>OX578145.1:16076533-16676533 GCA_951213105.1 Amaurobius ferox | reverse complement strand
CCCGAAAAACTGCTCTCTCGGAATTTTTTGGTAAATTACTTCATTTTAGTATAGTACAGAAATAAGAATTTTTAGTGGCTGCATTTCTGATTATATGGATGATCATAAATTTATTTACATAATTAATTTTAAAATTAATTTTAATATAAGAAAAATTAATATAAATTAATTTTAATATAAGAAACAGTTACCTTACACCTTACTGGTAGGTCGCGCCAGCGAGTGTGTCACTGTCAGAATTTTCAAGGATAGCGAACAGGCGGGTCGCCAAAGGTGGCTAGTATTCAATAAAGTTTTAAAAATTAGAGTTTCATAGTTAGACATTCTAGAGTTATACATATCAATTGATAATGTATTACTCTAAAATATATAATTCTAGAGCTTAATTATATAGAGTTATATTATTATGATATACCTGATGAGTAGTCAGAGTTCTTATTATATGATATACTGTATTTAGTTATAATTAAAATAACTTTTTTAATACAGATATTTATTTGAAGACTTCAATTTAATATTTTAGTGCATTTCCCTCTCCCCAAATTTTTCTAGTGAGTCCCTCCTTCAGTGTTGTTGGACCCCCCTTGAATTTCCCTCTATCCCCTTTCAGATTTCGTTTCTGACCACGGCCTGCTCTCAATTAGATACAATATAAGAAATATAGCCCACTGCCCCGCTCGACTTTTTCAAGCAACACGGGCTTAATCCAGGCTTGACCATTGTATGCTTTGTAATTGAACCATTCTAAAATAACTACCTACAGCGGAGATTCCCTCCCCAGCACAACGCAGAAGGAGATATAAAATTTGGGGTCACTCCATCTCGAACGGAGAAAATAACAAACCCAGTTCCGCGAGCTATTTCAGTCCTTCCTTAAAAAACGCCGCCACCACGCTCCGTACGCAGTCCATGAACCTGAAACGTAGATATTCCATCTTCGAGCACACATGACCGAATTTTAAGTATTTCGTACCGCATGCTTGACACATTCCGCCGTCAGTTCGACGAGACGGGAGAGACAAACGCCATAAACAGACACCTGGGAGATGGATTGAAATCATTTGTTTGGTATTTTCTAATGTGCCTAGAGAAAGGTGGCTACGAGCGAATTAGTGGCTCTTCTGAATGGTTCGCAAAATTCTGCTACGTTGCTGTATTTATATATATATATATATATATATATATATAAGAACTCTTATATTATTATAAGAGCTCTTATATTATTATAGGAGTACTACTATAGGAGCTCTTATATTATAGGAGTACTACTGTAGGTGGTTTTATATTGGAGTACTACTACAGAAGCTCTTATGTTATTATAGGAGTACTACTGTAGGAGATCTTATATTATTATAGGAGTACTACTTAGTGGGTCTTCTGAATGATTCGCAAAATTCTGCTACGTTGCTGTATTTATATATATGTATATATATATAGGAACTCTTATATTATTATAGGAGTACTATTATAGGAGCTCTTATATTATAGGAGTACTACTGTAGGTGGTTTTATATTATTATAGGAGTACTACTATAGAAGATCTTATGTTATTATAGGAGTACTACTGTAGGAGATCTTATATTATTATAGGAGTACTACTGTAGGAGCTCTTGTATTATAGGAGTATTACTATAGGAGCTCTTGTATTATTATAGGAGTACTACTATAGGAGCTCTAACATCGTCTATTCCACGCTGACAAGAGCAGTAGGCATGAAGAGGGGGGGGGGAGGGCTAAGTCTCCACCCCCAAGTGGTATACCGTACTCTACCCCCTTATTACCTAAATAATAGGACCAGGAATAATATAAACCAGGTAATAGGAGGTATACCGTATCCCCCCCCCCCTTATTATTACCTAAATAAACATATTAAATTTTCAGTTGTGATATGAAATTTTATTCAATTTGTCATCTAAATTTTGCTTGAAAAATTGCTTTTTTAGATTTTGTTTTATAAATTACTTCTTTTAATACAGTGCAGAAATAAGTTTTTTTTTATTTGTGTTGTTTAGCTAAATGTGTCGTTATACTGACGACCGTCAATTTATTTGTACATATTTAATTTTAAAATATTTGAAAGTTTTAAAAACTAAATTTAGACAATAGTATTTAGTGTCATTTTGCATTATTGTGGGGTTCACTGCTATGCATGGTACAGTCAGATTCAACTGATGGGTTATAAAGTTATAAACTGCTGGGATAGAGTTTCTTATGCGTCAATTTGTATTAAACTTTTAGAAATTTTCTGCAATTATTAACAGCTTCGCTACTAATTAATGCTTATATTAAAATCATCAGTATTGATGTATAGAAGATATGGATTTTCACAATTATTAGCTTGCAAATATAGCTACACAATTAACTTTGTTTATTATTTATATGCATTGAAATATATAATAACTATTAAAAGTTTACAGATGCTAATAGTTATAGGTTTGTAGAACATAAATTTTGACTCAATAACACATTATAATGGAGCAATTTATTTAAAAACTAAAATTTATTATTTTAGTGCATTCTCCTCCACCCCACCCCACCCTCCTTGAATTTTGATCCAGCCATCCTTGAATTTCGCTTTTGACTACAACTGATAAGCACATAAGTGCCAACTGGTTCCTGAATTAATTTCTGAATCCCTTTTACCTTCAATGGAAGCACGATCCTAGTTTTCGGAATGCTCTCCTTTAGGCGAGTTCTGTAATTATGATCTTAGCTATTCCATGCTGATCAGCGCACAAACACGAAACCGGTTCGTAAATGCTATTACTGTAATGGGAGCTCGTGGTGTGCCTTCTTTAAGTGAACTGGGAATATGACAGTAGATTGCAAGCTTAATAGAATATTAACATATAGTATATACACAAGATATTCTATGAACCTGTATAGATGGTACGTTTTCCTGCTACCAGTTTAGGTTTCAGCTTTCTGATGCTGGAAGGCGTGAAACTGGTCTACCAATGCTGGTCGCTGCACTGAAACAAATCTAGAAAGCAGTCAAGCAGCACAATTTCAAATAATTCACCAATAACTTCTTTACGCAATAAAACCGCCTGGATATTGAATTACACAAATTAGCTGTTTGGCCTTAACTCTTAGACAGGTAAATTACTAATGTAGTTTGACTTTTCTTGGTTTACATACATCTACACATAGAACTAAATAAACTAAGTTTAATACTCTTAGCAGGGGACCATTTTTTTTCGGCAGTAAAACGTATTTTATTACGCAATCTTTGTTTTTAAATTATTTTTTTTACGTTGCGTGCGGCCTTGCACACGCCTCTATTAATTTGATCTGATAATAGCTTATTCACATTTACTTATCTGATCTGTTCTGTTCTTTATTACGCGTTATCTTTAGTTATGAATGACATCCTAATTTTTTGTACCGGTTATGCATCTGAGGTCGTTGTCATCTCTGAAACAATAGATGCCGTGCTTGGTTGAGATTTCTTTAGGATATATTGAGGTTCATTGTAATGTAATATTTAGTTTTTCTATCCGAATAATACAATTTAAATAAATCTCTTAATTCATCATTTACTTTTATCCCCCCCCCCCCCCCCCCGACTCTTCTTCGCTCTGCTCGCTAACTCCCGTTTTCAATGCGTACACATCAACAGTTATCAATAAAAGCTTTTAGTTGAAGTACTACAGGTGAAATTGTTCGGCTATCGCATAAGTTTGCTTAGAATAAGTTTCCTTCCTTCTGAAACGCACTTTGACTTTTAGTAATTTTGAAGAATAAAGAAGTCAAGTGTGAGAATTTTCCTATCGATAGAATATGCACAGTGTTTCTTTTAGGACTTTCTGGGGGGGGGGGATGAAATTTTAGGGCGGCAATTTTTCTATTTGCCTTATATAAATATATCTAAATGTTGTCACATATATAGAAACTAGGTTAACATAAAATGTGTCCGGAGGGGGGGGGGGCGAATGCTCGTCTCCGGGGGCTCCCCCCACCTCCGAGGTATACCTGAAAGAAACACTGACTGAGTGGTTTCATTTTGGGTGATGTGTCAAAGTTATCGAGCACTTCCACTATAGCGGGGATTTTAGTTTTGGTATCATTTTATCTGAAACAGCTTCAAGACAAAGGGGAAAATCTAAAAATTCGAACTAGGGGTGACAGTGCAAAGAAATAATCAAAAATCTCAAAGTTACTTTGCTTATCGAGCACTTCCACTCTAGTTAGAGCCTTAGTTTTGGTTTCATTTGTTCCGTCATTAGCTTTCAGGTCAACGAGAAAAGGTAATATTTTGAGAATTCGAATTTATTAGGGTGACAGTTTTGTTAGTGGTCACATTGCCACTCTAGTTAACCGTTAGTTTTAGTTTCATTCTATCCATTATCAACTTCCAGGTCAACGAAAAACTAATACTTTGAGCATTCGAATTTATTAGGATGGCAATTACTAGTGGTCACATTGCCGCTCTGGTAAACCGTTAGTTTTGGTTTCATTCGATACGTTATCAGCTTCCAGGTCAACGAGAAAAGCTAATGTTTTGAGAATTCGAATTTATTTGGGTGACAGTTGCTAGTGGTCACATTGCCACTCTAGTTCACTGTTAGTTTTGGTTTCATTCGATACATTATCAGCTTCCAGGTCGACGAGAAAAGCTAATATTTTGAGCATTCGAATTAGGGGTGGCAGTGGCTAGTGATCACATTGCCACTCTAGTTAAACCATAGTTTGGGCCCCACTCAATCCGTCTCAACTTCGATATCAACGGAAAAGGCTAATATTTTGAGACTTCAAATTAGGGGTCTCAATGGCTGATTGTCACATTTGATGACCACTACCCATTGAGAACGCGCGAAGTGCGGGTGAAATGGCTAGTTATAAATATAAATTGTAAAAGTCTTATTGGGTAAAACTCATAAAAATCCGTAGCTAATTCATTCTCCTACACCCAGGTCATATAAGGGCAGACCGAATGTCTTTCACCCTGTTTCTGCGTCACCATCTACAATAAGGCCCCTCTATATATTAACCCATGTATTTGCAGGAACCTTACTTGGCTTCAATATACTTGATAAGTCAGCCTGTGTGTATTATAGGAGCTGTAATCTACAACTTTCATCTATGGATGCAGTGAAATAATTAATACATATCGTGTTTCATAATCTACATTTTATTGTCCTCCTTTGTGTTTGTAGCAGCCTTTTCAGAAGCCGAAAGTGTTCTTGTATTGTTTGGAATGAACGCTGTGTTCCTTACCGGGACACGCTCGACAGCTCATTTATACGAGCGATGCCCAAAGAGAACTCTGATGTTAATAGGCCGTGCACACAACTTCATGGCAATAAAGTGCTCTTTTCTCGAGATAATGCAGCCGTTTTTCATTTATATTACCCAGTTGTTACGAGTCCTGCTGGTTATTTTGAAGGGCACGATCAAATAAAGTTGTATGCGAACAAAAACATTGCTGTAACAGATGTCTGTTAAATGAAAAGAAGAAAGAGTAACAGATGCCTGTTTTCTCAATGTGCTCATTTCTTTCCAAGCTATTTTTGTTTGTTCCTTATTGAATAAAGTTACTATCCAGAAAATATTAGAATTTGAGATTTTATCGAAATTATGCATTTTATTAATTACACTTTTCAACATAGTAGTTGAAAAGTGTTTATGACTTTGGTCAAGAAAGTGTGCAATTTCAGATTTCCAATATTTTCTACTTAAGGGGGTGCCGCACACTAAAACGTTCGAAAAGTGAAATGATAGGAAATCATGCTTCGCGATGAGGTAGAGACTTCAAATTTGGTGTATGGGTAAATCGTTAAAAAGGAAAAAAGTGTGCAATTTTTCAGATTTCCAATATTTTCTACTTAAGGGGGTGCCGCACACCAAAATGTTCGATTTACCGAATAAATGAGAAACGGCTACTTTAAAATTTGTCAGAGGCTTGAAATTTCGTGTATGGGCTAATCATTTGAAAAAAACACCCAAAACGAATATAATTTTCTAAAATGTTCGTTTAGGGTGTGCTCCAGAGAAAAACGTTCGAAAGATGAATGGATAAAAAAAAACACGCTTCGGGATGAGATAAAGATTTCGAATTTGGTGTACGGGTAGATAGTTTGAAAGGAAGAAAGTGTACAATTCCAGTTTTCCAATATTTTCTACTTTAGGGTGTTGAAGACCCAGACCGTCCGACTCGTCCTGAGGACTTAGAGTAACTAGTTGGACGGCCGGCTACTTTAGGGTGTGTCGCACACCAAAATGTTCGATTTTCGGAATAAAGAAGAACACCCCCCCCCCCCCCCCCTCCTTTTCATATGTGATACAGACTCGATATTTGGTATATGGGCGAATAATGTGATAGTAAACCCAATCAAAATGGAGTTTTTCAAAAATGCATAATTAAGGGGGTGGGTACTGCACACATTCGAAGTACTTCCCGGCCGTCCAAGCAGTTACCTTACACCTTTCTGGTAGGTCGGACGGTCTGGGTCTCAACAACAACACATTCGAAAGGTGAAATGATAGAAAAAGAAAAAGCATGCTTCGGGATGAGATAAGAGACTTCAAATTTGGTGTAGCGGTAAATAGTTGGAAAGGAAGAAAGTGTGCAATTTTAGTTTTCCAGCATTTGCTATTGTAAGGGGTGCAGCTCACTAAAATATTTGATTTGCCGAACAAATTGAAAACGCCTCCTTTACAATATGATAGAGGCTTGAAATTTAGTATATGAGTTCATCATTTGAAGAACAAACCAAGATAAATACGGTTTTTCAAAAATGTTCATTTAAGCGGAGTGCTACACAAAAAAACGTTCAAAATGTGAAGTGATAGAAAAACATGCTTCGCGATAGGATAGGAACTTCAAATTTGGTGTACGGGGAGATAGTATGAAAAGAAGAAAATGTGTAATTTCAGATTTCCAATATTTGCTAATTTAGGGGGTGCGGCTCACCAATATGTTCGATTTTCTGAATGAATGCGACACGCTTCCTTTTAAATGTAATAGAGACTTGATATTTGGTAACTGGGCCAATCATCTGATAACTCAAGATGAACACAGTTTTCAGAAATGTTCATTTATGGGTCTGCTCTACAAAAAAACATTCGAAATGGGAAATGATAAATTAGCATGCTTCGAGATGAGATAGAGACTTTAATTTGGTGTACGGATAGATAGGTCTAAAGGAAGAAGTGCGCAATTTATGTTTTCCAATATTTACTTCTTTAGGGGGTTCTGCACACCAAAATATTCGATTTCCCGAATAAATGTGAAACGCGAATTATTCGAAAAAATTTTCGAATAATTCATTATTCAGGGGTTGCTTTTTGTGAGACCGTTGATTTTCAACGGGTATTCGGCTAGTAAGTAATCTAAAAAGGGATGGTGACCAGTTAAAAAGTACATTAAGAATTTATTAAAAAAAAATTCTTTGGGATCAACGATTGGAAGAAAAGATTTAACTCTAGAGGGATCATGAGTATGAGGAAGGATATATTCATTTAGATAATGCCAAAGATCAAATAACGAATTTTTATTAAAAAAAAAAAAAAAAAAAAAAAAAAAAAAAAAAATTAGAGATGAGTACGGGAAAGAAATTTTTAACAAATACTCCAGTATACAGCAATTGCATTTTCAAATTGCCCGCATGAGCTTTGACCCAAGAGATATGTATTAAACGTTTAAAATTATTAATTTTACTTTTAATATTTTTAATATAACTTGATTTATTTGTGATAGATTGAAGAGCAGAAAGGTGGAGGAGAGGCTGTCAGAATAACACAAGACGGTTTTTAAGTTTTTTTTAAGCACGCCATTTTTTTTTCATGTTACTATAGAATAAAGTTACTATCCTGAAATATTCAGATTTGAGATTTTATCGGAAATAGGCATTTTCGAAACCTTCTTAACAAGGTACACATGACGGTTTTAAATTGTGAAAGAAAATAGCAAATGTCTCTTTTATGACTAGGCATTTCTTTTCAAACACGTCATTTTCAATTTCTTATGTTACTACAGTTATAGAGTAAAGTTACTATCCCCAATAATATGCGAATTTGAGTGCACTGATAAATTAGCTTGCCCCTGAAAGAAAAATTGGAGCTTGTCAAATTTTTTCACAAAGTTTTTTATTCGTTTCTTTTCATCCTTTTTTTTTCTTTCCCTTGCGAATTCGATACCATCCTGGTAAAAGATTCTGAAGGTCAGGCGACATATTTCAATTGCTTTCTGAAGCAATGTAGTTCCACCGGTTTATGAATACTAATGGTTATGCATTTGTAGGCGGAATGTGTAGGTTTCTTAAGAAGGATGTACTCTATGAGTTGGCCAACGTAATGTTGCAGTACTTCCGGATTTATAAAATAAAAATATATATCTGGAGTAAGTAAATTTTTTAATGTCAGCATGACAAATCTGAACGATACGTGCTAGCTCCTGAAATAATTCCAAATTGGAATGAATCTTTGAAATAATCAGGACCTTCACTAATGCTGAATAAATAATCATTTAAACGTAATTTTTCGTTGTAAAACCGAATGGCACAAACTTTAAAACGCTTGTATGAACCGTTCTCGAGAAATAGCACGTTTTCAAATAAATTTATCAAAAAATTACATAAAATTTAAAAAGTTTGTATTATCCAATATATACATCATTAAATATGCTCACTTTCCATGTGCAATATTATGCAATGCATCTGTTCATTCTCGTGGATCTAGTTTGTTTTATTGACGAGAGAAGATACTTTTTGTAATAGTTTTATATTTTAAAATCAGATAATTCGCAAATAGTCATTTATTTCAAGGGGTGTAAATTAAATGTCCATTGCATTTAGATGAGAATTTTGCACGTGAGTGAATATTATTCTGCTTCGATTAATTGGTTGCCAAGAGCGCCTAATTTCAATTTATGTTAAATCAATGCCAAAATAACGTCGTGCTGTAAATCTTAAAGGTTGCTATAAAAGAAGTAAAGTCATTGCTTTATGCAGTGAAAACCATGCACTGTCCACATCAGATTGCTTCATTTTGATAATGATCGGAATTAATGAATATGATTGTGCGAGAAAGTCGAGTGAAAATTCACATTCGAGATATTTTATGTATCACATTCGAGATATTTTAATTTTATGTAATTTTAAATATTGCTTTTTTTTTTTTTTTTTTTTTTTTTTTTTTTTTTTTTTTGTAAGGGAATTAGGTGTAAAATACATGACAAAAAGTTCCTATATTCACACGTACTTTACACCATTAATCATTTTTATTTTAATTCTACATTTTTACCACTGTAACTATTATATAAAAAAAAATCTGATGTGGGCAGCACATGACTTTCCTTATATAATGCAATGAATTTACTACTTTTACAGTAAAAAAAAAATAGATTGTTTTTGTAGTAGATATTTATATGCTTTCCAAGATATTGAATTTTCATCAATTAGTCGTTATTTTCATTGATTTAGCGTCATTTTTATCCATTTGGCGAATATTTCGTTAATTTAGCAACATTTTAAAAAGTCGCCAAGTTAGCGACATTCCACCAACTTTGTCGCCAAAATCACGCCAAGCGTTATGGATGATGAAATAAGTTATTCTTACAGCAGATAAATGACTATTGGCGTTCAAATACAAAAGTATTACTTAAAGTATATTTTCTCATGAATGAAACGAGCTAGATCCACGAGAATGATGTCACCCAATTTATCGCATGGTATTACATATGAAAAGTGAACATGTTTCTCAATAGGAAATATTTGTCTTTATTTTATATGACTTTTTAATAATTTTTTTGAAAAATGTGCAATATCTCGAGAAGGGTTCATGTTAGCATTCTAAAATTTATGTCAATCGTTTTCTAATGAAAAATTACATAAGAAATATCTATTTGCGTAACTTTATTAGAGGTTTTGATTTTTTGACGATTATTTCAAAATTTCACTCGAAAATTTAGAGGTGGGGGGGGGGGGGGGTTCTGAACATTCGATTGCGTATAACAGCAATAGGCTTCCAGTGTTTACGGATTGTAATTTTTGTACCAAATTTCATTCGAATCGGTCCATTCGTTCGTCAGTTATCGTCTCCACAGACTGACTGACACACACACACACACACACATACTTTCACACACACACACAGACATCACTTCAAAAATGTTCGATTCGTGATCAGGGATGCTTGAAACGTGCTCTCCCGTCGAAAACTCGAATTCGAATTTTCAACCCCATCACAATACTTTCCTTATACATTATGTATATAAGGAAAGTAATAAAATTGAGAAAAGGATCTTTATTTCTCCATCACATGCCCGTGACTACACCTGGTGATATTGCCAGCGAACAGTACATTCATCGTAATAACTTTGGCCCACTTTTGACAGCCAGTGTGGTTTTGAGCAGGGTTCCCATGCGACTGTATTGATCGCCCACTTCAGAATGAAGTTCATTTACAGAGATCGGATGTTTTGGTTTTGCATAGGATGGCCAAAGGAAGCCGAATCAGAGCATAGCTTGTTATGCTTTGTAATTTATTATGTAGTCTTCCTCGGAAAGCTTGTAATTCTCAGCGTGTAATTTGGATAATTTTATTTATCTTTATTTTAATCCAAATACATTTTATTCTGCAGAGAGATGTTATTCCAATGTAAATCGACATCTTTTTCGGTTATTTACGTCAAGGGTATTTTATTTAAAGGATTTTATAATAAGCTTTGTAAATTTTTACTTTCAGCCCATAATGTAGAAAAGCATCGTTTTCCCAAAAGCTTCGAAATCCAGATTTGACAGAAATACACGTTTTGATAGTACATATAAAAGAGAGAAAAAAATATTTTGGAAAATGTCAGTCTGCGTTAAAAAATTTATATAAATAAAATTGAAAGTCTCTGTCTGTCTGTCTGTCCCGTCATCACGGGCGACGGCTGAACCGAATTTTATGTAATTTTGTGGGTAGCCTGGAAATAGTCCCACTTAAAATTTAGTCTATGTTTGGAGTTTCTACGATCAGTGGTTCTCGAGATATTAGTAAAAAACGAAATTTTCGTTTGTCTCATCACTCATCATCACGGGAGAACGGCTGAACCGAATTTGATGAAATTTTGTAGATAGCCTTGAAATAGCCTCCGATAAATTTATTCCAAGTTTCAAGTATCTAAGACCAGGGGTTGTCAAGATATTAATGAAAAACGAAACTTTTTCCTAGGAGTTCTACTCTCTAACTACGTGGTTTATCCAAACGAAAAGCTTGAAAATCGTTTGAAATTGAATTAAAACTTTATCTTTGAGTTTGGTGGGAGATTTTTTGCTCTAATTAGTCACGTTCTGAAAATATGAATTGTTTGAAACATGATTTAAATGGGAAATCTATCTCCATGGTTTATTTTACACAAGCTTTTACTGAACAAAAGTATAAAGAAATCAAAATACTTATTTAATTTCGCAGTTTATGAGGAAGATTCTATCTTATATCATGTTGCTCAGAAACGCAATTAAGTTAAATCTATCTGTTAATTTCAATTATTATTTTTTCAATTTGAATAATAAATAAATGGATATAAAAATATATTTTAGAAAAGAATGATTTTATTTTTCTTATAGCATTTTTGACTGGATCAATTACGGTCTTCAGATTGAAACGTTATTATTGATATTTTCGGGGATTATTGATATTTTCAAGTTATTATGCCATTGTTTTATTATGACAAAAATTGTTTAAACTCATATATTGTACGTTGTACGAGTAATCTTCTACAAATACACGGGCATATCTTCTAATCTGCGAGAATATAAGTAGTACAGGTATATTGGCATATGTTTTGTTATATATTGGCATATATTGGAATCAATTACGACCTTCTGGTATAGGGATTACGGGGATTATTGATATTTTCAATTTATTACGTCATCTCTTTTATTTTGTCAAAGATTTTTGAGACTCATATTGTAATACGGGTAATGTACTAATACAGGTTATATCTTCTAATATTCGCATATATAAATAGTATGGGTCCTATTCAATTTTAATGCTTTCATTTTGCATATTGATTCAATTCCTTTTTTATTTTTGTAAATTTGCTTACAAAAGGGGCCAGGATGTTTTATTCTTCAGATCTGCAAGTGAAGATAATGTTTCATAGTGAGAACAGATATTCTTAAACTTCTCTTTAGGAGCAATAAATTTAATATTTTAACAGAATGTGCACATGATTACGAATTATAAGTTTCTTTATATTATATACTCCGTACGAAGAACGGGTATGCTGCTAGTAAATAAATAAAACTATGTCTATGTGTGTAAAAAGAGCATAGTGTGAGAGGGGGGGGGGGGGGTTAGAAAAAGCGTGAGCAAACAGATAACTCTAAAGCGCAATAACTTAAAAGATGAAACACGTATAGCCATGCAAAGTTGATATAGATACATTATGTGAACAGCTAGATAGAACTAACAATTTATTTGTTATTCACATGATTAGAACATAAGCTATTTGAAATTTAAGATTTTCATTATATTTCCTACACATTGTACATCATGCTACAGTGATCAGAGGCGTAACTAGAAAATTATAGGTTCTGATCCGTATTTTAATGTGGATATTTCATGAAGAAAATGTATTTTTGTAGAAAAATGCAGTACAATTTCATACAATGGCGCCCTTGTGTTTATAATTTATCAATACAATACAAAAAATCTGATGTGGGCAACACATGACTTTCCTTATATAATGCAATGGATTTACTACTTTTACAGTAAAAAAAATAGGTTTTTCTTATAGTAGATACTTATATTCTTTCCAAGATATTGAATTTTCGACAATTAGTCGTCATTTTTATCCATTTGGCGAGATTTTCGTTAATTTAGCAATATTTCAAAAAGAGAGATTCGGAGAATAAAATTACGGAATTAAATCCAATGTTTTTATATGGCAGACGGATTTTGTTTTTTGTTCCCCAGATTTAAATAACAAAGAAATGTATATAAAATAAATTTTATTGGAATTCTTTTTTAACTGGATTGTTTCAATTACGGCCTTCGGGTTCTGAAAATTGATATTTACAATTTCTTACGTCATCTGTTTTACTTTGACGAAGATTTTTTAAACTCATTGTAGTACGTGAATATCTTTTAATACACTGGTATATTTTCTAATTTATACAGGAATATAAGTAATAGGAGTGTATCTTCTAAAACAAGTTTAGCGCTTTCTCTTTGGCATAAATTGATTCTTTTGTGTAGCGAGAACAGAGATTCTTTTAGGTATTAATTTAAGCATTTCAATGGAATGTTTTGAATAACACTTTTATTTAGAATACTATAGGAATTTGCACATGATAGTAAATTTTAAGTTTCTTTAAATTGTATATTCCGTACGAAGAACGGGTATACTGCTAGTAATAAAATTAAATTTTAAAAACTTTCTTTCTTTCTGAGATTTTTTTATATAAATGTCAAATTTTCTTTTTTTTTTCTTCAAACAGAAAAAAGAAAAATAAATTACCCACCACCCCCACCCCACGGAAAATTTGTATACTTTTTCTTTACAAAGAAACTTTATTTCTGTCTTCGAGCTTTTTTTATATGAATGTCAAATTTTCTTTTTTCTTTAAAACAGAAAAAAAAACTGCTTTCTTTCTTTTTCTTTTTTCAAAGAAAATTAGTGTACTTTTTTTCCGAAGTAAATTGGTATTGGACCTTTCAGAAAATGCCCACTTCATTTACATGTTTTTTGTTTGAAAAAAAGAAATTCTTTCTTGTCATATTCGCAGTTATTATTTTTAAGAAAAATTTTTCCGAATGTAATACCTAAAAAAAAATGATTGCGTTGCGGACCGTTATTTATTTTGTTTACAACTCTGAACTTTATGAGGGCACTTCTATTTAAAGGAAATTTTTCAGACATCCTGGTGCATTTTATTATATTTCCTCCATCAGTTTGAAAATAATTTAAACACCTGAATATATCACATCATAAATACCCAATCTCCACATTTGATGGGAGAGAAGCAGCATCCCGTGACAGCTCCATTTGGCGACCGTTGGCGAGATTTTTACCATCTGTCTTGCCTTTAATTTCATACAACCCTTATATCCCTGTCAGAAGGCAGCAGGTAGTACGGTTAGGCGCGTGTTTCTCCTCATCCTGCATCTTGCAAAACCGGATAAGGATTATTTAACTTCTCTATTGTATCTACCACCTGCATTGCGTACCAAGGAGTTCAGTGTCAAGGAGGAAAAACACCACTAATGGAATCTTGGGTGCAAGCCGTCCCTAGCTACTATTAAATATTTTATTTTTGTGCTATCATTTTTGCATGCAATAAAAAGCATAGAGAAATATTGACTTGCTGTTGTCTGGTAAACGTAAATAATCCTTATGCACCGTCATCGATTTTTGTGAAGTCTGCCTCAGAAACCCAACATCTGCTAGGAGAAATTGTAAAAACCTGTACATTGATTGTTCATTTCCACAACGTTCATCTTTTTCTGCGTGAAAAGGCATTTGACAGTCGGAGCCAAGGATAATTCATTATTTTATACAGTTGACAAGTGCCGGGAGGAATTGTGAAAATCTCAATACTGATTTTCCAGTTTAACAAAAGCGTTGACTTTTTGCGTTTAAAGTGCATTAGAGAGTTAGAACGAAAGATATTCTATTTGTGCACAGGGTAACATGCCGAATTTTATTAAGGAGTTGAACTGTCCTTTCAGTTTGGAACGCCTGCGTCCGGACTTCTTGCTTCGCCGGAACGACGGAAGGATGTCCAAACCGAAGAGCGCCACCCCCGCCTTGCATAAGGTCATCATGGTGGGCAGTGGTGGTGTCGGAAAATCCGCCCTCACGCTACAGTTCATGTACGGCGAGGTAAGGTTTTTCTGTGTGCATTGCGTAATTGCTACATTTTCCGCCTAATTTTAGCATAATACCAAGTCTACATAAGGAAAAAGGGCTCGAACCTCTCATGATTCACGAAAGTTGAGACAGAGCTAAATCAACTTTGAATCAAGTGCTGTCTGAAGTCAACTGAGGTTCGAATGCAGATGCTCTGACTCCGTATGCACAGCTGTAGCATGCAGGTCCAGAGCGAACTAACCCCCCTATCCCCCAGAAAATTTTGAAATTACAATTGTAATTTTTTTAATTTCTATTCATCTGAAAATTACCATACACAAAAGACGTTGGCGACGAATTATATATATATTATATATATATATATATATATATATATATATATATATTATTGTAAGAATTTTAATTACTTGCATTTTAAATACCTGTGACTTATCTTTTATTGAAAGTGGTCTGATGAGCATATGTAAAAGTAAAATAGACACAACGTTAGGCTTGAGAATAATTTGCCTTTTTTTTTTTTTTTTTATGGTTCCTTGGGAAAATCCATGAATAGTAAAGTGGCTATGCCCGATCGAAAAAAAGTGATTACAGCGCTCCTAGCGGAGAATTAAAAAAGATTAGGATACTGAATGTGAATCAGCAACAGAGCGAGATAGACGAAAACAGCGGATAATTACGAAGTTGTAGATCATTGTCTAATTTCTTGTTTCTTCCATTGTCTTGGTAGAAACCCTAATTCTGGGAATTTAATAATAGATTACTGCAGCAAAATCGCATGACCTTTTTGTGTAATCTTTATTTCATGTCAGTTTGCAATTATATTCGTTTCCATTATAGGCGCCCACCCTGGACATTCAAGGTCATAAGGAAGGATATCAAGTTTAAAAAAAAAAATTGTCTTGTCTATGTTGTACATCCTATTCTTGAATTTGCCCCCTCCTGAAAAAAGTTCTGTGGGCACCCATGATAACAGCCCGATCTTCCGACAAGAAAAACTTTCCTCCGTTTTTATGATTCATTTGTAAATGTCTCAAATATACTCGTGAAAAGCTCATCTTATCCCACTGGCGATCATTCGCATAAAATATCGTCAAAAAGTGTGCCAAATATTTTCAGATCAGCAAGATCCAATCCATTTTGCTCAAATTTTAGAAGACATTTTTGCCAGTAACGACAGACATGTTTATAAGCATTCCTTATGACTTCTAGCATTGAGTTGAAATCAAGTGACATTATAATTTATATTATGTCAGTAGCGTCACCATAAACGATATTCTGAGAGGGGGGAGGGTATGTCCCCCAAATTCCTCCTTTGGCGACGCCACTGTATAATAGCTGTGCTCCGTAGAGCACTGGCCTAAAATCAGTGAAAACTGCGTTTATTAAAACACTGGGATACTGTACTCATCTGAGTGGGCCCTATTCAGGACCTAAACGGAGATACCGTTTAGGCTGGCAAATAAGATTTGTATCTTGTCCATATCATCCTCGGCGGCTTTCATCTGAGGGATCATTTTTGAGAAGGAATCGTAGACATGTTTGAGGCTGTAATGTTGTTGAAAAACTAGGAGCATGGCTATTACTGAGTCATTTACGGATTCATTAAAGGTTTTATCTTTATTTTTATCAGTGGGTTTGGAATTTTGAGTTTTAATAGTGAGTGGGGGGGAGGGGAGTTCAGGAAAGTCTTCAGGGTTGTTTTGAAATAATTTGGCATAGGACATATTTTTAGAAGCAAATTTAGATTTGAATTTATTTTCAGGGTTGTAATTTAAAGTTTTAGCGGGTCTAGGTTTGTGGAATTTAGGGCAGCCTCTATAGCTGGCGGGATCAGCACCACCGCAGTTAGCACAAATACAAGGGGTGGATTTTACCTTGAGGCATTCGATAGTTTTATAGGGGCCTGCACATTTTACACATTTAGGGGGGAATAACACGTTAGGGCGGAGTGGTGGAAGGACTGACAAGAAAAACTAAAATGTTTTTAGTAGAAGAATGAACTTCAAAGCAGCAACGATAAGAGCATTATTTTAGTCATTTATTATGCATACTAACGAATCTTATACTAACAAATTTTCTTTTTCCCTCTCTGACTGCTGAAGGAATGTGAAAAATAAATAATTTGTTAGACAACAGCATATAAAGATTGAATGGAATCGTAGCGCACGAATGTTTATGTCTTAAAAAGGTATCAACCGGTTTCAAAGAATGCATGGCTTTTATTAACATATTTATTAAGTATTTTGAATACGGTGGCAAACCAAAGAGCATTAAAAAAATCAAGAATCATTTTTTCTAATAATTCATGATTTTTTTATTTATTTAATTTTTTTAATATTTCTTGCTTTGTCATCATATTTACGAGGAACTTAGTGGAGGAAGAAGTTATTCAGTAATCATTAAAATGGCGAGGACTAAAATAGCCCAACCTCATTTTTCATTTATTGCCCGGATCTTTCTTGCCGTCTTCGTGCGCCGAGAGACCGAACGAAGGTGACGGAATTCTTTTTGGGGGCCGCGTTAGTCTGATCACGTTCTTTTGGGGGAGGCACACCCAAGGTGATCGATATTCCGATAAAACTTGCAATATTGATGATAAAACCAATTTTCATTAGCACTTGTATGGGAAGATTTAATAGTTAATTTCCAATTCCTAAATAGTTGGAGAAAGAGCTCGTCTTTCACCTTTTTCAATAATGGGAGCTCCTAACAAAAGCAATACCCTAAAAATACATTTAAAGAAGACACTGGACTTGCAAACCTTTCGATCATCAGGCTCTGCGCTAATGCACCTGTGTTTTATCGTTTCGTAAGTGTTGTAGAGGTAGATGCAAAAAGTCTTTATTCTTTGTGATTCATTCCTAAATTACACAAGATACATTAGTGTTGCTTGAAAGAAATGACGGAAAACGCCGTTAGACTTCATGCTTTCTGCCTTGCAATTTAAAAAGCATGTGGTGCTTTAGAATTATTTTATTGATAATTAATTTGAAAAACGGGACATTTCTTTCAGGTTCCGAAACCGGCGATGGTTTAACTTTTTTTTGTGTGTAAGGGGGGGGGGGGGATTTCTTCTTTATGAAGCCCTCACTCAGACATTATATCCAGAAGGGTCGCTTTTCAGTTAGCTCGCGAGTAGCTTAGCCAGTTATAAAAGGAAATAAAATGTATGAAAAATTTATATAAATTGCAACTGTGTATAAAGAAATGTTTGAAAAATTAATTTTGACTTAATTGTGAGCTCAAGATTCCACAGTGTCTCATGGCTTTGGCACATTTCATTTGGGAAAACTTCGGAAGGGTGTTAACGTGATTTCAGTCTTCTGGCTCGGCTGGGGTTCTACACAGGGCTATGGAATCGGGAAAAAAAAAAATACTCCTACTCCTAAATAAAACTATTTAAAATTAATTTTCTGAAATATTTAAATTTTTAATAGATTTTTAAAATAATTTTTAAGCAATAAATTAAAATAAAACATCAAATGTTTATGCATTAAAAAACTATGAATATTAAAAATTTATTGGTATTTATTTATGTCAGTATCGGAGTCGAACAAGAAAACAACAGGAATCGAGTTGGGCTCGGACAATAGAAAAAAAAGAAGCGTAGTGTCGCATGGTAAACCCATGATCCAATATTTTCGGGGTTGCGATCTAGAGTTTACTTATTTATTTTGGGGGTCAGCCTTTTCGTTTGACCAGCTGCTCTCCTCGGAATAGGAAACAGGATGTAGGTTAGTTGTCTTTAGATATCATTTTCACCGAAAGAGGTAACGGTTGTCCGTTTGCGGACGGATCATAGGGTTTTCGGCCGGCTTTGAATTAGTGCCCAAAAGCATATCAGTTTCGCAGGGGCTTGAGAAGGGGCTTTTTGTTTCTGGAAGACCTAAAGCCAATGGCGATGCTTTGGGGTCAAGGGATTAAGACCCAGAATCCAATAAGATAATTGTGTGCGCCTCAGGGGCGTGTTTTAAAATCTTGGAGAGAGAGAGTTTTTCAGAAATTGAAAAAAGGAGCGAGGAGAAGGAACTGTGTGGTGTTTGAGAAAAGTCGGCTCCCAATCATGGCCCTCTGTAAAGAGAGATGCTGCTCAACTGCCAGTAATGTTGGTGAGTTCCACATTTAAGATAAACAAATAAACAAAATTAATAATAATAAATGCCATAATTTGTGCCTGATTTGTATCTTTTGTCTCTCTCTCCCTCTCCAATTAAATAACTACTAATTAACGCCAATTAAATATCTACTTGTTAACTCCAAATAAATTATTTAATAGTAAAAGTCAGATGTTTTCATGATAGATTACCATCTTTCACATTTTAGTCTATGAGACTATATATACTTTTGTATTTGTTTATCTTAAATTTGGTTTTCATCCCATTTGGAATATGGGAAGTTGTGTTTTAAATAATTTAAATCAATAAAGTTGTAAATATTTATATAGTGTAAATAAATTAATGTTTGTAAATACTCACGGCCTGTTTCTTCTTCGCGCTCTAACCGGGCGTGTCCTTAAAGAGGTAGTTACCTTAGGACACGTAGGTATCGAATGTTTGAGGTACCGACTCCACAGCTCTGGTTCTGCATTTAAAATATTTCGGTTAATTTTTAGCTGAGTTGCTGCCTCAGGGGGATGGACACCACTCTCATGAGGGGAGTCGATGGGCGATTTCCCGATTTTTTTCTTTTTTAGGGAAAGAAAGACATGAAAAATCCGTAAGGAGGAGAAAGTCAAATATTGAAGGAGGCCCAAAGAAGTCTGACGTTTTGGTTCATTCAGACAATACATATTGGTTCATTCTTCAATGAAAGCTGTACTTTGTATACTAGCTATTTTATTTTGTAGTTAATCTTATATTTGCAGTTTTTATTTGTGTAAGCGGTTATCGTAACTAATGTACGTTGCACTCTGTGCCATATAACTTCAATCGATAACAATATCTCGGATCCCTCGCATATTTAAAGGTAAATGAACCGAAATTCCTTCCAAAGTGAAGTTACATTTGTAGTTAATTTTAGACGAGTATCCCCCCTGAAACAAGCAAAAACCGCTTATTTAAAATACGCCACAATTCCGGATCTAGACTATTTTACATAAAGCGATTGCGGAAGTTTTAAGGATTTAATATCTCGAGCGTAAATTTTTAGCAAGTCCCCGAACCATTACATCGCATAATCTATGCATCAGTTTCCCTCTTAAAAATATCCGAAATCCTCTCTGATTTTATTTTACCTGCTTAGCATGTCGTTGTTTAATCTGTGCGGGAAGGCAGCTTTCGCTTCTATTGTGTATTTTCCTCGCATGACTGGTCGTGTTATGCAATTTTGCCATTTCCCTCTTATATATTTCGGATAAAAGTTTTTGTCACCTTTCTTCCTTAATAGCCAATTCTTTTGTAATGACTCGCTCTATGATTCGAGTTCTAAAAATAGATTGGAATAGATCGTGCTTTACTGTAAAAAGGGAAAAACTTGATCGTCTCGGAAAGAGTTCTGAAATCGTTGATTGTCTTCGTTCCGTGAATTGTCGGCACGTCTAAGGTTTTCCCTTTCCCCTCGAATCATTTATTCTCAGGCAGGGATTTTTTCAGATGTGTTCAACTTTTTCTGCGGAAATTTTAGCTTTCTTTCTGTATATTATATCACGAATGGGATTGGCGATTCTTTTATATTTCAGTTCATTACTTACAGTTCCTTTTAAATTATTTGAACGTTCTATCACACCGTACATTAAGGCTCCTATATAAAGGCTATATATATGAGCCCTAGTTCCTGTAATATCGTATGGACGGGGCCTCGGCCCCTAAATTTTGTATACGTGTTAAAACATTTTAATCATAAATAATTATTTATTTAATTATTTGAATAATATAAACTGGTAAGGTTAGTTTCTATTTTAAATTTTTAAAATATCTTAATAGTTTTAAATGTTATACATCTTTTAAAATTTTACGTTTAAATAAAAAGTTCTAAATGTACAAAAATGCCTTCGGGACAGTGTTCCTAAACTTCCAAATTTGCTTAGTGATTTTTTTTTTTCCCCCATGTATTTAGTATGATGTGAGTGTATAGAGGGCCCCAATTAACACTAGACCCTGGGGTCGCCGTCACAGAGGGGCAAAAGGATGTATTGCATATGGGTCCGAGAAGCATGGGAACCGGGCCACATTAGCAACTTATGAAAAAAGGTCCATAACTTGTACAATATGGGTAGTGGGGGAACACTAGTATTTGCTGCATACAGGTCCAAAATTCTGTTGGCGACACTGCGTACGGGATCGTATCAGAGTCGAAGTATTTTACACAACCACTATAAAATAGGTGAACCTATCCATGTAATATACTACAATTTCCAAAAATACAGTTTACAGAAGAAATTGGTGTATCAAAATAGCCATACATATGGGCATGTAGATGTTATATTTTTCTCTTTTGAATAATGTACATTTTTAATGAATTCAAAAGAGACACCTAAACCCAAGCAGAAATTGACAGTTTTTGCTATAGCTGACTTTCTCCTGAAAAACATCTGCATTAAATTAGTCTCGCCTCATGGCCACGTATTTAGGCCCGGCCTGATCTGAGGGCCAGGCCGGACTTGAGTTTTCTAGACCTGTTTTGGGTCCAGTTGAGCTTTAAAATCGAGTTGAGCCAAGGCGAACATATTTAATTTCATGATTTTTAAATTAATTTTAAAGGAGCATACATAAAATTGTGTTGATCTAAGCTATGTAAAGATGAATGTTTATAAAAAAAATTATCTTAATTCTTTGTACAAAATTTTTACATTCATTTTTACAGGGCGCGGTAGCCCATTGGTTAGCCCGCTGGAGTTGCACTCGGTAGGCCCGGGTTCGATTCCAGCCGCTGTCAAAACTGCCGCCGTGTTCACGCGGAGTACGATCACGTTAAACATGTGGGTCCGTAAGTCCTTCCGAGAGGTTGGTGGTAGGGGAAGGAGGGTACGGTCCCTGTGGATGCCTACCCCACTGGGTTCCGGTCCAAATTGGGTGGCACTTCCCGACCGTCCAAACAGTTACCTTACACCTTTCTGGTAGGTCGGACGGTCTGGGTCTCAACAACAACAACAACATTCATTTTTACACATTTGAATACAAATCATTTCTTGCCAGATCATGCCAAAACTTAATGCTCTTTGGGGCAGGCATTTTAACATTTTTTAAGTACATATGTAAGTCTTGTAAAGAATTTTATAATTTCACATAAAAATGGGCATATTATAAGCATAGCACAATTATAAAACATCCTATACACATCCATCAATCTACATCGGATAACAGATCTTTGCACTTATTTATTGCAGTAGTATAGTAAACTGGAAAGCTATAGTAATTTACTGGAATGTGGCTCTACTTTCTTGCACCAGAATCCATTTATAAGTAGATTAGGATTTTTTTTTTCTTATAAATTTTTGCGAATTTTCAAGAAAAAAAAAATTTAAAAATCTTTATTATTGGTCCAAATGATCACAATTATAGCATGTTACCCTTCATTTTAAAGCTCTTGAAAATATACTTCGATTGATATGAAGTTTGGCAATGTACCCCCCTTTGGGGGGGGTGGGTAACTTGCTCCCTAGAGGAGAGCTAATGACATCAATAACACAAAAATTGTATCACGGCTATTTTTCACTATAATGTTTGAAACTGTTGCATTTCATGATCATTGAACCATATATAACCCAGTTTATGCATAATTATGTTGTCAAATTTTGACCTACCCTATGTTGAGAAAATATAAAATTTCAAAGATTTTGCTTGAATTTCAAAAAATTCTATCCAGTTCTAGGTAGACTTTTTGTTTACAAAGCCAAATATAAAGTTTCAGGAAAATCCATTAATATTTGTGACAGCTATCATGTACATAAGAAACTGACCACAGACATAGACATTATACTCAAAAATAGTGAAAACGTGTTCAGGAGGTCCTAAAACATATATTGGCATCAAAATCTGGAAATCAAAAGTCTTTGTGCAAACAATACTTTATATTATATTCTATAGTATGAGAAAGTAAAAAAGTAAAGCATTTTACAAAAATATTAGAAATGTTTTTATTTATTTTGTCAATTTTTTAAAAACACAACCCTTCCTATTTTCTGCATCAGTGCTTGGTAAAAAATAACAGGAAAATTTTCTAGAAGCCTAACTGGAGGTTAGGGGCTATTTTCTCATAGGTTAACATTGTGTGTGTGGGGGGGGGGGGAATGAAACACTATTGGAAGGGAAATATCCTCATGAAGATATTTTTCATTACAGACTGATAACACAGGGATTTTAATTTCTGTTGTTCTGTGAGGACGTGTAGAAAGATGAAATTTGTTAAAAAAATTCCCTGAATCCAGTCTTTTTGCTTGATAAAATTTTCACCAAATTAGATTGCATATTTCTGGAAATATTTTGCGTTTAAGCATATTTTCCAATTTTCACTTTTATTCATCAAAACTGTATGAAATATAATATTTTCAACTACTGCTTATTAAGCTTACTGCTTATTAAGCTTGATATAATAAATAAACCTGTTAAAATAGTATGTAAAACTATTGAGCGTTTCTCAAGTTTAGTAATGACAGACAGACAGAAGCAAGTTTATAGATCTCGTAATTTTGCACTTGCTATAGGACGATAAATCTAGCTGCTGGCTAATATATTTCAAATGTGGCTAGTAAACTTTTGTGCACTAGTAGCCACTTTGGCTAATAACTTTTTGTTATGATGTCTTTCTGCTAGTGATGGCTATAAAATTGTAGAAACTTATCAAATGAGTGGAAAATAGGACAAAAGTGTTATCTAAATCTGTTGTCTATCAGTGTTTTTTTTTTGTTGTTGTTGTTAGTGTATAAAATATAATCTCAAAATTATCAAATTATTTCTGATATTGAATATTGTTTTGACTACTTCAATTAATGAGTATAACTTTTACAATTTGTATATTGTTGCATTTAAATGGTTTTACCTTGTGCTGAGTCAGTGCCTAGTAATGAGTCTTGATCGGCTAGTAAAAATATGGAGTTTTCTAACCAGTGGCTACTAAACTGTGGAATTATAATTTAAGCTATAGTGATAAAACTTGTATCTGATTATTCTCTGGATTATTCTCTGGAAGCCTCATTGCTTGAAAAAAAATGTAATCAAAATCTGTAACGTAGTTCAGGAAATATTCAGATTGAAAATCATGTTTTAAAATTTTCTCTTTTGTATATTAAATTAAAAATTTAAAAAGAACTTTCTCAGAGCAATTTAAAAAAAATCAAGTAATATTTTGTGTATTGTGAATGCATTATGCTGAACGTTCTTATTGAAAAATAAATAACTTCTTCAAAAGAATGTTTTATGTATTAATTGTTATAACTTCACCTAACTACATCTCTCTAACTGTTATGTTATTTCAGTTTGTAGAAGACTATGAACCTACAAAAGCAGACTCGTATCGTAAGAAAGTGATGTTAGATGGTGAAGAAGTTCAAATTGATATTTTAGATACTGCTGGGCAAGAAGACTATGCGGCAATCAGAGACAATTATTTTAGATCGGGTGAAGGTTTCCTATGTGTCTTTTCTATCACAGAACATGACAGTTTTTCAGCTACATCAGAATTTAGGTAATGTTTAATGTTTATATTGAAAGATGTTTCTTTTTAACTGAAATGATTTTGAACTATGCATGTATGAAAACATGATTTTCTAAATAATTTTCACATGTTATCATTTATAAGTTTAAATATTTTCCGAATTTCACAATTTTTTATTTTCTCTACAAAATTTCATAAAGCAATGGTTTATTTGCTTGATTCCCCCAGGCAATCTATTTACTTCACCTTTTCTGTGACTTACAATTAACACAATTAAAATGTGTCTCACCATGTATATATCGACACTCGAGGATTTAAAACATGAATTTGGGATGTAGAAAGTAAAGGTTTATCTTAAAAGGAAAGTATGCATCTTAGGGTGAAATTTAGAAAAAAAAAAAAATAATTGTAAAAGATGGCTCCAAAATTTTGTAACCTCAGACTGTCCAGAGATTTAAAACATAAATTATTTCCATAGAAAAACGTGATTTGTCTTAAATGGGAGATAATGGAATGAATGTTATGTGCATAATAATTTTAAATTTTTCTAAGATGTTTAATTATTTACAATTAATAATGAAGACTTAACCCCCTTGGGGATGGGGGGGGGGGCAGACTTTTTCAAGCCCTTTAAAGTGAAAGATAACACACTGTAATTGTAATCATTTGGACCCATAATACTGATTTTTCAAAATTTTTCTTTTAAAATTAAAAATTAAAAAAAAAAAAGTTATTCAAAATGAATTCTTGTATGAGAAAGTCAAGTTGAGCTGCAATCCAGTTAATTTTTAATTTACTTTCACCAAATATGACTTTTCTTCGAATCCAATTGAACTCAATTTTTTTCATTACTGATATTTTTATTATTGAATATTGGCTTTCATTGCGTATATAATTTCATTTCCTAGAAAGCTATTTCCTATTTCATTAACTTATATGTATTGATTTTGCAACAGTGTGTTTGGAATGCTCTCAAATCAACATAATTTCAAAATACCAGGTGTTGCTGTCTATTTTTCCTGCAATAGTATTATTGCATTTTTTTTCCCTATGCATCCTCATATTTCTCTTTATACCTTGTGTAATCCTACTTAAATATTTCTCACTTAATAATTAAAAGATTACAGAAATTATTGCTATTCTCAAGTTTTTAAGTCATCTGTTTTATATGGGCAATGATTTTCAAATTGATATGTTTTCTGTTGAGTTTAACTGATAGTTACAGCAGGATAGAAATGACATGCATACTTTTATTATCATTTTAGCATTTTCAATTGGACGTATGTTTAACAAATGTCCATTTTTTATATATATATATATATATATATATATATAAATGGGACCAGGGTGTCTTATTTTTCAGATTTCCAGTGCAGATAATTTTATATATCAAGAACTGGAATTATTCCTTTTTTTTTGCGGCCATTAAATTAGATATATTAATAAAAAATTTTGAAGAACAATATCATTTAGAATACTACTAGAATTTGCACATTTTTATTAACGAGCAACTTAGTTTATTTACTAAAGTTACTCACCTCAGGTTATTATTGGGAAATGGTCTTTATATAAAAATATAGCTGTATCCCTGAGAAAATCTTATTGTTATAGACCCATCCCCCTCCCCAACATTATCTAAGGAAAGTTACAAAAACTGTTTTGAATTACAGTTTCAATATTTTGTCTCTACCCAATAGTTATAAATTTTGCATCAAAGCTAACTAGATTTATAAGTTTTATATTTATTCAAAAAGTATGTTGTAAGTAGTCTTAATAACCTTTTCAAACATACATTTAAAATTGTTTTATTCTTATTTTTTATTAATTGTTCCATAGAAAATCAGCAATGAATTTATTTTGAATGTATTATAAGTTTGGAAACTTTATATCAATAAATCAAATGCACTGCTTGGGTAATTTAGCGCAATTATTGTGCATAAAGAAATTTTAGTTATGTTTTTCAAACCCACGAATGGGAAAATTATGAAAGAACAAAATCTTATTCTTAATGGGGTAAAGAAACTATATGTTCAAAGTAGAAATTCCACTTGTTTCTCCCTGATTACCCCCCCCCCTCACACACACACACACACACTTTTAATAATATTCTGGTGATGTCTGAATATATTAAACTGACTCATAATGTAAAATGCAGTATCAGTAAAATGCTATAGCAGTAAAATGCAGTATCTCATAATGCAAAATGCAGTTTTTAATAGTCTGGTGTTGCTGTGTTCCCTGAAAGAATTTAATATAGCAGTGGTGCTCTCAATATATTAAAATTTGCAGACCATTGCTCTGTGAATTTCTGGGAAATTTAAGTAGTCTTGCAACTTTTTAGTACTTCCCAAGAAAAGTCTACTTTCATTCATACTGGTATTTTAAAGACCTCCCTTTATTGCCACATGATTAGTCTTATCAAATTGACAATTATATATCACATCAATTCCTTTTTGAATTTATTGAAAAGCCATATAATTTTGCAGGCACATCATATCTTTAGGAAAATTTTAAGTTAGCAATTTTCCTAAAGAATCCTTCTATCAAATTATGAAGCAGTTTAATTGTATGAAATTGCTCTTGTTTATAATATTTTCAGGTTCATTCAGGATGTTTTGTCACTAAGGTTGTTGTTTTTTCACTGAAAAATTTTTGATTTGGAATAAAAAAATTTGATTTTAGAAAAGAAATTTAAATTTTTGTTAAAATTCATATTTTGGAGAAACAATTTTGATATTAATTTTGCAAAGAATTTAGTGTAAAAATATCAGGTTTGAAGTCTAAAAGTTTTATGATCAAAATTTCTTTTCTATAACTATTTTTTTTATCTGTTTTTGTAATGTTTATACTTAAATAAGAATATATAAATGTTATGTTTATTTCTTTTTAACAAACATTTAAGATTTCTAGTTATTAAACATTTTTTATAACATCAGTGACTGCTGTATTGCACTTAGTAAAAATTAATTAAATGTTTTAACTTTTATATTTCATAAAGGGGTTTATTTTAAATGGTTGCTTGAAATTTTATGAGAACTCCATTTTTAAAACACAGAATTTTGTGGTTGTGTTCATTTTTAAAACTTGAAATTTGGTATAGAGTTAAAAAATTTTTAAATGTACATTTTTTGTGAAAAGTCCCGGGAAAAGACTCAAATTTCTACTGTACAGACTTCCACTTGCATTTAATATGTGTAATGGGAAACATGTTTCAATTGTCACTGCAGTTTCCTATGCTTACGTATCTATACCTATCTATTTTTAAATGCTTATTTTAGTTATTTATATTATTTATTACTTTAGTTATTTTTGTAAAAACAAATGTGATTTAAATTTTCCCATCATGCTTTATCATCAGGAAGTTTTCTGTATAACATTAACTTTTTGATTTCAGGGAACAAATTTTGAGGGTTAAGGGAGATGACAATATTCCTTTTTTATTAGTGGGTAACAAAGCCGACTTAGAAGATAAGAGACAGGTGCCTATTGATGAGGCTGAATCAAGAGCTAGGCAATGGAATGTGCCTTATGTTGAAACATCTGCCAAAACAAAAAGTAATGTCGATAAGGTATGTCTGCATATTGTGATATTTATGTTCCTTGATATTGTTTCAAAATTTCTATAAAAAATGTATTACAGTATATGTTCTTCATACTAGCATGGTTGAATGAGTTTTAATTGTGTAAGTTCAGGAATCTGGGTCCATTTTTGGGATCCTTCACAAAATTTCAAAGTAAAAAAAAATACCTTGTACAAAAATTTTAAATCATTTCTTTAAAACAAAATAAGACTTTCTATAAGGATAGCCTGTTTAAGTTCGTTCACTTTTTTAAAATGTATAATACACAAATTAGGAACACTATAACATCCAATCAGTTAAAAAATATAAAAAAAAAGTAACATTTCTGTAAAGCTTCAAAAGGATACTTTATTAAAAAACTAGACTTTTGAAAAGGGTGTGAGTCATATTTTTTATTATAGTAGTTTATTAAAGTTCTGTTGTATAAAAGAGGCTCTTTAATAGTGATAAAAAAGGTGTCAGTCAGTAATTCATTCATTATTTTTGACACCCATATTTTTGTTGAGTTTGAAAACCGTGCAAGTTGTTGATCCCCCGCCCTTTTCAAATCAAATGTTGGTTGATTCAGCCAAACATGCTATAATATCAATAATCTGGTAATATTTGTTTTTCCATTTCTGTTCCCTTATTAATGGAACCTCGTATGTGCCAATGGGAAAACTTAAACCTCACCAAAAACTGCTTACCAAAGCTTTAAATAGCAATGTCATTTAAATTACTATAAGAATTTGTACATAATTGTGAATGTTAAGTTTCTTTATATTATATATTTGGTATGAAGAATGAGTATATACTGCTAGTATTAACATATAATAAACATTAGTATATAATAAACAATATTAGCCTGTTTGATTTTGAAAAGAGCACACGTCATAAACCATAAACATTCCATTGTCTTAACTCAACCAATATAGAAAACTAATTGAAAATTTGAGCATAATCAAGTAACCTGATAAGGATTAACATTTTATGTTTCTCTGATTTTTAATAATTCATCAAAATTCATTAAATGCTCAAGTAAAAATGTTTTTTATTTATTCAAAATGTTTATTTTTGACTTGCACCCTATTTAAAATCAGCGATTCAATTTCTTCATTGAATGCATACAGATAAATAGCCTTTGATGAACATTGAATATGTATTAAAAATGCAAAATATGCTTCAATATAAATTCATTAAAATGACTTACCAAAATAATCCGAAATACTATGTATTTATCATAATTGTCTGTACTATAAAGAGAAACTTTTACAATTTGAAAAATTACATGCCTGTAATACTGTCATTGGCATACATTCATGAGGACCTCTATAAGCAGATTAGTGGCTGTCGTTAAAAGCTTATAAAAAGGACTCTGCCATAAAGTCAAAAATGCCATATGTGCAAATTTGAATACATAAGACTATTTTAGGACCTTCTTTAACTTAAGACCCTGAATACCCAGCTGTTAGAGCTCTGTATGTTTAACTCCAAGTGCTCTTAGCTAGATAACTATATCTTATATATTGTATAAATTGCCCTGTATAATTTGCTATTTTGTGCACAGAAGTTATACAAAAAAGATGTCTGCTTTAAATTTATTTATTCTTGTGTATTGTTTTTATAATAAGCTGCAAGAAGTAAGTTGCTTCATCATGCATAAGCAGGCTGAAACTTTTATATGTGAATAAAGCCCTGATTTTATGCACTGAACATATTTTTCATTTTAGTAAAATTCTACATCATTGCTTCTGTTCCGTGTTAAAGCGTAACCTGTTCATTTCATATGAAATAATATTAATAATATTTATTACAGGTATTTTTTGACCTGTTGCGTGAAATAAAGAATCGGAAATTCTCCGAAAGCAAGACCAATAACGGACCTAAGAAGTCTGGCAGAAAGCGAAAGTGTATCATTTTGTAAACCTCTTGTTCTAAAGAGCGTACTTGTCATGCAGAGAAATGTGCCACTGTTGTAATTTCATTTGTTCATAAATGAATAACATCATATTTTGACTGAAAATCCTGTTTTGTTCAAAGCAGGTATTAGGATACACTGATAATTAACTGAAATATGTTGCTTTTTTTTTCAATGCCCCTTTTCTTCTCTTCCTATGAAACTTCTTTTTTATAAAATTTTACTGCTTGAAGAAGAGACATTTTATATATTTTGTACTTCACTCGCAGCACCTTAAAGATTGTAGATTTCTATATTTCATATTTGTTAACATTTATTGAAATATTTTCATATTCCACAATATTGCTAAATCTGGAATGCTTCTTCTAATATTAGCATTGTTTCTAAGTAAGCAGTTGATTTTATTGATTTGAAAATGAATACTGTGTATTAGATTTTTGCAGCGCTGATGTTAATTATTTTTAGTAAATTGTGAGGAAATTTTTTTATATTTTTTAAACCATGAATTTGTTGATATATTTATATGAGAAGGAACTGGTGTTTTGAAAGTTAGATTATCAAAATCTGCTCAATGATAGTTGAACTTCTATGTGTTCAGAAATGCCTACTGAAAGTTTCACTGCATAAAAGTTTGATTATTTGTTTGTAAATACTTTATTTTTAAATTTTATTTACATTGATTAGCAAGCAGTTATAAAGTATTAATTGTATTGTGTTCTGTGAGCATCATGCAATAAATGTGTTTGAAATATTTAGAGCATTTTTTCTAGAAATATTAACAGCTGTTATTTTGAAACATTAGATAACAATTTATCTATCTTAAATCGATTTAATACGTATTACCAGCAAATATTTAATTTTGTAAAATGTTGCCAGATTTGAAATTTCTATCTGTAAAATATAGATGGGTTAATAACACTTTTCTCTAATTCAAATATTAACAAAATCTTGAATAGTCAAATACCCAGATTAGTTACTTCAAATTGTTAATAAATAATATTTACATTTATTAAATATTGGTAAATAATTTAATGAATTAAAATGTGTAATAAAAACTGCTTTAATTTAGAAATGAAACTTTTTTTTTAAAATCTTTACAATTATTATTTTACAATTTTATTTTTTATTATTTTAGGTACTTTTAACTATGATAATTGAATAATTGTAAATGTTTCTCACTTACTACAGATTTTTGTTTAAGAAAACATGTATTCAAATTTATTCAGGATCTAATTTGTCCCCCCCCCCCCTCTTTTTGTTATCGCAAAATAAAGCAGAGGTGATGAAGAGTCGTTTAAAAAAAAAAAAAAAACTGTTGACATTGGTGTGATTAAATACTTCAAAAATAAAATAATTTGTTCATTCAATGATACGGAATGTTATTTTTTCAGTAGTCGAAAATGTTTCCTTTAGTGGAAGCAAACATTTTTTCTAGGCAGTTTTGAATTTCTTCTTCTGGAGTATCTGGATTTTTTGTATTAATATTTAAGGTAATCAAATTCCTTCTAATAACATTATATTTGAGGTCTTGAATTGTGAATACTTTTTGGTATTGGACTATTCATGGATACTATGGATACATACTATTCATCCATCTCTACTGTAAAGCAAAATCATACAACATCAGTATGTTTTATCATGCCAAGCAGTACACTGGAAAATAGTTGCCAATTTGTTAGCTTGCTCTAACGTCATTTAGCTTTGAAAAGCTTTTCAATTGGTGAGGAAGACTGTCTTTGATAGTACAGTAAAACCTCCCAAACAAATGCCATTATTGCGTCTTCATTTCTGACTTGTTCATAAATGTCACCATAGTACATTTTAAGTAATGAACTGTGGTTACACATAAAAACAAATATGAATTGTGTACGTACAGGATGTCAAGAAAAGTCATGGACCAGACCAATAATGACAGAAGCGTTAGGGATATGGTATATTTTTATGCAAATCTATAGGAAAACCTAATGTCACTATACCATGAGACAACTATAGGGGGACGGACCTCCTTCTTTAGAGGGATATGGGGCTTTCTCACTTCTTGTTAAGGGTAGAAGGAAAAAACCAATTGCAAAGTTGTCTCTAAGCAAAAGGTAAAAAGGAAACCTGAAAACTAGTGCATACAATCTTACTCTCCTCAAAGAACAATTGAACATTTAAACGATGCAGTACAATAAAATTGACTTTATTATATACTAAATATTCAACTTCAGCAACGATGCATGTTTGCACATGTAATAAGATGTCACTGCATGTTTTTCAATGTCTACATTTACACTGCATTCAGATTAATAAAATTGCCTCTTAGAATTGGGATTTATTAGCTTTTGCTATAAAACAAAAATGCTTAGTATTAATTTTGCTACAACCACGTAATTGACTTTTCTTCCTATTTCTAACAGGAAGTGAAATAGCCCTAAAATCTGGATCAGCTAGCTCCCTCTAAATTTGTCTCAGCATTTAGTGCCATATGCATTTTCTATATATCCGCATGAAAAAATATATGATAACTGTAATTCTTCTCAAATTATGGATCTGGTCTATGACTTTCCTTAACACTCTCTATATACAAACCCAATTAACTTTTGGATTAAATAATATGTTATAATAATCTTTTTAGTTGCAATATTTCGAAAAAATTTTGTTTGATAAAATGATAGCATATGATAGTTTATTAAAAAGTTTGGTGCCAACTGCATTTATTGCAAAGTTTCTTATATATTTTAAAACTGCCTGAGATATTGTGTATGTTGTTATAGTGTATGGTTCAGTTGGTTGGTCTAGGCCTTCCAACACTTTAACATCTTGTTAGTATTATCAGCAAATTGAATTTCTCTTCGATTCACGTAAAAGTTAAACCATTCACAAAGACTAAATTCTTCAGGAAGACAGAACAGTTAAAAAATATTACTCAAGTATTGAGATTGAATGACAAATTTTGCATTTGATAAACATTTGCAGATGGTGAAAAAATAGTTTCAAATAGGTTTGAAATAATTGAAAACAACCGATGAAAGCAAAGTTGCAGAGTAACCAACTGAACTATACAACGTACACAATATCTTAGGCAGTTTTAAAATATATAAGAAACTTTACAATAAATGTAGCTGACACCAAACTTTTTAATAAATCATATGCTACCATGTAAAACGTCTTAGATCTGTCAGAAAAACTTGTTCAACTGTGGCCGTTCTTCAAATTTTTCTTGGCTATTACTTAAAGTAACTATTTCCTAGAGGTTTTAATTGTTACCTCATACGTGTATAGCCAGCCATGAGTCTATTGTAAAACTTATGTTTAATTGAAATTTTTCTCTGCAATAACAAAGAATGTGGCCGTTAAAGGATTTTTACTTTGCTCACTGTTATTCAGACTTCCTCAAAGGTTTTTAACTAATGCAATATTTATGGAAACATTCAGAGTGTATGTAAGTGGCCTTTATTTGGAATATATTGTTGTTCAGAGGTAGTCATGCATTTTACTGTAGTCACCTTGCATTACATTACTGTTGAGATTGATACTTTGTTATATATTTTAGGAACATGACAGCATTCCACCCTTCCAAAGTCGTCATTTTCGAATATTTAGCTGGCATGTGTATATTATACGTGATGTGACAAAACTGATTTTCGGGGGTCTGTATCTCAGGCTCCAAGGTAGCTATAGACTTCATTTTTTTTTCTTACATAATAAATGAAGATGTGTATCTGTAACGAAAAATCTAGACATCGTACAGCCATGAAATTTGATACACAGGTACTTCAAGATCAGAAAAGTATACCTGAGTGTTATTTTTTTTAAATTCAATTTTTTTAGAATAATTCAATTAGATGCTGAGTGATATTCACACAACTTGGTTCATTAGTGTGCAAAAATATTATCACAAGAGTTTCCATCTTGACACCATCGGAAATATCACAACATTCTCTTTCAAACAATGAAAAAATCCATATAATTAGTGTGTTCAAAACATTCCCTATAGCAATATAAAAAAATTGACCAGCCATCCGAAAGTTTATTATTTAATACCAACTCCTTTACATGTTACACATTGCTCTAAAACAAAAAATAAGCTAAACTGTGTGAAGCCATCTGTTCATTAATTTATAAGTGAACAAACCATTAAAATTTTTTATACCATGCTTTGCTATTGCATATATCATCTTTTCCACTATAGTCAGTTGTAGGTGAACTGTGCATGCTCTTAAAGGTCTTTCCCATAGAAAGGAGACATTTTAAGCCACACCTTATCAGTTTTAAAATTTATTTTGTTTTATATAATTACCCTGCTTTAACTCCAGAGCAGTACCAGGTACATTTTCTAGTTATATTATATACCGTAAAAATGAAACAAACAAATTACAATTGGTGCAGTAGCAACCAGAGAAAACCTTTTTGATTTTTGGTCCCCCACCTCCTCCTTTTTTTTTCTTAAGTGTTAACAGACCAAATTCGAAGATAAATTTGATTTAGAATTTCAAAAATTGTTGCCCGTATGTACAAATGCATTCCAAATATAGAAAAATTCCCTAGCCTACAAAAAATATTTTTTTAAGAAAATATCTGTTTTGCCCATGCAGCTAATTTTCTGTAGAGAAATCGAGATAAAATATTTGAGTCTCTTTTTCCCTTTACTTGATTAACCTTGGTACCTGCCCCACTATTTTAGTTCACAAAAAAGGGTTGCCCAGCCTGCAATATGAAAAGCTTCACTTGAATTATCTCATATGTTTGAAACAACAGAACCAGCATTCTGGTCATATGTTAGAGGTCTGCATGGGCCTAATTTTAAAACGGCCGTACTGTGCTGAAAATACCGGTTCTCGTTAGATCACCAAAGTTAAGCAGCATTGGGCGCGGTTAGTACTTGGGTGGGTGACCACCTAGGAACACCGTGTGCTGTTGGCACATTTCGGGCGCGGTAGCCCGGTGGTTTGCGCGCTGCCACAACTGCCGCCGTGTTCATGCGGAATACGATCACGTTAAACATGTGGGTCTGTAAGTCCTTCCGAGAGGTTGGTGGTAGGGGAAGGAGGGTACGGTCCCTGTGGATGCCTCCCCCACTGGGTTCCAGTCTAAATTGGGTGGCTCTTCCCGGCCGTCCAAACAGTTACCTTACACCTTTCTGGTAGGTCGGACGGTCTGGGTCTCAACAACAACAGTCTGACCCAAAAATTAAGACTTGACCCAGACTGAGAAATTTTCAATATAATTTACCCAACCCGACCTGCCCAGAAGATACTCGGAGTCAAGCCCGATTTTTAAAATATACATTGAAACCTATGTAAGATAATAAACTGTTGCCTCATATCATGATCAAAATTCGAATTAAACACAAATTATATTACATTACAATTATATTATTTATTACATTATTTATTATTATTATTAATTATATTATTTATTACATACAATTATGTTATTTATTAAATAAGCTTGCTGCCCCAATCAGAAATAGAACCACTTAGAAATTCTTCTACTTATGGAGAATTCAACTTCATGTATAATTTAAAATTTTTCTATTTCAATTTTAATCTATTTTTGGCATGCCCAAATTTATTAAAAATGTGACTCAAGCCCATCCCATCTGGACTGAATCTTAACTCAGCTTTTGGGCTAGGTCTGAGCCCGTGACGATTTCCATCATGTGCCAAATTTTGCCCTGATCGAAAATGGCATGTTCTAGATCCAAAAGTGGGCTATCTTATCCCATCCACACTCCATAGCAATGTGCACATTCAAAGCTAGATAGCGGTAGCAAATTTATTTTTTGTAGGTCTTGAACTTTCTGCCAAACACACATCATCCCTGTCTTCCCTCTTACTTTCCCTTTTCACACTAAATTTATAATCCCATCTTGATAGTCTTCTGCAGCAATAGCTTCTAAAATTGGAAGAGTTTTTACTAGCTCTATGAGCAGAAGATTAGATTATCGTTATCATCACTACCTTCGGTTTTACTAAGAAAAAATTGCCTAGTGTTAATGAGAGTTAATGTTTTAACTTTATCGGAAAAAGTGATGAGCAGTCAGAAAAGCTAACACAGAACTTTGAATAATCAGGACACTTCTGTATGTTAAAATTTAATTTAAAGCAGATATAATGCAACTCTTCTAATATTGGCACAAAATATTATAATCACTGAAACCACCTTCATAAAGCATTCACAAAGTTATGATTACACTTCCATTACAGATAACAGTAACCATGAATCGATTATCTGCAATAAAATCGCAATTTTAATATTGGGAACTTTTAAATTTGAGTTCTATGACTAAGAATTCGGTCATTGCTAAGCCCAGTTTTGAAGAAATGCGACACCCACTAGAGGTAGAACTGAATTTATCACATCAGTTCCCATAGAGGTTCATAAAATTTTGGCTATTTATTCTGTGCTGATGAGTGCACGAGAATGAAATTTTATCTACAATGGGAACCAAATCCTAACAAAATTTCTTCCAATATCCAATGCATATGCAAGGATCTAAAATGAGTACAATAATACACAAGTTTACATACAAATAAAATATTTTATTTACAATGTTTCAAGATCATAATTAAAATAATTAATGTCATACAAAATATGTGTTGATATACAAAGGACAACTTTAAGTATAAACATTTAAGCAGCCAGACCGTTATGTGCAAGAGCTCAGGCTCACTAAGAGCTGTTCGACCACGATTTTTAATGAGCAAGCACAGAGAGGTACACATGACTAGCAAATACAAAGAGTAAAAAATGGAATATATACTTTAAACATAAACATCTCAGATTATTTCCAAATTTTATAATACATGTAATAGTAAAAAGCATTTTTCGATGGCACTTGGGCATGCATATTTTACTTCGTACAGAGATTAAAGAAATGGCAATATTTTATATTAATAACAACACATTTAATAAAATCCTCAGATTCATCCTGTGATGTCCATGGTACCATATGAAACTTTACCTTTAACTATTTCTTAGCATGAATATAGAAGATATAAAAAAATTCTTATTTCTGACTTTCTATCGCGCTGAATTTGGAAGTCAGCGGCGAATTTGGAGTAATACTTCCAGCTTGGGGACTTCTGGAAAATATCACAAAATTGTCGATAATTCAATATCTCTGAAATTTATATTTTGATAATCCCTATTGCTTTGTGGAAATTATTAGTTTAATTTTATTGATATAGTTTTATGTTTTGTTGGAGTCATTTAGAATTTGTGCTCTTTAGCAAGGAATAGCCAATAACTGCACTAGTAGCAAGAAAAATGCTGCAAGTTTTCTTGCTACTAGTGCAATTATGGGCTATTCCATATTGAAAAGCATAAAATAGTCCACTATACAGGTAATGTAGTTCCAAGCTATTAATACCCCTTATTATAAAATTTAAGTTTAACATAAATTAAAGATATCAAAATGGTAAAAAATAAATAAATAAATAAATACAGCTATAATTGCAAAGATAGCACATTATGTATATAATATTTTAATATTATAAATACATATAAATAGTGATTATTACTTTCACATAATGATTTCAAACATTCATTAATTTGGTATTAAAATAAGTTTTTCAAGAGTTTTTCTTTTTAAACTATGTTTAAAAGTCAACCTTTAAGGTTTCTGAAAACAGTAAAAAACAAGAAATTATAACCATATAAAATACCAGGAATTATACAGTCAACTTATATCTTAAGCTATTTCAGTGAAAAGATTGGTTTCAACTTTCAGTAAAAAACTTAAGACTATATTAAGTCCTAAATTATCATTTGATACATAATAATTTGAAGATTATTAGTTGTCACTAAATGGCACTACTAAAGGTAACACACTGAGGACATAAAATCTTAATGTTTAAAATGAAACATATGTTTTATGTTAAAGAAATTTAAAAGATCTTCAATACCTGATTTTAATACCGATAAATATTTTAACAATCCCATCAAACTAGCAGGTTGAGGTTGTTATAGTCATTTGACTTTCCAATGCTGCTTTTTTATTTGCATTGTTCGCAATTTATTAGATGATTAGTAAATGTTTATTGACAGCAGTGTTGGATGCATGCCATGCAGAAATCTGGATGCTATATACAGGTAGTTTTTGGTACTTTGCTGTTTCCCACATCGTTGACAGCATACACCCTGACCCCGGTTGATAAGTTGCTTATACATCTCTAACTCAGTATATTTTGGATAGTTGTTGAACAAGTTGAGCTGGACTTTATTTTAATGTCTACATTCAAGTTTTGCGCATGTTTAAAAAATCTACTCTAATGATTGAAGGATTTGAACCTTGAATTATATTGGCAATTCAAGTGACAGCTGTGTTTAAAGCCAAAAATTTTCATTTAGAGACTATTTTATGAATTAAAATAGATGCAACTTTTATTAAAGTTAATTTTTTTAAAAGTTTTAAATATAGAATAATAAGATTGAATAATTAGTTAAATTTAATTTAACATTTATAGCCTGAAACAAGTGAATGTTATTAAATATTTTTAAGTTACTTAATGCTTATTGAAATAAGAGGATTCCTGGAGTCCAACCACTGAAACCTACAATTATGCTTGCATAATGTTTTAAATTTCTGCCAACGCGTTTCTCTTGGAGTCATTGATAGAGAGACTGTACATGTACAAAATTATATTTCTATGCATATATAAAAATAACTAAAATTCGTAAAAATTTCTTTGAATTTGCTACATACATGAAATGCTATTAAAGCATATTTTCAAATAATTGAAAATGAAATTAATACATTTACAAAAATATGCATACTTCACTATTTTTATAAATATGTATAAAGTATTTAAAAGTAACACCAAACCATTTTAAACTAGCATCTACAATTGGGCTAAGAATTATAGTTGCACAATTTGTACTACAAGATTCCAATATCCACAACATGTAAGGAATTGCAATGAACACAAAAATACTTTTAAAAAATCAGATGTACATTAAAAAAAAACAGCAATAAGTCATATGCAAATAAATACATACACAATATAAATTGGTGCATTAAATAAAATATGTAACATGCTGAGTGAAGATGCTTTGCACGCATTTTCAAGAGTAGAGCATGTGAATGAAGGCAGTTATTTTTGTAATCTAATTTTAAAAATAGAATGGGTTAGCTCCAAACATCAGCAGAGTATCTACGCTGCGATTCCATTTTCTTGATGAATGATTCAGCTTCACTTTTAGATTTTTGCCCAAATTCTTGAACAACATCAAGAATAATGTTGTGAACATCTTTTGCCATGCTACGTGCATCACTGTAGAACAGATAAAAAGTTTTAGTCAACTGCATATCACATTCAAACACAAAAATGAACCATGAATAAAACCCAATTATCCAACATAACATTGTTTTAGTATATTATTTTGAAAATAACAAATAAAAATTTATGAAACAAATAATGTCTTTTGAGTAGAACTTTTATATAGAGGATAGCAAAGTTTGAAATACAGTGCACAATAAGTCACATTCAAGTACGTACAAACTTCTATAGGTGCATTAACCCATTCAGGACCACTGTAACATATAAGCAATGGAGAAATTCTCCTTCCCCTGCTCACCGATACATATTCGCTATACGTTCTGGACAGCCACTAAGACCTATTGATTTGCATGAGCAAAGTAAGATTGGAACATTGTATTAATATTTTTAAGTAACACTATAATCCCATAATTTTTGCAAAGCTAGTTACTTAGATCATTGACCTTCATAAATAAATGCAGGTGCAAGCTGTTGTGATGGTCTGGCAATGTAAAAGGCATGTCAACTGAGTGATTTAGAGTGATATTTTTGTGGCAGTTGTCATCCTATGTACTGTAACATATAAGCAATAAAGAAATTCTCCTTCCCCAGCCCACTGATACATATTTGCTATACGTTCCGGACAGCCACTAAGGCCTATTGATGTGCATGAGCAAAGTAAGATTGAAACATTGTATTAATATTTTAAAATAACACTATAAATCCCATAGTTTTTGCAAAGCTTGTTACTTAGATCATTGACCTTATAAACATAGGTGCAAGTAGTTATGATTGTCTGGCAATGTAAAAGGCATGTCGACAGAGTGATTTAGAGAGATAATATTTTTTGTGACAGTTGTTCTATGTTTATTTTAATGAAGGGTCATGGATGGCATTTAGAAAGAGGGCTGAGATTTCTTATCACCAATTTTCAGAGAGTGTGTATTAAATAGTAAGAATTTAGTCAGAAGCCTTGTAATAATGAAGAGAGTGAAATATTTCTGAAAGTGATATTTCACAATTAATGAATAAACCTGAGTGATATATAAGTGAAGAAAGTGACAAAGTTGATATGTGCATTAGGGAGGGAGATAATTCCAAAGACATCAATGTGTGCAATGATGTCGATCATTCTGATAAAAATAATTGGAGTTCAAGTATCAAAGACCTGCCATTTCTTCTGTTTCCCGCAAACTCTGGACTAAATATAAATAAAAAACAGTTCTAGGCTTCTTTCGAAGGAAATTAATAATTTTAATCTGCAATTTTGTGATATTATACAAATAGCTCACTTTCGAAGAACAAACAAGGGAATCGGGTCTCTCAAATGTTTTAGAGATAATTGTAGATGTATTTTAAAGCAAAATTGATTTAATACAATCTTTTCATCTTAGGATTAGCTTTAAAAAAAAGCCAGTGCCTGGAATAGCAGGTAATTCTCACTACATGCTGGCTTATGGAAATACTTCTTCCTTCACTCATCAGTCAGACTGGTTAAAGCATTCCCCAATATTTACACTTTCTAAAGACTATAAACATATATATTTTTGATTTTTAACGGTTTGCTTAGTGTGATTAAATACTTCAACTCATACTTAGTAACTGCAGCAGTTATCTTCTTTTCAATGATTACTGTTTTGCTTTGATATAACTTTGAATTACAAAAATCACTTTATTTTGCTGCAGTTTTTTAGATATTTTGTTTCAATACTGTTCAGTAAATCTGCAGGTTAAGCTATTTTATTCAAAAAGCACACATGAAAATATGTGAACTAGATTTTGAGATGAAAATACATCAAAATTAAATTTGAATATATTCTCAATTTTTAAATTTTTATTTTGTATTTTTCCTCAAATCTGCAGATCCATTAAGAGAAAAACCAATCAAACATCAATTAAACAGAATGGTTAATTTTCTTCCAGTGGTGTTTTCATATTCCGAATACTACATGAATGAGCATTGAGTTAAGAGAGTATGTATTTCACAACATTTAGTGAATGAGATTTGCCACCATAGTAAAACAATTAAAATTAAACCAGTCAAAACGAAGAATTGACTTATTCGAATTGCTGAGTTACTTCGGAATTGAGATATTCAGGCACCACTGTGTATATATATATATATATATATATATATATATATATATATATATAAACACACATCACTTAAGTACAATGAAAAAAAAATTAATACATGAAGTTTTTACTGTTTGAATGAGTGTCAAAAATAGAGGAATTAGTTCACATCGAGGAATTTTAGTCGGATGTAATATGAAGGTTGAACAGGCTTTAACCAAGCTACATTACACATTTACTATTACATTACATTACTACAACATTAATTATAGTGGAAGTAATATTCTTGAAGAGCCCAGAAGCTATAAAAATATTATATCCACTACTATTCAGGATTAATGAGATTATTAAAAAGTTAAAATTACTACAAAATAATGTAATTATCTAAAATATATTTAAAATTCTTCTGCATAAAAAAAAATACATACCCACAAACATATATGTGTCCATTTTGTTCACCAATAATGCGCCATATTTCCTCTTTGTTTTTCTTTAACAAATGTGTTACATAAACTTTCTCTGCCTGGTCCCGAGAAAATGCAAGATACAGCTTGGTCAGAATTCCATCAGCAAGGTACTCTTTCAGTTCTTCTTCATATAGATAATCTTCGGACTGCTTGCGGCATCCAAAGTAAAGGATAGTTTCTCCCAATGGTTTGCCTAGAGGAAAAGAGTTATTAAGTTGAAAATCTGATGTTGCAAAACATGAATTTTAATAAACATTTTTTGCTTTTATTATGTTATTTGAATATATTATAATACAGGGTGTACATAAAAGAATATCTGGGTTTTAAAGCTGTTTCATTTTATTTGTAATTCAAGGTTAAAAATATCAAAGAGTTTTTCCATACAAGTGTTCAATGTGAGCTCCTTTAGTAACGTGGCACACAATCCATCCAATAGGTGAGTTCTTCCCAAACTTTAATCAGAATATCTGTAGTGGAAGCTACAGCTGTTTCAATCGTGTGCCTCAAATTGTATAGGTTAGTAGGTAGCGGAGGCACATACACACTATTCTTTATAAAACCCCACAGATAAAAATCACATGGGGTCAGATTAGGTGACCTTAGAGGCCACCTCAAACAAGCCCTGTCATCCGATCTATGATGTCCAATCCAGAGGTTGGGAACGATGCCATTCAACCAATCCCGTACAGAGTTATGCCAGTGAGGAGGTAGGTGCACCATCTTGTTTCCACATAAAGTTAGTTGGTCATCTTGCAGTTAGGGAAAGAGCCACAACTACAGCATATACAAATAATTAACTCCTGTTAGAAAAGAACATTGGGGCATGTGCACAACTAAAACTGTGTATACAACTTAAACTGCCCACCCTACTAAAATTGTCATCTCTGCTCTTTGATTCTGGCCTTGAATCAATACTGTACACATCATCTAAGAGATACTATAACAAATTAAAACACAGATATTCTTTTATGTACACCCTGTATATTTTACATTCATTTTACATTACAACTACTTTATGCTGTTACTAACATGGAATTTTTATTTCCAGATCTTTTAAGACAGCATTTTTCATTACTTTGTTTTATTAGTTTTGTTTACTATATGTCATGTTACATTCAATCAAGGCTGAATTGGATCTCTATGAAGCAAGTTGGAAAGACCTAAATGCACCTAAAATCTATAATTATGGCATTTATTGTGAATGTGAAATACTACAGAATGCACAATTTTATATTTAATTTTAACAATTGTAAACACATTTGCATACAATATGTTTTAAATGACATGTTATATATTTGTGGCAATTCTGACACTATCAATGGGAGAGTTATTGAAATTTAGGAACACCTCTTATTGGTGGGTTTTATGTTAATGAACCTTGCCTTTGCAGCTACGTATGGCCTGAGCTAAATTGTGAACAAATTTTATGCCGGCCACATAGAAGAACTAAAATTGTCAGTTCTTATAAAAATTGTGGCTTATAGCAAGTTTCTTGCTATCATTAAAGATATCAGTTATTCCATGCTAACGAACACATAATATACATGAAACCATTTCATTAATTAAACAATTAAAATGTGCCAGGGAATCACTCTGATCTGTTATTTAATGTAGAGATAAATCTTATATTAATTCAAAATACTATTTTTTTTAATCCTTGTGGACCAGGATAGCCCAGTGGTTAAAGTAAGAGGATCACACATAGTGGACTTAAGTAAGATCAGTGTACAGTTTGGGAACAATAAATCTGTAAATTCAAAAGTCCTTCAGAGAGGGTCTGGAAAATTAGAGTATGGTCCTTGTGCTGCCACTCCTAATGGGTTCTGGCCTAAATTGTGTATCCGACTTTGCTTTTTTAAAAAATAAATAGCAATGCAAAAATGCTGCATAACAACTGAAGTGTCTATGCAGCTGTCCAAAGACAAATATTTAGGGCATATCACATCCATGCAATGGACATACATAAATTGTATATGCCCACACAGCAAAGGTAGTTACACAGTTGACAGCTACTGCAAGAAAGCAATTGCAAGGAAAGAGCTTTTAAAAAGTGCCCATGTTGGTCACCGGTATATTTTTGTTAATTTAATTTTAAAAGCTGCTTGTTACTAAATAAGTGACTGCATGCATGTACAGCGGGCAACTGGTCGTTGAAGTGCTTTATTAACATTTGATTGCAAGAAACTGTTCTAGTCAATCAAAACCCGACATTATAAGATCCCTGGAACATTATACAAGAAAGATTTTTATTTTTTAAACTTCTCTATATAAGAGAACTGCATTGAAATCTATAAAATTCGGAGGATTTCCTTATTTTTCAGCAAATCAGGAGAATGCGAGGCAGCTATGTAATCCTCACAAAGCAACAGGGGTTATCAAATAAATTAAATTTATTTTTTATTAAATTTAATTTTATTTTTTTTGCTAACTTAGCAACATTTCCGGAAGGTTGTCACAAGGGTGATATTCTACCAAATTCGTCACAAAACATGATAAAAAGCTGGCTTTTCATGTGAATATTGGTCCATTTAAAAATAAACAGGTGAATGACTATAGTACATTTTAAAATTGATCATTTTTAAACATTACAATTATGCATAACAATTAGAATTGAAGTAAAAATAAAGGGGAATTTAATATAATTTGCATTTTTAATCCTTTATTATTGCTCAGATTGAAAATATGCTTTTATTTTTGAAATTTATTTATAAATTTAGTTCTTTAAATCAGTATACAGAACAGGTGATATAAATATAACAACTCAATTATACTTGCACTAATATATATATTAAAAAATTCTATATTCAATATCTGCTGGATTATTTAAAAAATAATAGTCTATTTAAAATTGATTCACACTCTCTTAATAGTATCAAATTGAAAATTATCAATATGTATAGTGATTTAGATATTAATAATAAATTTTTGACATTTCCATATATTGTGCTTATACCTAAATTTCATAAAAATCCTATTAAATTTAGAACTGTTACTAGTGGTCATAATTCATACTCTACTACTGCTAGTAAATTATTACTAAATTATTTAAATGTACTAAATAGCAATTTACGAGATTCTGGTGATAGCTACATTATTCTAAATAACATTAAGGAATTAAAAAATAAATTAAAAACGCTTGGTAAAATAATAGGATTTCAAACTTTTGATTTTAAAGATCTATTTAATAATATTAAGATCACTGATCTATATGATGTCATTTTAGCTTTATATAATGCTTATATTACTAATCATTCTAATCTTACTAAATTTACCAATTTTCCTAAGCTTCTCCATTTTGTTCTTTTCAATAATTATATCTTTCAAGGTAATAAATTATACTTACAAGTCTCAGGTGTTCCACAAGGTGGCTGTAGTAGCAGTATGTTAGCTAATTTATACCTATATCAATATGAAAAATTCTTTACTTCAACTGATTATAAAATTTATAGATATGTAGATGATCTGATTTGTCTTGTATTTACTGATAACTATGTCATTGATATAGATTTCTATCCGGATAATTTGGAATTAATACCTAATGAAACTTCTATTAGTAATAATATTTATTATTTGGATTTAAATCTAATTATAGAACCTGCTCATGGGATAGTTACTAAATTATATGATAAAAAAGATTTTTTTAAATTTAATATTAATAAATTATTACCTTTTAATTCCTGCAACTCGATTCAATTGTTTAGAAATATTATACTTAATCAACTTTTTAGAATTTATAGATTATCAGATAAAAAATTTCATGCTTTGCACATTAATAACCTCAAAATTACAAGTAAAATGTATCAATATCCTGCATATTTAGTAAATAGTATAGTTAATAAGTTTCGATTAGCCTAAAATTCTCATATTCTCCCCTTATTATCTTATTTTAGACGTACTTCTTCATTCTCTTGAAATTATATTTTCATCTTTTTATATTGAAGCTTTAACTGTTGAATAACTCATTTTATTTCATTTTATTGCTTTTGCGCAGTACAGTTTTTATTACTCTCTTTGGCAACAGCAAATCACATCTTTTCATTTTGGCATATGGCAACATTGGTCCAGTCATATTTTGCTCGTCATGGTTGCGCTGAAGAGGTGTGTTTTGAGGTATTTATGTTTCCTTTATTGTTCCAATCTATATGCTTGTCGTCCATATAACACAAGTTTATAGATAAAATCTATCTTGTGTTTCAGAAACAAGCATTTTTGTGTTCATTTCGAAGGGATATATGGACCTGAAGAGAATTTTTTCGAAATGAACTTATCGTAAGCCTAAATCTCCTCCATGTGCAAGCTTTTTTGCTTGATTTTTTTGTTTTCTTATTTGCATTCCTCATTTTTGAAATTTGTTGATTGTCTTTGTCTTTATGACTTGCATTATGCTTTATTATTTCCTCTTTTTGTCTTAATTTCTTTTATTTCTTTGTATTTTGTAGAAAATTTTGGAATAGTGTATTATGAGTTACTACATACATTCTAACTTTGGATTTAATAATTTATATTTATATATATATATATATATATAACGCACAACCACGAAGACTAAAATTGATATTAATTTAGATAGGCAAGTAAGAAATGGATGTTCATGAGCATAACCAGCAGTTCCATACTACTGTTTCTAATATTATTTAATTTGGAGTAATATCTTAAAAGCAGTTTAAGCAATGATTGTGCAAAAAAATATTACTTTTAATAGAATTAACTTACCTTCTTTTTTCTGGAATGCTCTATCCTGAATGAAGCCACGGAATGGAGCCAAGCCAGTTCCAGGCCCAATCATTATGATAGGTGTCAGAGTTTTACTCGGAAGTCTGAACTGGGATCGCCGTATGAAAACTGGAACTTTTGGTTTCTCCTCCTCAGAAACTGGCAAAGTTTTAAACCACCCAGTTGCAACACCTTTATTTAAGCGTTTAGTTGGTGTCTCATATTCAACCATAACAGCTGTGACATGCACAGACGTAGGGAAGATCTACAAAAAGGAAATATAGAATTTAAAAATATATTTTGTATAACTTTGTACATTATAATAAAAATCTCTTCCGGTAAATATGTGCCTTCTGTAAATATATGTTTTTAGCCGATTCTTTTAAAATTCAGTAGATAAGGCAAATTATTAAAAATTTCCTGCCTGAATATTGTATGGAAATTGTCATGAAATCACTGTTTAGCACACAGTAATATAAAATTTTGCTACAATCGCACAAAATTTGCCGATTTCAGCAATTTTTACATTGGCAATGTAAAAATTTCATGAGAATTGGTATTTTATGGCAATGATTGTGATAACACTGTATTTCTCAACTATATTAGGTGCTTTTAGCAAATAAATATGAAATGAAAACTTAAGACCTTGCAAAATTACAAATTAATGCATTGAAGGTGTCTGAGAAGGACAGTAGAAAATAAGAACAGATGGATTTGGAGTAAAACTTTGCAGTCCTGTTACAAAGTTGAATAAATCTTAAATAATAAAGGTGTGTGTGTGTGTGTGCAGTCTGTTGTAAGAAATCTAAGCATTGCATGATCATGAAATTTGGTACACAGATTCTACAGGACCCAAATAGGTGCTCTTCAGTACTATTTTTTAAAATTTCAAATTCATTTTCTAGTTATTTTATGTTTTACCAATATTTACAAAAATCAATTCCTTAGCAACCCAAAATATTATCACAGAGTTTCTATACTAACACCATATCACAGAGTTTCTATACTAACACCATCAGAAAGATTGAAAACTTCCCTTTGAAACAACTCTGTTCATATGATGAATAGATAAATTTTAATGAATTTTTAAAAAGTATATACTTTTTGTGCATTTTAAACTTTTTTTAATTTTTATATTATGATATATTAAAATTGATGTGCTATCTAATGTTAATTTTTTTTTCAACAGCTGCTTAAAATATCACAGACCAACCACTTCAGAAAAAAAAAATTTCATAAACCTATCCGTTAATTAATTATAAATTTTTTTCTGCAGCATGTCTTTGATTTTTTGAATGAATCTAGCATGGCTTTAGACCCCGCTGGGCATTCTGGTGGAAACAAACTCAAACATGCTTTTGTTTTAAAAAGCTTTGGGGCAAAGTGAAAAATAAAATCACCAAATAAATTAAAACTTCACCAAAGATATTCTATTAAGAATTCCTGCATCAAGAATGGTAGTGAAAATGGAAATGTTGTTTTGACCTTGATATTTTGTTTTTTTAATTCTAGTATTTAAAAATTCATAAACCTTTTTAAGTTTTTAAAAGCCTATTCAATTCTACACCTCTGTATAGTTTCTTTTTAATACAAAAATCCACTTCCCAGGTAAAGTATTTGTGAATGAGATCCTGGGATTTAAATACACTCATTGCCTTTAATAGTAAGATTAAAAGCCCAAAAGATTTCACTCACTGTTTGATATATATCTCAGCTTAGTTTCATGAAAAAATATTTCATAAAAGAGACATTTCCAACCTAAAGCTGATACTCATATTTGGCCCCACTTTGACTAATTGTCAATCAGTCGTAAAAAAAAAAAAAAAAAAAAAAAAAAAAGGAGATTGTTTCCAAAGTGTGCTTATCTTAGAACTATACAGCAGTAAGGATATAACTATTGACACACGATCAAGACATAAAGTCATTTATCACTGGACATGTAGAGAATAAGTACACAAATATTCACCTACCTTAGGAGATGATGAAATAGAATAATAACGAGCTTGAAGACGGGGCAGTAACTCGAGTAAGTGATCTAGAGGAGGTTTTAGAGAGGGTAAATCTTCCAGAATGTGTATGATGCTACGATGATCTTTAACTACCCAAGTCAAGTACATATGCTGCAAAATAAATACCCCATTTTATAAAGAGTACTAAGTATCTAATGATCAATGATTAAGTAATAGCACAAATCATGTATAACTTAAGTATAAAAAGGGAAGACTTGATCAAGACAAAGTATTTTTTATAATTGAAGTTCTTAGAAATAGTGCACATGAAAACTCATATATAACATTTCTAATCATTAAAATTGTCAATAATAGCCATTTACAGTGATAAGTACAAAGAGTGTACTTAAGTAACTTAAATTTACTTGCTATCACTGCTTAATGAATATTTTGTGCTCATGAGCCCTAACGAAAGAGAAATTGGTCCACTAATATTTCTCCATACAGTACATATGATTGATAAATATTGCAGCAATGTTGCATATTCACATTTCAGTCACATCGCATCCGGGACCATTTTGTGGTTGTGCTGCAACGTGAGCAATTCAGAATTTTGTTCTCATTTTATGTCATTTTTGTGATATAGGAACAATCAATATGTGAGAATGAAACTAAGTGTCAACTTTTATGCTTTTTTTGCAATGTCGCATATCCATCACTTCAGTGTCATTGCTCTTGTAATATTACAGCGTCAACAGTATTGTCACTCTTTAAACATTACAAAGATGTTACAGTTCATGGTGTGTTGCCACATTGTGTCCTTGCAAAAAGTGGACAATTTCCCATTGCTGCAACATATGGTGACATTACAGTCCAGTAATGGAACAAAAACAAATGTTGCAAGTAGCATTGTAGCCTTTTAGCAATGCTGAAATATAGCAGTGCTGTATGAATAGCTGCAGTAGGAGCATGATTCCATAGCCTTTTCAGGTTACATAGAATACATTATTACCTTATTTTTATTTTCCCTATAATACATAGTACAGTGACATCTACTCTAGATAGAATTCTAATTCTGGAAACATTTTATGGTTCTAAGAATCAGTATGTGCTGTAACAAAATCTGTATGAAACAGAAATCTGCTTGACCTGTTTTCCTATTTATTCTGAATTAACCCATGGTAGTACATTTTGCTATCCATAGACAGCTCAGGCATTACTAAATTTTTAACCCTTATGTTCTTCTCTGACACAGGCGAGAAGTACTTTATTTATAATTAATAAAGCCTTAAGGGTTTAATAAGAGAAATATTAATTTCTTCCATTGTCAAAAGCTTCCAAAATTGAAGAAATTAATATTTTAGTATATTTATTTTCAGTTGGAAGAGCTAACTTTTTATAATAATCAGGGGTGTTAACTGCCAGATAAGGATTTGGAACATCTTTGGAAGCAGCTAAAATGTTGATTTAAAATAATTATAATTACAATAAGCTAACACTCCATAATGAACACAAAAAGACAAATTCCTTTTTCATTTAATACTAGCAGTATACTCATTCTTCATACAGAATATATAAGAAAATTTAAAATTCACAATCGTATGCAAATTCCTATATTCTAAATGACATTGTTATTCAAAGCATTTGATTAAAATATTTAAATTAATGTTCCTAAAAATAAATTTAAGAATCTCTGTTCTTGCTATACAAAATATCTCCACAGGAAGATCTGAAGAATGAAATATCCTGGTCCCGCTTATAAACAAATTTACAAAAAATATGAAATTAAATCAATATATACCAAAATAAAAGTGCTAAAATTGTATGGGACAATATAACCATACTACTTAAATTTCTGAATATTAGAAGATATACCTGTGTATTAGTAGAAAATACCTGTACTACAAAATATATATATTTCAAAAATATTTGCCAAAATAAAACAGATGATGTAATAAAGTGAAAATATCAATTATCCCTGCAATCTTTTAACTTGAGGGCTGTAATTGATTTCAATATATGTCAAAATGAAAGCACTAAAATTGTATGGGAAGATATACCTGTATTTCTTATATTCTCGTAGATTAGATGATATACCCGTGTACTAATAGAAGATTACCTAAACTACAATATATGAGTTTCAACCGTTTTTATCAAAATAAAACAGATGATGTAATAAATTGAAAATATCAGTAATCCCTGTAATCTTTAAACCTAAAGGCAGCAATTGATATAATCCAGTCAAAAATGACATTTTGATAAAATTTATTTTATATACATTTCTTTATTTAAATCAGAAAATATTTAATGCAAATCAACTGCGGCATAAACACATTCGATTTAAATCCATTTCTAAGCAACATATAATTTTCTTCAAATAAATTTATGGGAAAAAATATTGTCTGCATAATGCTATATCTATAGAAGGTTTAACTATGATTTTTAATTAATATCTAGACTACCACTGGTCCTAGAAACTCGAAACACAGACTAAATTTTAAGTGGAGCTATTTCAAGGCTACCCACAAAATTTCATGAAATTCATTTCAGCCATTCTCCCATGATGATGAGACAACTATACAGACAGACAGCTTTTCAATTTTATTTATATAGATTACTATCAAAATTTAAATGTTGATCAACAATTTGGAAATGATTTTAATCACATGAAATTTAACAAAATGCTTCAAGTTCTAAAATTCACATAAAAGTTTGTTTTTAACACCTTTGAGGCCAATGTCACCAATACGTGAAGCGAAGATTTTCTCCTACCAGAACATGTGGTGCTGATGCATGCACCTAAAAAGCACCACAGAGCCTTATTTATTTTTAGCTTTATTCAGCCAGCATTATTACAATAAATAAGTTTGTTCAGGAATAATTAACTTCTATAATTATGAGTAAAACTGGCAGTGATATTGGTGGAACTACAATAAATTGCAGTGTTAAAGAATATTGTAAACATCGTAAAACTTTGACTTTTATGGCATACAAAGAACAATCAAAAGTAATAACATGCATGTAATTTAAAATATGAGTATGCGCTTCAAATAACAGGATTATTTATAAAATGTTTATCTCTAAGTAAACTAAAATTATTAATTTTAAAAACAGACTTATATAAAAAGTTTTCTGGAAATAACTAAATTTCCTTAAACTTTCAGAATTTTTTAGCAATGGACAGCAATATAAAGAAATCGAATCACTGTATAAAAATATTTTTTTATGATTTTTTGACAAGCATTAGGATTCATTTCAGAAAACGTCTAGCCTCATGACGTTATCCACTCCATGAAATAAATATCAGTCCAGTGAGTGAGTTCATCTCACGAGACACTGGTGCTGCAGAAGTTAATGATATTTTGGTGCTCTTCAGTCTAAATATTCTTACATTTCCAGATGAAGCACATTTTGGATTACGATATTTTGACTAACGCAACCAACCATACATGAAGGAAATTTGAAGAGATGCATTCAAAATGAAAGAAAATACAACTACTCACTTTTCCTTCTTCAGTTGACGTAGCCATCATTTTCAACTTCTTTTTATCTTCTTCATCGGCGTACTCAGAAATTTCTTTCAAAACATGAGTACGGGGGATGCTGGTAATGTCAACATAATGGAGGAGAGCAGTACGGTAAGTTGTCGGACAAGGAAATGGATGCTTTTTAGAGCTATCCTCTGAAAATAAAAACTCATTATTTCAAACTAAACAGTCAATCCACAAGTTGCAAGGTATTAGGGCTAGTTTTCTTTTATTTAATCTATATATTATTTCTATACTTTTTATATTATGTATCTAAGATTGGCTATACTATGAGCATACAGCTTCTTTACTATAAGACTGATGAATTTAAAATTTCAGGCAAGAATATTGAATTTACTACTTTACATACACTGGTTAGAAATGATTTTTTTTAACTTTAATGGATTTTCGTATTGCACCCATACATTATTGCACAATTTCATGTACATAAAAATGCATGCAAGTCAAAAATCCCCCTCTCCTCTTAAATTCTCTAATTTCATGTGAATTGAACTCCATTTCACTGACTATTTTGACAGACAATTCTTTCTGCCTTTGGAATCATGCTTTGAATTTTAAAAGCAATCAAAATTTTGCTCAAACTGCTATCAAAATTAAATAATAAAATTAAAAAAACAAACAAACAAATAAAAAACATTTATAAAATCATAAAAAGCTGAATCAAAATATCAACCAGTTTCAGAAGTTTCAAAAGCAGCAGACTTCTTCAAGATAAAGAGAGAGCAAATGCACCAGCAAGGGCAAGAACATGTCTGCCTGACATATTCTTACTTTTACTGATACCCTATCTCTCTAACTTGAAGGACATTTTTAGCCTTTGAAATTGGTCAATACTTTTATGCTGTTATTAACTAAGTACCTTTATGCTTAACTTACCATCTAAGTTATTGAGACTGAAAACAGTGTCTAAGTCAGTATTCAGCAATTTTCCTATCTTTTCAACAAGAGCAGAATCATTAGTGGGATAAACTGCAACATGGTCACCTGCATCATACCTAAAATGAGCATTTAAGAAAAAAAGTATTTTCATCCACTGGTTCATTATTATTATTATGCATGCCATTCAGCTCACCCGGAGGGTGTAGAGCAGTTACAAGGAACAGCCGTAAGGTAAGTACTATTGTTAAAACTGTTAGTTCAGTACTGAATATATGACTGATTATTCAGTCATTACAACATATTTGAGGCCTGTACAGAATAGAATTTCTGGCCAATGCCCAGAACAAACTTTTTCAGCACAGACCAAGCTCATTTTAAATTAAGCCTAGCCTGGATTTAATTTAAAACAAGAAAGATCAATCATGCACAAAGCATTGATTATGAAATATTCCAACTGAAATGCAATTTTTTTTTAAACATTTCTAAAGGGCGATACATTCAGTGGTGATATTTTTAAAATTATCACAATACTACAACAATTTATAATATTTGAAAACTTCATCGAAAACAAATGAACTTTATTCAAATAACATCATCGAAATATAAATCGCCTGGCTCTCTATATAAAAGTAGTGAATATTTCATTCATAAAATTTTTTCCATTCCTTTCATTCATCGGCAATATTTTTAAAATTATCATAATACTACAATAATTTATTTTACTTAACTTAAAACCATGGAGGTAAAAGCACTTTCTAACTCCATGCTAAAAACTTCATCCAAAAAGCAATAGTCTGCTTCTCATGTAAAATCAATGAATGTTTCATTCATATCAACTATATTGTAGACTCTAGAGCTAAATAATTTTGCATTAAAGAAATTCAGCAATTCTTATACAACTCATCTTACAGCTTGACGTGTTTACATTCTAAATATGTGAAAATTAGGCTTCATTGTAGAAATAACCAAAGTTTGATGATCATTTAAACTCCAAAATATTATAATTGCATTGACACAGTATATAGATGCACAGAAAAAATAAAAAATAAAGTGGTTATAAGATGGATACAACACTAAATATAAATTAAAAGGAACTTTAAAAATCATGATTTTGACACAAGATGGGTGGCATTGATTATTTTAACACAAATGTATTGTAATTGTGTTGTTTCGGAATATAGATGCACTGAAATTAAGCAAAAATAAAACCGAATATATTTTGCTGAAATTTTTTTCATATTTTTTATGGGATAATTTAAATATTTCCTAAAACTTTCGAAGCAATTTGTGAATTTTAAATTCGCTTAAAAAATGTTTGAAAAATCAGGCCCCATAGGGTTCAATATATTTCATTTTTTTAACCCGGGTTCAATCCAAAACTAATTGGGTGATGATATTCATTTATATTCCCATAGGTCCCACAGACTGTCTGAATAACATACTAAAATTTCATTTTGATAGATAGTCATTTTTATGGCAGTTATCGTGCAAACGAACAGAGACAGACAGAATGAATGAAAAATGACTTAAACATTTTTCAACTATGTTGTAAAGTGTTAAAAAGTCCAGTCCTAGCCCAAATAAAATTATGAAACTTTGGCTAGACCTGAACCTGAATTAAATTGAAAAATTGAATGTGGATAGGTCCAATCACAATTTAGATGAAAGGTAAAATTGATATTGAGTACTACATATCTGATCAGGATAACTAGAATTGGTTCTGCTGTGCTACAAGTTGTGTTGCTAATTTAGCCTCGAAAATAAAACTATTTCTAATCATAAAATGAATGTTCATAATTTTGCTTTGAGGTAGTGTAGTATATCTCTCTATATTAGAAAAAAGTAACTGACGTATCCACAACTCTCACCTTGAGTTTCTCCGCTTCATACTTTTCTGCCTTTGAAACTGGTTGATACAGTTACCCAATTGTTATATATAATGTTATTAGCAAAATTTTTACTTTGCAGTTATTTTACAGCAAATTTGAGTCTTAATTTAATCAAAAAATACAATTTAAAATAATAAAATTAATTTTATCTAACATTATTGCCATTACTGAGATTTGGAAAAATAATAAATAAAAACCTCCTGCTCATCATAGTATCACTACAGTTGACTGCTGCATTCAAACATTTTTACAGAATAAAAATAATTACATATTTGAACAGTATGCCACTAAATACCACTAAATTATTCTCTGACTTATACAAGAATATGGCTACTACCTTTTTAATAATATTAATTATTATATAACTACAATACTGTTACCATAAAACTTTACAACCATAATACTGTACTTTTAAAATTGAATAGTTCATGCATATATAATTTTAATATATTTTCTCTAATGCATATATTTAAAACAATGAGTTTATTATATTAATACTCTAAAAAGAAAAATGTAAATTAATTATGCATATCTAATATATTACAAAAATTGCTTAAAAATAGCAAAAAATCTTAATAGTGAACAAAATTCATGATTCAAAACATTATACATTATTGGAAGGTTTCATTTTGTTTTTATATAGTAGAATTGTATATAATACCTTAATTTGGCTCCTGTGATATCCAATTCAATATGCATGCAAGATCTGTCTCCTTTGTACAGTTCCCTGTTCACAATTATTGAGCTAAGGTAAGGATTCTTAGGATCAAAAGGCCTAAAAATACATGAAAAAGTTTTATAAAACTACAGCTCATAACATCCTACTCATTACATAATAAAACAAGAAAGATCAATCATGCATAAGCATTGATTATGAAACACTTTCCAACTGAAATGTAATTTCATTTAAAAATTTCTAAAATGTGATTCATTCAGTGGTAATATATTTTACATTATCACAGTACTACAGTAATTTATTATACTTAAATATTTAAAACTGTATCGAAATATAAATCATCTGATTCTTTATGCAAAATCAATGAATATTTCATTCATATAACTTGTATTCCAGACTCCAGAGCTAAATAATTTTGTGTGAAAAAAATTCAGCAATTCTTATGTAATTCATCTTACAATCGCTTGAGATATTTGCATTCTGCATATGTTAAAATTAGGCTTCCTTGAAGAAATAATAAAAGTTTAGGGATCATTTAAAATCACAACTATTGTAATTGCATAAGCACGGAATTTAGATACACAGATAATACACAGATAATATATATGTGTATGTGTATGTACTCAAAGTATTGGAATCGTGCCGAAGATCGGAACTCGAATTTTCAAAGTATCTACACGTTTTGGGACTTCTAGAACACGAAAAAACTACTTTTAGGAAGACGTCTGTGTGTGTAAGGGTGTATCTGTGTATGTTTCTGTGTGTCTGTGTGGATATTACATCCACTCTAATTGAAAAACTAATGGACCGAATTTCATACAATTTGGTAGGTATGTTTTTTGTGGGAAATCCTGATGTTCATTAGATTATAGTACGATTCGTAATAAAAGAATCTGCCTTCTTTGCGAAATGGCCGCAGAAATTGCCTTTATCCACTCTAGCTAAAAACTAATGAACCAAATTTAACAAAATTTGGAGTATAATATTTCAATAACCTACAAGTGATTTATATACCAAATTTAACAAAATTTTGTATATAAATCATTTGTAGGTTATTCTACTACGATTCGGGAAAAAGGAACGGGCTATTTTTGCGAAATGGCCAGCAAAAATCGTTATATATAAAAATAAAAGACTACATGTGCTCAATTATATCAATTAAATTCCTATATTATATGTGATTTTTGACAACAAAAAGAATAAGACTAACCCCATTACTCTAGGACTAGCCGTTCTTGAGATATTCTAGTTTTTTCGCGTTTTCGCTACGCCACCTTTGACAATAAGTCCAGTTATCAAATGAGAACCAAATTTAAGTTTAACGTGTAAATTCAATGTCATTTAAAATACTTATGTTGTGCAGATAAACTCAAATTATCATTGAATAAATAAAGAGAACGAATATGAGTCTGCAGGGAAAGACATGTGCTGTCCACATCAGAATTTTTAACAATATTACACCAATGATTTATAGAAGTGAACGGGGATTATTTTCAGGCCATTTCGAAAAAAATGTATGATCTATATTTAAAGATCCATCAAATTTTTGTCGAATAAAATGTTCAACAAATTTAAGCTGTGTACCAAATTTTTAACTCTCTAGGACGTAGGAAAGTGCATTAAAAATGCCATCAAATAAATTTATCATGAAGAGTAATATAAAATTTAAAAAAATGAAAAATTGTTATCTACCAAATTTATTTTAAAATGTGAAGCCACTCCCATATGCAAAACATTTAAACAAATGGAGAGATATTTATTATATAATATATCTCTCTTTTCTTTCTGGAAGATATCCCAAAGTCAGAATTTAATTGAATTTGTTTTTTTCCCTATATTAAATAATTTTTAATTAAAAAACTACTTAACATATTTTACTGAATTTTTTTTTATGTATTCTATGGGATAATGTGAATATTTTCGAAAAATTTCGAAGCAATTCGTGAATTTTAAATTTACTTAAAACATGTTTGAAAAATTAGGTCCCATAGGGTTCAATGTATTTCATTTTTTCAACCCGGGTTCAATAAAAAACTAATTGGGTGATATTATTTATTTATATTCCCATAGGTCCTACAGACCGTCTGAACAACATACTAAAATTTCATTTTGATAAAGTCATTTTTACGGCAGTTATCGTGCTAACGGACAGACAGACAGACAGACAGACAGAATGAACAAAGTCATAAACACTTTTCAACTTTGTTGTAAAGTGTTAAAAAGATACCAGTGGGTCTAACAGAAAATCAAAAGTACCAACAGTCAAGAAATTCTGTACAGGGGTAATTGGCCTCGGGGACGATATGCCTCATTGAGATTTTTTTTTTAATTAAATTAGTTTTTTATTATTTTATGAGATGCAATTTTCATATAAATTTCTTAGTTATTGAAAATATTATCAGTCCCCATCGTGACACCATCGAAAAGATTGAGCACTATTTCTTGCAAAGAGCTTTGAACAAAATTAGTAAGACAATTCCTTCATATTTAGTTATTTTTAAACACATTGAAATATGCATATTTTAGGCTATTTCATTTTTATTTTGTCGCATCAGAGAATGAAAGATTCGCACAATTCTTACCTTTGACAATATGTAACAATATATTTGCATTCTAATATACAGAGTGTCCAGTGTTATCGGTGCCCAATAGCTATTTCCTCAACCGTTAGTTACAGAGATACACTTCCAATTGCAAAAATGTTTTAAATTTTAAAATCTATTATCTTAGAAACAGTTTAAATCAATAAATGCATTTCTGAAAAAAATATGAAATATAAATTTTTATACAGTCCCCCGGTCCTACTAGTTATATTTAGGAAAATCATCATACAATTTTAAAGCACTGGAAAATAATAAGAAAAAACATTCTTTTACGACCAAAATTGACCGACTTATAGCTGTTGGAGCACTAGACCGACTTATAGAAGTTGGATCACTTTTTGTGCTGAGAAATGGTCAATACAGTCTCTGATTAGTTGGTTGCCTGAAACGGGACATTTTTATGCGTGGAAAAGCGACTTAAATCATAAAGTTTAATGCTTCATAACTCGGTGAATTTTGGTCATAAACGAAAGTTTTTTTTTTTATTTTGCATGAAATTGTATGAGGACAGGATGATTTTCCTAAATATAACTGGTAGGACTTGGGGACCGTGATAAAATTTATATTTCGTTTTTCTTTCAGAAATGTATTTATTGATTTAAACTGTTTCTAAGATAATAGATTTTAAAATCTAAAATATTTTTGCAATTGGAAGTATATCTCTGTGGCTAACGGTTGAGGAAATAGCCATTGGACATCGATAGCACTGGACACCCTGTATGTGTATATATATATATATATTAATTACTCATTTCTGAATTATCTATCTATATACTTTTTTATCTGGGTTTATAAAAGCTTATGTTCCCAATTTAGGCAATAAATAGCACTTCATTCTCCACAAGATAGCACATGTGTTAGAGGTTGCTATGCAACACAGTATTTAAGAAATTCCCCCCCCCCCCCATCTTCTTGCCATAACTGGGGGGAACAGTGACATATTTCTAAAGTCGTTAAATTATACTATACCATTGTCATGTTATGTATGGGAAAAAACAGAGTTTGGTAATGACATAAAAAAATAAAATAGTATGGAAACATATCAACTTTAAAATCAAAGACAACCAAAAAAATAGATTTAAAAGTCTTATTAAAATCTCCTTTTTACTGATTTTATACATCGTAAAAAGGAGATTTTAATAAAAGACTTTTACACCAATTTTTTGTTGTCTTTGATTTTAAAGTATTTGGTAATGACTTTTGTTCAAAACAGATGTTACAGTAATTGAATGATGTTTTTTGTATTATATAATTCATGTAGCATGTGCTTATTTTTATAACGTATGTAGCAGACGGATGAAAACCAGACAATTTATTTTAGTACATAAATATAATATGTGAATGATCAATATATGTAAATAGTAATGCCAAAGAGAACAATTAGATAAATATGATATTACAATGTACTGTAATTTCCAGAATTAAACTGTTTATGAGCTTAAAGTTATTTTTTTCTTGTATGCAGTATTTATGACACTGTGACATATATGCAGAATTCAACTTCTTTTCACTATTACCGAATTCAGATTTAAGTGACCTGGATCAAAAGCAACTTCCAGAAATCAATCTTAAAGTAAAGTTCCAGAAATCAATCTTATGTTCTAATTTGAAATATGTGAACTTGTTTTGTAATTATAAAAAACTCATGAGTTATTTTTTAATGTTTAATGTTATAATATAGTTTTTCCCATTGGAAGTTAAAGAGGAAAAAACCACCCAACTAATAAATTACAAAAAAGGATCACAGAAAGAAAAACACAATGCTTTTAAAATTAGTGTTGAAATATAACGGCAAGCATAGTTGTTTCCTTGCTTCTCTATACACATTAAATTTAAATAAAAAATTCATATTTCGACTATATCTTTTTCCCTTTAACATTTGTTAGTTGATTTTTTTGTTATTAATACTTATATAAAGATGCACATTGGTTTTCAAATGAAAACCAATAACTGTTTGTTTTACTGCCTTGTAAAAGTATCTCACCATACAGCTCCAAAAGTTTCTAACAACATAAGATATTTATTATTATTTGTTTTCATACGGTTTGCTGACCAAAAATTCAAATAAAATTACATTTTTTTATAAATGACAGCCTGCATCAATGAAGAAGCTAATCTGCTGCAACTTTTACTCCACGTGTAGTGTTTCTGTTCACTTTTTGATTACTTCTATAACATTTTTATCCTTGCTACATTTACTCCATTGTGATATTTCCAAAAAGAGGAAATAAAACCTTCACGTAATAAAATGCAATAGATTATTCAAAGCATTGTAAACTCGGGTTAATTGTATATTCCATTGCAATACGTTAACTAAATACACAAATGGCAAAATATATTGAATGCTTTAAAATCGAAGACAACCAAAAATAGGTTTAAAAATCTTTTATTAAAATCTTTTAAACCTATTTTTCATCAGTGACCTTATTTTTATTTTTCATCAGTGCCCTTCATCAGTGATTTCGCTGCTAATGAAGGGCATAAAAAAAGTGCCCGAAAATGCTATGATTATGTGACTTTGTACGTCATAAAAAGGGGATTTTAATAAAAGATTTTTAAACCTATTTTTAGTTATCTTTGATTTTAAAATTCTAATTAGCTGACATGTCTCCATACTATTTTATTATATTGAATGCAATAGAAATAAAACCTGTATAACAAACCTGGGTAACAAACTTTCAGCAAGTATTTATCAATAATGCAAGACCAAAAATTTCATGTCCATTTGAAATTGCCCTTTCCAACTTGCATTAAAAAATTGAATGAGAAAAGCACCTTGGACATGGTACATCAAATAACAGACTCTTAATCAGTATTCTATTGTACTTTTAAAATATTTGTAGTTATAAGTTGAATATTTACTAATCAGTGGAAAAAACACATCAGGCACTAAAATATCAGATAATAGAGACTCAGTTAAGCGGAATTTTACTATACTTTAAAAATTGACATTGAAATTCTTTGAAAATTTCATCTGACTAGACTTTTAACATTGGCATTCATATTCAAGTAAATAATAAAAAGATTTCATTTGAAATATATACACTTAGAAATGTATTAAACTGCAAAGATTATACAGCAAAATGATTATTTGTAACTACACTAAATAGTTAGCCAATGAAAATTGAAACAAAGAATTATGTAATAGACAAATTATCTGGCAAGAATAAAAATTTAATATAGAGATTTCCCACATAATACTTTATAGAGTATTTCCCATGAAATACAATATGATGTTTCCCACATTCTAATTTCCTGGTTTTATAAGTTTAGTTTTTCTCCCATGTATACAGACTTTGTCATATGTCTAAAATTTGAATTTGAGTTTTCAATGGAATAACGTGTTTCAAGTACCCTTGAGCTTGAATAGCATGTTTTTGGAGTGAAGTATATGTGTCAGTCAGTCTGTGGAGATGATATTTCATGATTCAATGGAATGTTTTGAGCAAAATTTGATACAAAACTGACAGTCAGTGAATACTGGAAGTTTATTAATTTTAAACGCAATCGAATGTTCGGAAGTCTCCAAAATTTCTGAATGAAACTTTGAAAAAATTATCAAAAAATCGAAACCTTCAATAATGTTATGTAATTTTTTATTAGAAAATGATTGACATAAATTTCAGAATGCTAGCATGAACCATTCTCGAGATATTGTTTTTTTTTTTCAATTAAATTTAACAAAGAAATCGCATAATAAAAATAGTTGTGAAATATATTCACTTTTCATATGAAATATTATACGATAAATTTGTTATCATTTTCATGGATCTAATTCATTCCATTCATGAGAAAAGATACTTTGTGTAATAGTTTCATAATTTGAAGCCTTCCAATTTGCCAACAGTCATTTATATATAAGAAATGCTCTTTTCTCCATTTGGTGAGCAATTGGCGAGCATTCCACACTTGGCGAGCAATTAGGCTGACTTGGCAAATGATTTAGTTAAATATCACCAACTTGAATTTTGCCCCAGATTGACAGGCAAAATCTATCATTAAAATTGCAAAAATGATGTCAAGTTAATGAAAGTGACGCCAAATAGATGAATAAATTAAAATATTTTTATATATGGGTTCTAATGCTTATTGCAGATGCTATCAATATTGATAATTGTCAATTTAGAATTGCATGAAATATAAGTTAATTGGGTACTTTGAAATAGTTTTACATGCTGTCATCTGGAAAAGTGCCAAATATACAATTCAACATTAAAAACATTGTACTGTAGATCATAAATACATAATTTTTTCACTGTGAAAGAAGTAAATTCACAGTATTATATAAAGTCATGTGTTGACCACACCAGATTTTTTTTTTGTTAGTGTTCAATATACAGGTATTTCTCACTTTCTGAACATATGCTAGGAATAAATTGACTCACGATAAAGTAGGAAATTACAGTAATAAAGAATAAAAAATGCAATTTAACATACGGCTTTTGAGTTTTGTAGGAGTTCAATCGGGCTATTTCTCCAGTAAAGACAGATGGCGCATCTTCTGGTATAACCAGCTGATACTGTCGCAAGTTAATGTCTTCTCCCAGACTTTCAATGTGAAAGTGCTCGCACACAGAACTCCAGAATCGTTCCTTCCATGAAATAAAATCCTCTTCAATACTGAAAATACACAATCAGTTATCAATAAATACATTTCAGCATAATTGTTCTTTAAAAATAAAAATGTTTTCAGTGATTTATACCTTTGGGCATCATAAAATACAAATTCACCATTTAAGAGTGATGTCCGAGCATATAAATGTATCTATGTGTAATGTGAATCCAGCTTAAAAATCTATTCATTGAAATTTAAGAAATGTTGTAGCTGTTTTATGCATTACCATCATGTATTTCTGTCGAATATCCAAATATAATTGTTTTCTTCTATGTATAAGAAAGAAACATTTTTATTAGGGAATACTTACTTGGCATCATCATCTCCAAGACCTAGTTCAAATACTCGTGTACCACCCAATTCTTCAAGGCGACTATCAACATATGTTCCCATTGAATTGTAGTGTTCATAAGTTCTGTTCCCAAGACCAAAGACCTAGAATAAAAGGAATAAATCATACAATATTCATTGTAGACAATGAAGAATGTTTGATTTATAGGCTTGAACAGTGTGATAATTCAAATTCCTGTAATCAGGATTAGGCAAAGTTACTTTTTATTTCTTATACCATGAAGCTGCAGTATACAATGTATTCACACTGGTTTGCATTGTCTAAGTATTCAGGTCTAGATATTTCAGAACTTTAGGTATTAGAGGATATACCCATACTATTTTCGTCCTGTTTTGGCTAAACACAATACATGAGTTTGAAAGATATTTGCCAAAATAAAACAGATCACTTAAGAAATTGAAAATATCAATATATCCTGTAATCATATTTCAAGAGCGTAACCAATACAGCCCAATCGATAATATAATACAGTTTGTAAAATTAACTTTTATGTCCATTTCTTTATTATTCAAATCAGATATCAAATCAGATAAACTAAATAGAAATCATCTCACACGTAAATACATTTGATTTAATTGCATTGTAAAAAAGCAACATACTTTCCATTTCCTGTAAATAATTTTTTGGAAAAAATAGTCTGCATAATGCTATTTCTGTGGAAGATTTAATTGTGTGTTGCTTTTTTAAATATCTCGACAACCCCTGGTTCTAAAAACTAGAAACATGGATGGGGTTACCTGCAGTCAATTTCTTGTTTTCTACATGGTAAGCTAAATAAAATGAATATGGAGTGATTTAACCTGAAAGCTGCTAGGCTCATGTTTAAAGATGAGTTCACAAACTACTCATTTATATATGAACATAATTGTCAAGTGAACTTAATAAAACACTTAAGACTGATGAGACACATGAAATGAAAGACCCAACGAATTAAAAATATTCAGATGTATTCATATGATACATCACTTCTAAATCATAAAAATGTTAAATAAGAAATTTATTCTTATGCAGAATTTAATAAAATTCAGAGCATATTATTATAAAACATATTGTTACATTATGACATTCCACTGGGTTGTTGTTGTTGTTGAGACCCAGACCGTCCGACCTACCAGAAAGGTGTAAGGTAACTGTATGGACGGCCGGGAAGTGCCACCCAATTTAGACCGGAACCCAGTGGGGGAGGCATCCACAGGGACCGTACCCTCCTTCCCCTACCACCAACCTCTCGGAAGGACTTACGGACCCACATGTTTAACGTGATCGTACTCCGCATGAACACGGCGGCATTTGTGGCAGCGTGCAAATCTAGCGCGCAAACCACGGGGATACCGCACCCGAGATGGCCAACAGCACGCGGCGTTCCGAGGTGGTCACCCACCAAGTACTAACCGCGCCCGATGCTGCTTCACTTCGGTGATCTAACGAGAACCGGTGTTTTCAGCACGGTACGGCCGTTGGCCCGACATTCCACTGGGTGTACAAATCCATGTTAAGTTTTTGAGTAAAAAATATTAGATTGTGCATTCATAGTATAAGTTGATAATCCTCATTTTATAACTATACTCCCTAATATTCAATCCATAAAATCAGGTATATGGTGCTAATTTTTTCACAATGAAACAAGAAACAATGAAACAAGAGATATAATTTGGGGTGGGACAGCCTAGTAGTTAAAGCATCGGAATTGCACTCTGACGACCCGAGTTTGATTCCCGGCTCTGCCCAAACTGTCCTTGTGTTCATTCGGAGTACGGGCATGTTAAATATGTAGGTTCGTAAATCCTTCGAAGAGGTTGGTGATAGGGGAAGGCGGGTAAGGTCCCTGTGGATGCCTCCTCCACTGGGCTTCGGGCTAAATTGGGTGGCACTTCCTGGCCATTCAAACAAATACCTTACATCTTTGGGTAGGTCAGACGGTCTGGGTTGAAGAGGAAGATATATAATTCAGGGTATTCTTTCCAGTCACCTAATTATTTCAGATTTTGTTATGTAAAAACATTGCACAAATAATTTATTTATAGAACTGCAATACTGTTATTTACAAATTGAATCAAAATATTTTAATTAAAATATCTTACACTTTACACTTATGACTCTTCTCAGAAATTCTGAATTGTGCATACTGCTTATTAATTGTTGATAAGAGTGCATAAGGAAATGAGAATTAAAACGTGTAACTATCCTTTCTTCAATAGTTTTCCAATTTTTATGAATATTTTATCAGTAACATTTTTAAATTTAACCAAAGAAAAATAGAAAACCCGTCAGATAAGGAAATTATTCAGCCTTTACAGTCACATTTAGTTTGATGATCTCAGCATCATTGCACTCCTTTGTTTGATGGTATTTTTTAGTGAAAATCAACATATCAGAAGTTATCTGGTATAAAATTTAGGGTACAATTTTCACCTTGCCATATAAACTGACCTTGATTTTAATGAAACCTTGACTTAGTCAAACTGAAATCTACACCCAGCAGTCACTTTCATTAGCAATTATGGCACAGAACTAAGAATATACATTTTTTCCCTTTTCCCATAACAAAAGAACAAAATATTCATTCGGTTATGCCATATAAGAAGGATTAAAGAAAAATAAGTTCACCAAATATATCTTCACTCACCTCGCATAAGAATCCAACAAATGGAAAATATTACAGTTGGATAAATTGGCAGCTGACATTTTTACTCTAAATCATGATTTTTGAACTTCCTCTCAATACTGAAATGCTTTTCCATATCCAATTGAAGCATATAAGATTGTAAAAGATAGCATTTTGAGTTAATAACATACCTGCCAACCTGGGAAAATTGGAATGTGTAAAATTTTGCGTGAATGACATTCATTTATAATGATTTTTTTTTAAACTACACGCGCAAACGACATTTCTAATGAATTTAACTATGTACAAGTACCTGCTTTAAATATCAGGCTAGTACTGGTAGAATATGAAAATTCAGGACACCAATTTTATAAAATTTCAGGACAATAAATTATAAAACAAAAAATATATAAAGGTTTTATCCGGTGAGAATTACTTTATAATGAAAACAAATATTTATGTTTGGTAAAACACAGGTTTTCACTAAAGATAGTAACAAATATTGATCTTTAATAAAAAAAAATATAGCACTGAATTATATTCCTGCCATAATGGTTTCCTTTTTATTTGCCTAAATCATTGCTTTAATACCACTTTTTGGAAAATATCCCTTCACAGAGTTCATACCCATTTTTTAAATAGAAAAATTTATATTATGCAAATATAATTAAAAAAATTAACCTTAATAATTAGCCATAATATGAAAATAAGTTAGTTGAGTCGATATAATATGCAACATTTAAATGATGGAGATGGATGGAAAAAGATACTAACGTACTCTCGGCAATTCCCGCGAAGTAACTGAATTGCGCAATCGCACTGTTTATGCGAAAATAGTTAGGAAATTAACCGTAATAATTAATTAGAATATGAAACTAAGCTAGTTTAGTCAATCAAAAATGCAATATTTAGAAGATTGAGATGGATGAAAAAAGATACTATTGTACTCTCGGCGATTCATGAGAACAAACTAAATTGCGCAATCGTAGTGTTTATACGAAATTAATGAACAAAATAACATTTTAGCGATTTATACTGAATTAGACAACCTTTGAAGAAGTATATTTATTACTTTCATAAAATAAGCGATCGAGATCTTAATTTACATTACATGCGACCGTAAATCTCCGTTAATTTGATTGGCATTACCCTGCATTTTATTATGGATTTGCTACGATCCCGGGAATGGTAGAAATCAGTGCTAAAAAAGCGGAAAATCGGTGTTTCCGAGGAATTATACCATGTCTAGTTAATTGATAAATTTCAAACAAAAAAAGCCGGAGAATTTCGCCGGAGATTGATTTCCTAGTAATGTTAAAAAATTCAAATAAATGCGGAAATGCGTAAAATATAGCAATATATGCGTAAAAGCGTAAAGAGCAGTTAAAATGCGTAAATTTTACGCATAATGCGTAAAAGTTGGCAGGTATGTAATAATATTGATTCATCCTTTATAAAGTTTTTCTGCAGAGGATTCTAAAACCTGGGTCCAACCACTTCTGCATATCATGGATATCATAATATTGAGTTAAGAATAAATAAATATTGAGTTTTGAAGGCAAATGACAAAGTCTTGAGTCTTTCTAGTTAACTGCAGATAATTTTATTAAATGTTAATTTTCAAGCATACAACTTTCATCCCAAAATTTATACCTCCCATTTAAGACAAACTGTGTTTCTCTAAGATGAGAATTAAGTACTTGGACAGCATAAGGCTATAAAACTTTTCAAGTGTTTTTGCAAATAATTAAAAATCTATTAAATTTTTATAACTTTTATCTCAAGAACCATACCGCTAATTTAAGACAAGCTTCTACTTCCTACACTTAGAATTCACTTCTTAAATTTCTGGATTGATAGACACACATAGTCAGATGTGCTTTAATAGTGTAGACAAATATAACAGTTTCAATCAATAAATAAAAATAAAAAAGAGCCTTTAAAGCTTTAAACAGAAGACAAAATATGGTATAATTCACTCTATGGCAGAAGCTAATACTGCAATAAAAACACTTGAAATTGACTTGCATTATTTAATATCAGTATAAATATTTTTTAAAACCCTAAAATGTACATCAAAGTGGAAATACAGGCAGGAGTAAATTATGAGCATAGCAAATAGACTAGAGAAATAATTACTCCATGTTAAATAATTTTTAACACTTACAGCATAATTCAAGCCACTCAGATCAGCTTCTCCACCTTGTAACCATTGGTAAAATTCCTGAGCATTATCGGTGGGATCGCCTTCACCATATGTAGCCATGCAAAATATGGCTAAAGCATTTTCGATTTCTGATACTTTACCAAGATCTTCCTAAAATGAAAAACATTTATAAGATACAACTACAACAAAATATTAAATAGTAACAAATATAGCTTAATCACAATATACAATATTTTACATAATGAAAGATATTTGTCTGTGTATGTAGTGTATATGTTATCTGTAGTGAAAAATCGAAGTTTCACACAGAGGTGAAATTTTCTAGAGGCACTACAGCTACCAGCATGATGCACCTTGGCAAGATTTTTTAAAAATTCGAATTAGTTTAAAAATTTTGAACTTTTAACGTCAAAAATTGATTATTTTCTGCCATTTCCCTAAATGAAATCTATTTATTCATTGTTGCTGCAGATGAAAAAATAGCTGTTTCCAAACTAAGTTGATTTAATTCATCATTTTTCTAACTTTACAAATTTAGATTTCATTGTAATTTTTAATTTGGAATTATATTATCATTATGAGTATTGTGTTAAAATTTGACTTTGTGTTAAAATTTGAATCAATGAAAATTCACAGAGATAGCAATTTTTTTTTTTATTATTATTATTATTTTACTTTGGGGAGTAAAATAATTTTTTGCAGCTTCAAGTACATTTTCATTTATTTGTATTTATTTTAAGCAATCCAAAAGTTTAACTTCTTGAATATCAGTTTTCTAACTTTGCGAATTTAAAAGATATAATAAAGCATATAAAATATTTTTGTGCTGCTTTACCAACCACTGGTGATTGAGCACTTATTTAGAACTTATTAAAGGAGCTTAATTAGGGCATATTATGTTCTCACATTGGATCAAATGACATAATTATGCATGAAGTGCAGGAATGATTTTAGTTTCAAACAGGCGATTTCAAAATTGAGTGGTATTATCTGTATTATTTAAGTAGCAAAAGCTTATTGAGGAACCAAGCAATGCAGGGTAATTTATTAAATAAAATTAATGAATAAAAGAATGAAAAAGCATGTACCAAATTCAACTTGTAAACTTGTATAGAGGCATATAATTAATGATAGGACCAAAATTAGGTGATTTTATTGAAATGATACTTCATTGAGAAACAAACATTATTTGCCTTTAGATGTCAACATATATATCTAAAGGAGAATAATAATTTTTATTTTTGTAACATTTTTCAGAAGTATTGATGTAGCAATAGCTCGAACTGTTTATAAACAGTGACTGTTTGCATACAGCTAATTAATTTTTGTAAATAACATAAAAGTTTATTTTCACAAATGGCAATACATACATAAATGATTTTTGGCTGAAACCAGTCAAAATGTTGAAAAGAAAAATAGTTTTAAATTCATAAAAAAAAATCCGGAAAAATTGCCCATGACCGAATTTGAAAGTATATAAATATATGTACCATACAAATCTACAAGTCACACCCTCCAATTAAACATGTGTAAGTATAGTAAACAAGTCTAAAATATATCAAATATTCTAAATCAAAGATCACAAGATCTGTAAACTGTATTTAAAAATGTGCCTTCTTGACGTACAAGAAATTTTTACATTTTAAAGTGCCATAGCGCTTTCAGATACCATAATGTTCATCATCAGTGGCAATGTTAAGGAAATGATAGTCATGAGCTTTATACAACCTGAAATCGTGAATATAAAATTTGCATATGGTAAATCAGATGAACTGATACATATACAAAATTGCAAACCACTGGTGCTCCTATGGGTAGTCCATTGTCTGGTATTTTAGTTAAGCTGTTTTGCAGGAGCTAGAAAAAGAGATTTTGCCATTTTTACCCCTTAAACCGATCAATCCCTTAGTTTTGCTTGGTGTCTCATTCTCGACTCTATGCATGTTAAACCCTTATATGATTTCCTGGAAACCTAGTGCTTTACCTCTAGTGTTATGTTTATGAGTTGACCTGATTTATTTTGCATATATTTTGTAAATTGAATTATTTTTGCTTGAATATTTAATATGTACTTATTTGTAATTTATAATAAAATTTTGTATCTGTTTATCTGATTGACCATATGCAAATTCTGTATTCACGATTTTGGGTTGTATAAAGCATATGACTGTCTTTTCCTTAACATTGCCACTAATGATGAACATTATGATGCCTGAAAGTGCTATGGCACTTTAAAATGTAAAAATGTCTTGTACTTCAAGACAGTGTTTTTTAAAATACAGTTTACAGATCTTGTGGCCTTTGATTGAAAATATATGCTTACTATATCTGTACTGTGGAATAATACATATTGCAAATGTACATTAAGAAAAAAAAAATTTTTTAGACCTGTAATGCCAGAAATGTACTAATGTTAAACTGTTAAATAGAATAATGTTAAACTATGGCTGTTTTGAGCATACAAGAGAAAAATTGGAAGACTTTTTAAGATCAGTTAAAAAAAAATACTGTCTATTCAACAAGGTTTACTTGCACATGAGCACAGAAAAACCTGGCAGGCATATTCACAAAACAACTTTTTAAACTCGCTTTGAAACTACAGGGTTGTCCCAAGCAAAATGAAATATAATCACGGGATGTAAATAATTCAAAATGCAGCTGATGCAAAAGAAATATGTATCACAGCAGTGATGTAATTGCTATCATCAAAAGTGCACACACTATTAAATGAAATTTTAAATGGAGCTATAATGAATAATACACAATATACATCACTATAGATAGAATAACATCAAGGTCAATGCATGTTTTTGATGGAGTCATTTTTCAAATGATTAGCAACTTGGATTTATATCAAAGTTTCACTGTATTAACTTTAGTTGAAATTATGAATAATTAATGTGCAATTGAACAACTCTATGAAGATATATCAAAAAACAAGCATACAAATAATATTAGCTAAATATGAAACCATATATAAGAATATAATCAATAAAAATTTACACACCATATCATATTCTTCTGGATCAGCAACCATAGCTTTTAATCTGTAACGATTAGCTTCTTTGGCAAGACGAGTTGCAAACTCTTCTGCAGTTCCCGTCTGAGAACCATAGAACACAATAATACTTCGGCCCTAAAACAATTTATAATTAAGAATTTAACAATATTAAAAAGATTATTTTTAAAAAATCTTTCAAACATTAACGACATTTCATATGATTAAATATTGCATTGTAAAAAGAGGATGATAGTTAAAGGTAGTCAAACATATAAAAGAGAAAATTAAAAAGAAACTTTTAAGCAACAAATATCTCCTGAACTATTAATTCAATTTTAATGAATTAAGGTTGAATCCAGGGAATGAAATTAATTAAATCAAAATTACAAATATAGTGATCTTAAGAAAAATGTATGCCTCGGAGCAGGCTATCTTCCTGATACCTCCTTCACATGTAATATCATAAATAACATATAATGTAACTATAGCTAACACTTAAAATATTTAAAGCATTTTCATAGTAAAATGCAGAAACATTATAAATAACAAAATATTAATTCAGTTTAGAATTTGTATAAAATAATATAAAATATTTTTTTTAATTTTAATAATCTTTTAAAATACTAATTAAAAGTTTAATAATCTTTTAAGATACTGATATAAGCTGACAAACATTGAAACATTTAATAAAGAAACAAAAGATGTTCAGTTCTCTAATTTTAATTTAAAATAATTAGATGAAGATAGATTGAAAAAAGCTTTTGGAACGCTATTGCCTAGAACAGAATTTTTCAAAGTGTGCTTCACGGAACCCTTGGGGTTCAGCAATAATATTCTAGGGGGTTATGTAACGTGATAGTTTCATATGAATGTTCTTAATTAATGAAAACACAAAATTTGAATGAATAATTTGGACCATCATGGGCTTTTACTCGTTTTGGGGTTCCACCACCAAATTAAATTTCAAAAAGGGTTAAAAGTTTGAAAAACACTAGCCTAGAAAATAAAGGAATAAAAATCTAATTGTGCAATCACCACTTTAAGTATATTTATAAGAAAATAATTCTTCATTTTAATGTAAACTGTGAAGATCTGTGTATATAATTTGAAATTCCATCAAGAATAAGTTAGATGGAAAAGGATATTTTAATATTACATGGGAATTTATTCTATATGCATGAAATTGCACATAACTAAAATCAATATTTTACAAAAATATTAATTAATAAAACATAAGAAATTAATGTTGTGAATTATTTTTTAATTTACATTATTTAAATCTAAACATGAATGGAAAAGGATGTTTCAACATCACATGAGAATATAATCAATGAAATCGCACTTATTTGATACAGTATGTATCAATAAAGTGAAAATGCTGCCAACTTGGTGCTGTTGCTAGATTCATGCACAAAAGAAACAAAATGGTGGCAGCAAGTTTGATTAAAATTAAATTCTCATAACAGAGAATTTTATTTAAAAATTCCTATATTTAAAACAAAAATTTGGGAATTCTAAAAAAATTGGCAAAAACCGAAAAACTTCATCAAAAACAGAGAGTTTCCCAGAAAAACCAGTAGAGTTGGAAGCCATGTTAATTTAATAAGAGCATTATAAAATCTTACTGTAGATTTCATCTTTGTAATAAAACTTGAATCTGATGCTGCAAATGTATTTGGCCTAAGAAAGAAAAATCATAAATCTCAAAATAAAATTAAACAGCTTTTAGATTTTTAAATATGTATGCTTAAACACAATATATAATACAAATTATTAGTTTTATATAATACATTAGTTATTTGACAGTATAGATTAAATTTGGATTCAGAAGTTTAGTAACCACTGGTCAATAGATTATACAGATACTAGCCAATTTTGGCTCATTATAAGTTACTGATTTTTATGCATAAATTATTAAAATCACTTAAAACACACAAATATAATTGTTCTAAAGCTGTACTCACTAAACTGAATGAATAAAATATCGATGCAAAAAGGTAGATTTTCTTGCCAATTCTTTTTCACTATGCTTTCTTTCAAACATAATTGTATAGCATCTTATTCTTTAAAAAACATGCAGTGAACTGTCTTCTACGATTTTTGAAATTCAGTATACATGCTTATGAGGATATTTTTTTCCAGCAGCTTATTTTATTTTCCCAAACATCTATTTTATTTAGTTTTTAGAATTTCTTGCAGTGCGTAGATGCTGAGAATAAGAAAGTTTGTACACCTTTAAAAATGATAAAATAATTAGAAGTATTTTTAATGAATGCATTACTTTTTAATGCAATATAAAATATGCTTCTATTTTACCACTTTTTTTTAAGCATAAACATTTTTCTTTTCAGCATCTATCCTCATCAAAAGAAAAAAAAAATGTATAAATCTTAAAAACTAAAAGAGAGGACTATTTTTCATATGCTAACATAAGAATATGAAAGAAGAGACTGGAGGAAGAATATACTCTTAATGTTAAATTATGTTGGGTTTCCTCGAAAATAGGATTTATCGGTTATTTTTACTGCCCCTCTTAATTCAATGTGATTGTATGTTGATTTTAGTATATATTAAAGGAATTGCAATACTACTCAATTTTAATATTGATGTTTACACTGCTATTTTCTTGTATACTGCTTTCATATTACAAATGATAACATAATTGATAACAAAACATCTTAAGGAAGTGTTTATAATCCTGACACTATTTTCTTTATATTTTAGGGAAATATGTTAACAAAAGTATATAAATTTAAATAAATAATTGTTTAATCCTTAAAATAATACCAAGATGAAATTCAAATAATTGTTGGGTAAAATTGTAAAAATTGATAGATTCATTCTATAAATGCACCAAGTTTATTAACACAACACAGGCATCTTGTTTTAGTTGAGAACAGGGTATAGGATGCAAAAGTTCAATTTCCATACATGGTGAATATGTGATGTATAACGTTTAATAAAACTTTGAAGAAAATTTTTTATAAGGCCATGGTATTTCATAAATAGACCATGTCTTCTTTTGAAGGCTAATGAGGCATACATATAGAAACTCATGTCTCCTGCTCTGGTGTGACTTTTTTTAAATTCAACAGTTTCTTCTAAATTAGCTAATTTTTTGGACAGAAAAGAAAAATACATCTCATACATCACAAGTTCAATTTCTCCACAATGGCTTAGCTGTAATGTTCAAATTTTAAATATTTAAATTTTCTTTATATTATTATGGAGTTTAGAAAAATTTTAAGTTCAGTAATTTTACATAGCAATTGACAGCATATATAGGGATTTCGTCAGATATGTCTGTTTAATGGATGTATCATTTGCGAGATTGAGATCAATACCATGACCTATAAATACGGCATTGAGAATTCAATATGGTAAATTTAAAATATAATTTGAAGATATGACTTTCATATAGGCCACCAGTGTAACGGTTTTCAATAACTTTTATATAAGTTTATTATTTATTATACACTTTCGAACCAATTACTTTTCTAATCTTTGCATAATATGAGCAAAAATATAAAAGAAAATTAAATATTTAATATCAGTTTAAATGTATGGAAAACATTTGAAGGGGACAATTTCAAAATAATAGAATTAAAAGAAAAACTTACTCAATCGAAAATGATTTTACAGGTTCTGCACTCTCTTTTTTTCTAATAAATAGCCAATAAATGCCAAATATAGCAATTCCAGCTATAATGACATCAAGAACACCAAACATTTGTTCACCCATTAAACTCGGTTCTGAAGATAAATCAGGAACATCATTTTCTATTGGAGATGCCATATTTGATCTAAAATAAAACACATAAGAACATTAAATAAACATGCCATTTAGCAAAAATAGTAATATTACTGTAGTATTAGACAATGTTTTTGAAATACTTTTAACAAAATTCTGATACGGTTTCAGAAAACAGAATACGATAATGATCTGTTTTTAATGAGTCTAAAAATATTACAATTCTGACAAATTTTATTTTATTTGTAAAGTATTAAACTAATTGTAATAATGCTTACTAACTTATACTGTTACCAGGGTCATATTTCCCAATAGGCAAAATAGGTAACTGTCTAGAGTGACAAATTTAGAGAAATTCTGCCACTGGTGCTGCGGAAAAGAAAAAAAATATTCTAAAACTAAAAAGCATATATAAAACACAAGGCGAGTCAGTCAGCAATACAAAAAGAACAGGAGTCTCAAGCAACTTCACCCTGTGTATTCCAATGTGGACACTGCTCTATGCATAGGTGCCCATAGAATATTCTCCATGAAGGGGGGGGGGGGTAAAACCACAGATGTCAGTGGGGCAAACTCAATGATAAGATATACAACATTGACTAGCTTGAAGTCTACCTTTATGACGTTGAATGTCTAGGAGAAACATCCAAATGCACCTGCTCGCTTTCTCTATGGGTGCCCATTACTTTATGTATGTTTTTGTGCACAGCTGTAACCAACTACAACATGGAGTGCTCTGTCTCATCTTTCAAAAGTGACAAACACTATATGATGAGCACCATGCATTAAGAGATAGTTGAATTTCTTAACTTTCCTTTCCATAGAGACAAAGCTAGTTAAAGAGGTGTCATTTGAAAGACTCATTCATGAATTTTCTGTAAGAAAAGTTAGGCAAAAGAATTTGGAAAATGTAATTTAATAATGAATTGTAACTGAAATGTCAATATAATTAATGTTGTTTACAGTAAATTCCTCCCCCTTTCCTGTATGACAGTTGCTGTACTGTACACAGAGTATTTTTGTTATGTACACAATATACTGCTATACTTTCTTGAAGAGTAAGTCTTTTACTTCCTTAAAGACTGTATTATCTTCGCAAAAAGAAATGGGGGCAGGAAGGGGGAAGAACAGTTCAAGATTTATATTTTGGCTCTTAAGGGGGGGGGGGGGATCTATCTACTAGTAATTTAAAGTATACATCTGTCTGACTATTGCATGTTACTTTTGGTCACATTATATAACAATTGATAAAAACAGATAGATTGGCAGATTGAAGGGAGGAAAAGAAATAATCTGGTCAACATTTTGCATATCATCAAGTATGATAAGTTTAATACTCAAGTATCTTTACATACGAGTTCTACCTCTCAAAATTAAGGTAATGTGCAACTGGTAACTATAATAGAACATTTTCAAAGAAAAAGAAATATAAAGTAATAAAGTCAGATAAGAATTTTCTTTAGGCTGTGTTAGAAATGAATTTAAATTAAGAATCAAATCAAACAGTTAATGATTAAATAAAGATAACTTTAGAAATTGTTGAGCCATATAAAATATAAGGTCACAGTCAATGTAACATGTCGTTTCGGTTTATATTGCACTACCCTAACTTACGTAAACCATGAAAGGTTGCACATACCCTCTTTGAACAATGATGAAATATTCAGGCATGTTTGATTTGAATTAAATTTCTTAATATTGCATTCTAACAATTCTGTATCAAAACTAATCACATTAAAAATGCATAATAAAAACAATAATACATCTAATAAAATTCAGGGCACAGGAAATTTGCTAACAAATGTACTGAAGGCAGTTGCAGATAAACCTTTTCCCCAGATGTCATTATTCACAAATCAGTTTATATTTGCTACTATTCAACAGGTGTTATAATGACTGTAGAATAGAAAATAGTTAAATAGATTTAACTCTTAAATAGACAATTTGGAACGCAATTCTTTTCATTTTTTTACAGTTTCTAATAATAATAAACACGCAAAAGTTAGAAGTAAAAAATGTATGGTCAAAATAATTGAAATTTATGATCAATTATGATCGATTAGTATTAAAAGCAATTCTACATTTGAAATTCATCAAAACAGATAGAAATCATATTGAATAGAACATTTAATTGACAAATCAAAGAATTATTAAATTATGAATTGTATTTAGTCATCTATCACGTTGATAGGCATGCTGTGTATGAAAAACTGAAAACATTTAGAAATAAACATTAGTTGTTGCATACACTCTCACTTACAATATAATCGCAATATTTGTAAATAAAAATTATATATCCGAGTAAGTTTTATTGACAGCATATATCGCTAAATATAATAAAAGTAATATACATATATATATATATATGTATATCAATTTTAAAAATATAACAATCACTCACTTGGTCCAACTACTCTCAGCGTAAAAAGACCTGATAAACTTTTTGCAGACGCAATTCGTATACTGACAGTAGCGACATCTGTTATTGCGTCATAGTTTTGTTGGAGGCCATCATCTGTTTTATGACGTCACAATCTAAGCGAATGGATGTTGCATTATATCCTCATAGGTCACTCATAAGCTCAAATTACTACTATTTTTGTCAAATTTTAAAACTGCTTAGGAAATAACCTAAATGCTAAACGATTCTGTCTTATATATCGCTCAGACTGCTGCAAAAAATCGAAAAAGCATTGCCGTTGTTGGTATTGGTGGTCAGTTTCAATTTTGTTACATGCTGTCGTTGTACGTTGCAGATAACATCATCCATGGATCAGCTTCCTACTATGCGATCGTCAGCAGGAATTAGTCGATACCTCAGCAAGTAAACTCACTACGTGCCACAATTTTATGAATCTCTATCAAGACTGACAAATTTAGTCCTATCCTACCACTCACTCAACTTTAAATTTTTCAAATATTTAGCCCAAGTGTCAAGGTCTAATTCGTACTCTTTGAATTCAAAACCATAGCCGCGTAGTAAGAATGAATATCTTGAACTTCATAAAGGTTCGAAGCTTCTCTTCTGCCAATGCATATATGAGCTTGCCTATTCCATGCTGATGAGCGTATAAAATAAAAAGAACTAAACCAGTCAATTGATATGAGTGCCCATAGGGGATGAAATTGGGGCATTTGCCCTTCCCCTGTACGTTCAGTCAAAAAGGTAGGCATCAAGTTAGTCGATATTGTATGTCTTGGTTATTTCGACTTTTTACAAGTGACTAAAAACTTTTTATTATTATTATTATTATTATTATTTTCATATTAATTTTTATAAGGTTCATCCCAAGATCTGTACCTTCTATCTAAGATACACCCTGTATCTTTTATTGGATAAACTTTTTTTTTCAAATAATTAAAAATGTATTAATTTCTTTATATTTTTAATTCGATAATGTTTGTTCCAAGATCCATATTTCTCATCTAAAACCAATCTCTACTTTCTAGACTCAGCATTTTCATTTGTAAATTTCTGGGTGGGCAGATTGACACACGGATAGACATGCATGGTCAGACACATTTTAATTATGTAGATCTTGCGAAATTAATAATAATTGGCGAATTTTTTTGCGTCAAAATACCAACTTATTACAAAAAGTACCTTCTCTCGTAAATGAAGTGAGTTACATTCACGACAATGATGTTAATAGTATTTCATATAATATTGAATATGAAAAGTTAACGTGTTTTCAAAATATTGTTTTCGAAAACTGTGCAATATCTCAACCGCAATAAAAGATCATGCCAGCGTTAAAAGGAGTGCCATTCGTTTTTTTTAATGATAAATTACGTATAAATTGATTATTTATATAACATATTTATATATATCCTGATTTTTTATGAGGTTTTCAAAAAATCGTTCGAAATTTTTGGGGGTATACAGACATTTGATCAATTGCTATTAAAATCAATGGGGTTCCAAGATTCATCGATTGTGATAATCGTACTATATTTTATTGAAAACGCGCTATTCATTTTTGAGATATTGGGCTCGCAGACTCATGCACAAGCATCGTTTCAAAAATGTTTTTGAGTTCAGAGATTTCACAAATGGTGATATGCAAATTCCTCAAATGTAGTCGAGTGGGTTCAAATCTCTTAACCAAACAGGTCATGAATAGACACAGTCACATGGAAGAGCCCGACTCACGGATATCGAGAGGAATGCCAACATCCGTGTTCCTCGAAATAATGTTTGGCAAATTAGTGGGTCAAAAGTTACAGAGGCCGTTGTTGTTGTTGAGACCCAGACCGTCCGACCTACCAGAAAGGTGAAAGGTAACCGTTTGGACGGCCGGGAAGTGCCACCCAATTTAGACCGGAACCCAGAGGAAAAGGCATCCACAGGGACCGTACCCTCCTTCCCCTACCACCAACCATTCGGAAGGACTTACGGACCCACATGCTTAACGTGATCGTACTCAGCATGAACACGGCGGCAGTTGTGGCAGCGTGCAAATCCAGTGCGCAAACCACCGGGCTACCGCGCCCGGTGCTGCTTGACTTCGGTGATCTAACGAGAACCGGTGTTTTCAGCACGGTAGGGCCGTTGGCTGTAGCTACAGAGGCCGCAGATATCCTATAAAGAGAATATCCTATAAAGAGGATATCTACGACGGAGATATCATATAAGATATTTACGACAGAACCAGGGCCCGTCCGCCCGAAGACGACCTCCCCACAGGAGGTACATTCATCACCCACAGGAGGTACATTCATCACCCACAATAATGGATGATGACCCACAATAATTCCTTTGAGGGAGAAATAGATATGAAAAATTCATAAAAAGGGGTTGTAACGGGGCCCACAATTCCGATGAACAGCCCTGATGTAGGAAAAGTAAAAAGTGTAAAATCATCAAAATCTTTGGGCAGACAATCAAAAAGAAATGGTTAAATATAATCCCGGAACAAAGAATAGCTATCACAAAATGATGTGGCAATTTTTCCTCCCTTGAATGAACGAAGTAAAAGAATCACATAATCAGTGCGATATCATGATAGCTGGGACAGCATTACAATCTTGATGTCGCGATGTCCCCCATGGTTGTAAAGAGAGATATTGCTTATCTTTCCGTCTGTTCTAATCATTCAGGAGATAAAATTATGAAACAATGATACAGATAACTATGTTTTTTACAGCGAGGAAATTTTTCAACAAAGCGCAATAATAATTTCCTTTTTATACTTTAGCCAGCTATTTTGGGGACAAACATTGGCTACCACGTATGCACACACTTCGTTCTTTAAATTTCGAATAATTGATTGTTCGCTGTTTTGTAATGTTTTTGTTCCATTGCATTATGTATGAGAATATTTATGAATACAGCTATAAATTGGTGATAAAATGCAGTTACGTTATAAGGAAACAGAAGGTGTCTCAAAATTCCTTTGTTCTGTGCTATTACTAGTTACGCTTACGTCATAAACAGGAAACTAACACTCTTTAAAAACTAAGTTGGAACCCGTTAAAAATGTTTTATTTATTTTTCAACAATATGGTGTTTAGCCATACATTGTTAAAAATCGAAAATTGACGTCTTAATCGTAGATTGATTTAAGTAGGTTCTGCTCCTTAGATTAGTGTTTTTAAAACATTTTTGGTCGCGGAACCCTTTTGAAATTTAATTTAATGGCGGAACCCTGAATTAACGAAAATATCAGTGTCAAGTCCAAATTAAGCATACAACATTTTGGCGCGCTTTTTTTTTTTTTAATTTAAGAAATGTTACACGAAATTATCACGTCGCGAAATCCCTGGAATAATATCGCGGAACACACTTTGAAAAACACTGCCTCAGTTGATACTATAAGTTTGGAAAGTTTAAGACTTCTAGGCCACCGGCAGGCTTCTGAGTGGTTTGGAAAGACTTTTCGATAAAACCCCAATTTATGAGAGAAAAGGAGAAAGTATATATGCGGGAGAAAAGGAGAAAGAATATATGTGGGAGAAAATCGAAAATCTGGCTCTGTTTTTTGTCTGGTGGCCAATATTATAAATACGCAAATATTCAGTCTTCTGGCCACTAGAGAAGGGGAACGGGTCTTCTTTGGATTGTCAAAAACCCCATTTTCTTCGCACCCAAGAAGGAAATAAAAAGTCCGTCCGTGTTAGGTTCTGTTGCATGATCAATACTCTACATGTGCAAATATTCTGTTTTCCAGGTAACCGGGAAACTGAATTGGTCGGTCTCTATCGAATCTCGCAAAGTTGTGACATAAGGCGCAAACATTCTTACTATTCTTGCAGGTATCGGCTGCAACAATAACTGGATTACTCTCAGTCGTGTGTCGGGGTTGACCGAATCCTAGGTTCTTTGGCGAATAAGAAAATGTCCCTTATAAGAAATTTTCTTCATAGCAGGCAGCTATAGTTCTTTGACGAATAAGAAAAATTTTCTTATAAGAAATGTTCTTTATAGTAGACAGCTATATTGACGAATGAGAAATTTTTGCTTTGAAGAATGAGAAATTTTTCCTTATTAGAATTTTTCTATACAACAGATAGCTATAATACTCTACGACACATGAAATTTACTGATTTCTGTCTTCTAGGTCATCTGGCGATTAATATTGCCGGTCTCTATAGAGATTCGCAAAATTGTGACATAAAGGTGTAGGCTTTCCTGCTACTATTTCAGGTATCGGCCATTCCAAGCAGGCGAGCGAAAAAAAACAAGGACATTCTCTCACTCGTTGGATTACTGTCAATCGTGTGTCGGGTTGACCGAATCCCAGTTTTTTTGGCGGATAAGAAAATTTTCCTTATAAGAAATTTTCTTTATAGCAGACAGCTATAGTTCGTTGACGAATAAGAAAATTTTCCTTACAAGAAAAATTTTTATAGCAGAAAACTGTACTTCTTTGACTAATAAGAAATTATCCCTTATAGAAAAATATTTTATAGCAGAAAATTGTAGTTCTTTGAATTGTTCCTTATAGCAGACATCTATAGTTCTTTTATAAATAAGATATCAAACAACTATAGTTCTTTTATAAATAAGATAACAAGCAACTATAGTTTTTTGACGAATAAGAACATTTTCCTTAAAATAAATTTTCTTTATAGCCGACAACAATTATAGTTCTTTGAATAATAAGAACATTTTTCCTTGTAAGATATTTCTTTAACAAACAGCTATAGTTCTTTGGAGAATAAAAAAAAATTCTTTATAGAGTTCTTTGAAGAATACGAAAAATTTCCTTATACGAAAAATTCTTATAGTAGAAAGCTGTAGTTCTTTGACTAATAAGACATTTTTCCTTATAGCAGATATCTATAGTTCTTATATAAATAAAAAAATTTTCCTTATAAGAATTTTTCTTTATAGCTGACAGCTGTAGTTCTTTTACAAATAAGAAAAATTTCCTTATAACTTTTCTTTATAGCAAACAACTGTAAGTCTTTGACGAATAAGAAATTTTTCCTTACAATAAAATTTCTTTATAGAAGAGAACTATAGTTCTTTGAGGAATGAGAAAATTTTCCTTAAAATAAATTTTCCTTATAGCAGACAATAGTTATAGTTTGAATAATAAGAAATTTTTTCTTATAAAAAAAACTTCTTTATAACAGACAGCTATAGTTCTTTGAAGAAAAAGATTTTTACTTTTCCTATACTATACATAGTATAATGTATATGTGATAGGGTCGAAAATTCGATTTCAAGTTTTTGACAGAAGAGCAGGTTTCAAGTATCTTTAAACTCGAATGAAACATCTTTGAGGTGATGTCTGTTTGTATGTGTGTGTGTGTGTGTGTGTGTGTGTGTGTGTGTGTGTGTGTGTGTGTGTGTATCTGGATGCTATATCTTACGAACGAATGGAGCATTAACGAAATTTAGCACAAATATTACAATAATATTGGTGAATAACTGGAACCCTAAATATAATCGAATTTTCGAAAGACCCATAATTTTTCAATGAAATTTTGAAATTTTTTAAATAAAAGTCAGAACCTTTGATACTGTTGCGTAACTAATCATTGACTATGTAATGTTTCATTGAAAAACGAATGACACACTCTTTAGAACGTTAGCATGAGCCGTTCTCGAGATATTGTACGATTTTCAAATAAATTTATCAAAAACATTACATATAATTAAAAGAAGTATTGATTATCGCGAAATCTGTTCACTTTTCATCACAATATTATGCGAAAAATTTGTTAACACCCTTCTCTTGGATCTAATTCGCTCCATTCATGAGAGATGTAACTTTCTGCAACAGTTTTGCATTTTCACCCCCAACAATTCGCCAATTGTCATTTATTTATAAGAAAACTCTTCTCTCCGTCTGTATGTAACATTTGGCTATAAATGTAGCGAACTTAAGGACTCATTTAGCGAAATACCATCAACTTGGCGATATTTCACTCCAGATTGCAAAAATTACGCTAAATCGACGAAAATGACGCCAAATTGATGAATTGTTTATTAAAATAATTTTAATATATGGACTACTTATTGCGGATGCTATCCATATTGATAATTGTCTAGTTGAGTGAAATAGAAGTTAATTGGGCACATCGAAATATTTTTACATGTTGTCATCCGGAAAAGCGCCAAAGAAATTTACAGACTTACTCTTCTGTGGGTTTCTTGCAATACAAAGAATTGCAACACATATTTTATTGTGTATATATCAAAGGAGGACCAACGGTTCAGGGTCTATGTTAAATATATCACTTCTAAAAAAACAGGTCATCGCTACAGCGCAATAGTTACACCCAGTCGAAGTTGTGCTTAGCAAAAAGGGGGAATGGGGAAGCACTTTCTCGTCTTTTCCTCGGGATCTCAATGAGATCTAAATATTCTAGACTCCATTCTTGAATGATTAATACGGTTTTTTTTTAGTAGCAAAAGTGCCCCTCCTGCGGCTGAATTGCGTATGAAGTATCAGCCATGTAACATGCTATAACACATAATGTAAACGACAGCTTACTAGAGAGGTTGAGGTAGAAATGACGGTTGCACCAGCGTGTATAGTTAGGAGCCTTAATTAAATATTATTGGGGCTTCTATGACATTATTGCTTTTGACGCCACACAATAGAGGATAATTGCGCAATTGAGAATTTACGTAGTTTAGGAATACATCATAATCAGGAGATTGCAGTCATATTGCACGATCAGGACATTGCGATCTTATTATATGTGTTAACGATACGACGACACTTTATTTCCAGGTGTAAGCTATAATTTAAATACCAGGCAGTTTCCTCCAGAAAGCCTTCTGAAGAGCCTTTCTTCTCTTTCTATCGAATTGCTATATCTGGCCCTTGCTCGTTGCAAATTCATCTCCTTTCTCTTTACAAGTTGAGATGCCTGCATTTGCACTAAGGAGGTCGAACGGTTGCCAGAAAAAGTTCGATATTTTCAACTTCGGTGAGTTAAAGCCAAATCTCTCGAATTTAATTCCTTGCTGAGCACACGACATCGTTGTTGTAAATCGGCGTAAGAGAGTAAATTTGTACAAGAAAAATGTACGGTTCCTTTACATTTTTACAAATAAATCTTTCTAACAAATCTTTCTCTAAAACAAATTTCAAAGACCTACCCCTTTGGGAACCCCAATTTAATCGGGATCTGAAGCTTGATTCATCAAATTCAAGGTTCTTACACTGTAATATAATTTGTGTTTAATTCAAATTTTGATCATGATACGAGGCAACAGCTTCAGACAGGCTTCAATGTATTAAAAAAGTATCGGGCTGGAATTTGAGTTTCTTTGGATCGGGTCGGGCTCGAGTGAAATATTTGGGAACATTCTCGGGTCTGGACCGAGTCAAATCTTAATATCTTCGAGTAGGTCAGGGTAAAATTTTTTAAATTAGGCTCGTGCAGATCTCTAATAAAGGGGATAAAAGTCAAAGGCCATATTTAAAAAAAAAAAATTCATTACACTATTTTATATTTCAAAAGATTGAAATGACATTGGGATAAATGTATGCTCTTATTCAGATAGCATTGTTCCAAACATGGTTAGAGATAAAAATCCTGATAAAATCTGATATGTTATTCTGCGGACGCACAAGAACTTATCGGGGAGGTTAAGCACAAAACTGTGCCAAGTTGAAGTGCAGATTTCCTTTCAAAGGCTGACGTCAATGATAATGAATGAAAACTATTTCTTTTGAGAGAAGAAACAGTATTCCTTCGTCTTTAAACATTGTTCTAATCGCGTACATTGTAAAATTTTACTGAAATTGACGATGTCAACGACCTTATATCTATCATCACAATAAACAGAAAAAGTTCTACACTGTAAAACATGGGGCGCGGTAGCCCATTGGTTAGCGCGCTGGAGTTGCACTCGGTAGGCCCGGGTTCGATTCCAGCCACTGCCAAAACTGCCGCCGTGTTCATGCGGAGTACGATCACGTTAAACATGTGGGTCCGAAAGTCCTTCCGAGAGGTTGGTGGTAGGGGAAGGAGGGTACGGTCCCTGTGGATGCCTCCCCCACTGGGTTCCGGTCTAAATTGGGTGGCACTTCCCGACCGTCCAAACAGTTACCTTACACCTTTCTGGTAGGTCGGACGGTCTGGGTTTCAACAACAACAACACTGTAAAACATATCCACCGATGTGTTTTGTAGAATTGTTCAAACCCAGCTACCCTGTGGGAAATAGAATTTTGTCTTGTTAAATAAATAATTTACGAAAACTTTCTTTGGTAGGTCCTTTCCACTCTGGGATTAGACTGGATTGGATTATTATAATGCGCACGAGAACTCATTTGACCAGGAATTACTATATTCTTTGTATACGCACGAGATATACTACGAGGTCCACCTTTGCACACGTATAGTATCGACTACAGTATAGAACTTAGTGGAGCCAGATTTTTTATTTATCCTCCCTCCCCCCTCTAGATGAAGAAAATGGGGGAGGGGCCGAAAAGGCTTTCCAGGCACTCCAGAGAAGCCCCTCCATTTACCTAGAAAGCCGAATCTCTGCAAACATAGTATCGACTACTGTACAAATCTACAGAAAACGATGAAACCGGATTTTCGATTTACCACTCCCGGAGGCGAAAAAAATGTTGAGCGTGGGGAGGTCGAAAAATCTTTTCAGACCCTCTGGAAGTCCTACTTTTAATCTTAAAAGCTGAATCTTTGCACACTTGTAGTATCGACTACGGTATAGAACCTAACAGATCCGGATTTTAGATTTACGCCCCTCCCCCTTCCCCTCCGAGAATGGAAGAAATGGGAGGTCGAAAAGTGTCTCCAGACCCTTCAAAGGCTCTCCTGGTGACCTAGAAGGGCACGCTTATAGCAACGACCATCGAACAGAACGTAACGTAGACACATTTTCGACCCCCAATCCTTGGCAGACATTATGTATTTATTATAAGTTTTTCAAGACCCTCCAGCAGCTTTTCAGTGGCTTAGTAGCTTAGTAGTTTGTAATATGAACCACTAGACCGAATCTGGATTTTCATTTCTTTTCCCTGGAGTAGACAAAAGCGGGAGGGGGGGAGGCACAAAGTCTTTCAGAACTCTCATGGGGAACGTGGAAGCCCCATAGGGAACATAGAGGGCTGAAACAAGACCATAGGTCAGAACCTAGCCAGACCAACCAGAACCTAGCCAGAACCTAGCCAGAACCTAGCCAGAACCTAGCCAGACCAACCAGAACCTAGCCAGAACCTAGCCAGACCAACCAGAACCTAGCCAGACCAACCAGAACCTAGCCAGAACCTAGCCAGACCAATCAGAACCTAGTCAGAACCTAGCCAGACCAACCAGAACCTAGCCAGACCAACCAGAACCTAGCCAGAACCTAGCCAGACCAACCAGAACCTAGCCAGAACATAGCCAGACCAACCAGAACCTAGCCAGAACCTAGCCAGACCAACCAGAATCTAGCCAGAACCGAGCCAGACTTTTTAAAAGCGTTGGTTTCCCAGTCTTTGACAGGCTCAAATACAAGTTTATAACATAATTTCGTACTCATTTATTTACAAGCATTTCTACAATAATGGTTTTTGCTCATGTTTTTATATTAGTTAATGCGTAGTCAGCAACTACTGCAAGAAAGCTATTGCAAGTCAAGAAACTAATTGATTTTTAGATAGAACTGTTAATGAGAATGCTCTAATTTGTGATATTGCTTACCCACAAAGTCGAAATTTGTTAATTTATAGGGAAAGTCATGTGTTAGTGGGCACATTATATTTTTTGTACCAAAACTTCAAACAATTCACTCTTACCGTATCTGATAACATAACCTATTTTACTTTGAAAATGCTTTTGCTTTGCACAATTGTTTTTACTTTCCCTGCAATACATGGTAATGTATAGGGAAAGTATTGGAATCATACCGAAAATCACAACTCGAGTTCTCGACGGATCTACACGTTTCGAGACCTCTAGAATACGAAAAACGATTTAGCGTGACGTCTGTGTGTTTGTCTGTTTGTCCATCTGTGCAATGTATGTATCCACTTTAACTAAAAAACTAATGGACTGAATTTCATAAAATTTGGTAGGTAAGTCACTTGGGTGAGACTCTGATACTGATTAGATTTTGGTAAGATTCGTGAAAACAGAACCCGCCTTTTTTGCGAAATGGCCCGTAAAATTTTCATGTATCCACTCTAGCTAAAATACTAATTGACCAAATTTCACAAAATTTGGTAGATAAGTTACTTGTGGGATACTCTGATGAGATGCTGATTAGATTTTGGTACGATTCGGAAAAGAACAATCTGCCTTTTTTTTAAGAAATGGCTCTCTAAAATCGCCAAAATCTAAAAAAAAAGACTAAGTAGTGTATGCTCAAATGTATCCATTAAATTTTTGTTTTATACGCAATTTTTGACGAGGAAAAGAATATAACACACCCCATTATACTTTAGGACTAACCGTTCTCAAGATATTTGAGATTTCTTGCATTTTTGTTACGCCGATTTCGGAAAAATGTCCAATTACCAAATAAAAACAAAAAATGAATTAGAAATGCAAATTTAGTATTATTTTGTGCAATTAAACTCAATTTAATGAATTTTAAAAGAAATGAAGAGGATGTGAATATGAGTCGGCAGGGAAAGTCATGTGCTGCCCGCATCAGATTTTTACTTTCCCTGCAATACATGGTAATGTGTAGGGAAAATATTGAAATCATGCCGAAAATCGCAATTTGAGTTTTCGACGAATTTACACGTTTTGGGACTTCTAGAACACAAAAAAATTATTTTTAGCGTGACGTCTGTGTGTGTGCGTCTGTCTGTGCAATGTATGTATCCACTCTAACTCAAAAACTAATGGGCCGAATTTCATAAAATTTGGTAAGTCACTTGTGTATGACCCTGGTGCTGATTAGTTTTGGTACGATTCGGGATAAATGAACTCGCCCTTTTCTGTGAAATGGGCCGCAAAAATTACCTGTATCCACTCTAGCTGAAAAACTAATAGATCAAATTTTACAAAATTTGGTGGATAAGTCACTGTGGGTTACCCTCGTGCTGATTAGGTTTTTTACACGATTCGGAAAAATAACCTGCTTTTTTTATTTTACGAAATGTTCCACAAAAAATCATCAAAATATAAAATAGAAAACTAGGTATGCTCAAATATATCAATTAAATCCTTGTTTTATACGTAATTTTTAAGGATGATAAAAATAAGACCAACCCTATTACACTATGACTAACCGTTCTCGAGATATTTTTTTTTTTTTTTTTGCATTTTTTGTACGCTACTTTTGAAAATAAGTCCAGTTACCACATGAGAACGAAAATTGAATTAAAAGTGTAATTCAGTGTCATTTTAAATAATTATGGGTATTATTTTGTACAATTAAACTCAATATAATGAATTACTGAAGAAATAAAGAGAACATGAATATGAGTCTGCAGGGAAAGTCATATGCTGCCCACATCAGATTTTTAAATGCCAGGGACATATTTATTATGCAGAATCATATTATTAGGGGTGCTACCTTTGTTAATATCATTATCTTGCAATAGTCAGAATTCTTTTACTTAATGAAATGCAATAGACGATTACAGTTATAATAAATTTGCAATAAAATGAAATAAATTCATAATAGGATGAAATAAATGCACATATTTTTTTACTGGACCCGCCTTTTAGACATACACTTTATATATATATATATATATTATCTCGGTTAATCCGCGGGGTTAAAATACACAATACACCTTACATAATAAAAGATGTTTGTCAAAAGAAAAGCTCGGGTATGAAATCTGAAAACATACATCTTAATTTGGGGGTACCTCGGCTTCCGAAAAAAAAAGTCTCGTTGAGATTTTTTAAAAATTAGAATTAGGAAGTTATGAATTTAATGGTCGAAATTTAGCTTTATCCCATATTCAAATACATCACCGAATTTTGATGGATACCGCCATCTACTGCACGTTGCGAAAACTAAAACAGCTGTAAAACTGCTGGTAATAAAAATAAAATAATTTCGTTAAGAAAAATATTGTAACAGAAAATAATAGTGTTGACTGGTTTCGAAGGCAAGAAATAGCCTAGGCTCGGAGACGAGGTCCCAGATCGGCCCAGGAAAAAGGGGCATGATTGGACACATTATCAATGAAGAAAATAAAAATACAATAAGTCTGGTTCACCGGGAATATGCCACCGATCCCGTTTCGCCGGTGGCACCATTTATAGTGTTAAGAAACTCGAGCAACGAATAGAAGCACAAATAACACAATATAGCATACAACTGTTACGAGGATACGCTGGACCCCCATCATCAGTGCGAGGGAACCAACAAATCCCAAGTCCAAAAGAGAAATGGGCTAAAGTGAGGTTTAGATTTCGGGATTGTTGGTTTTCTTGTACTGACAAAAGTGATCCAGCCTCGAAACAGCTGTATGCTGCATTATTGTGTTGTTTGTGCTTATATAATTTGCTCAAGTTTATTATCCTTTGCACAAAATGCATTTTACTTATTGATCAATTATAGTGTTATTTGAAGAGGGAAACGTCATTGTTTGGTTTTTCTAGAATTTTCTGTATGCTCTGGTGTAATGTTAATCAGTTTTTAATTTTAAATCTCCCGAGCAACGCCAGATATTCGGCGATATGCAATAAACACTATGGAATGTGAATGAAATAAGCATTATGGAATGTGAATGCAATAAACATTATGGAATGTCAATGCAATAAACACTATGGAATATCAATGCGATAAGCACTATGGAATGTGAATGCAATAAACACTATGGAATGTGAATGCAATAAACACAATGGAATGTGAATGCAATAAACACTATGGAATGTGAATGCATGAGAAGGTTGAGTGGAGACGCATACAGCAGATATTTCAGTATACAAAAGGATCTCGAATACGATGAGAAAAATAAAGTAATCGACTTGAAAGTAATTTGAGTAAATGCCAACCGGATTCATCTTAATAGGACGCCAGAAATTTCGGTTGCATCCATCAGATCTCCAGATATTAATGTGTTGCGTTTTTTGAAGTAAGTGTAAGGCAATGATGCGCTTACTCTCATTGGACGCACTTAGCAGTTTTCGATAAGCTACAAAAAGGAATGGATTTTGCAATCAGGATGACCTTGAGATGGATTGTTATTTTGATCGCCCTGAAGCTCAATGCCGGCCAAATATTTGCTTTTCAGATTAACAAAAATGCTGTATGTATTGTTTGTACATGGGAATGTGTGCGTCTATGTATGCATATATCTGTAAGGTGTGAAAGACCTGTTTTAAAAAAAAGTGTTTTGTGCTCAGAGAATTATGAACAGCTTCTCTCCCTTTCCCCTCGTGTCTAATGCAGGTTGCTCGAAATACAAGATTTCTTTTGCAGATAACATATTTTTTTTTTTTTTTTACCAATTCAAAGCAAGTAGAGTAATGCACTAAATTAACTTCATTAAAAGCAACATATAGCACAAATTAATAATATCGACCGATTTCGGAAGCAAAACACAGCTTTCTTCGTCAAGACGCACAAGAAGCGCATATTACATTTGTGAGAAAAAGATCGGTGACTAATGCACGAGCGGCAAAAGTGGTTGAAGCAGGGAAAAGGGGATAGCCAACGGCAAGAAAAGAAAAATGAGTTAAAGAAACCCAGGGAGAGAGGGAGGGAGGGAGGAAGGAAGAAGAGGTGGGAAGCAATGAGCAGGGTCTGATCGAACTAAAATGGGACCCAGAGCCTGGTGCTAATTCGGGGTCCCATACACATACCAAACACATGCAAAACGTCAACACACAACAATTACAATTTTAATGGCTCAAGATCACAGCCCGGAATGCCCTTTTGTACATGTAGAAAACTTCTAAACTTTTTACTTGAAAGTAATATATTATTACATACTTCAAAGGATATATAATATTTAAAATTATTAACATATTTCATAATTATATATTATATAATTATATTATTTTATAATATTTTTAAAAAGTTACTTCTGCTTAAATTTTTTATCACATTCAAAATTTTGGGGGCCCCTTAAACTTTGGGACCCAGGGCTGCGGCCCTGGAGGCCCGTGAGTTAATCAGGCCCTGACGATGAGTGAAAGATCGAAAACCTAAAAGAAAAGTGAAGGTCCAAGACTTGATTCAAATCACTTATGCAGTTCACTATAAAATCCCAAACAATTAAAAATGGCCAAACCAGCAAAAGGGATGAAAAAAAATGAAAAAAGAAGAAGAAGGCAAACGAAATCGAAAATTAAACTAGAGATTTCAAAGTAGAAGATAAGAAAGGGCAATTATCATTAATAAGGGAGTATAATTGTGTAACAAAGGGTGTAAATTTGGGATAGTTTTTTTTTTTCAAATAAATAAAAATCTAGTAACTTCCTTAAATTTTCATATACATCATGAGCATCCCAAGATCCATACCTCCCATTTCAGACTAATCGCTGCACCGAGAATAGTTACATATTCTTCTATGCATACAAGGGTCACACTGAATTGTTTTAGATACGGCTAAGTGGTACAAGTTAAACTTACCAACTCTTAGGAGTGTTCAAAGTACTCCTCTCCAACATCAATGCACTTTTGTAGGCGAATTTTACAAAGATTAAATGCTTCAAGCCATCCATTTCTTGGAATCGATGAAAAATATGCTTTTATAGCCCCATCAATCTCATCTTCGGAATGAAAACGACGCCCACGTAATTTTTTTTTAGATTAAAAAATAGTCAAAAATCACGCATAGCAAGATCAGGAGAATAGGGTGGATATTCTATCACTTTGATGTTTTTTTGTACAAGAAATTCGACTGTCATTCTTACTGAATGAGAAGAGGCATTGTCATGGTGAAGCACGAGTCCCCTAACATTCACTTCCTGAAAAATTTTTGGAAGACACTTAGTGGTGTACCAGTTAGCTGTAACTGTCTTCTGTCCCTCTAGCTTTATGGCTTTGACCAGACCTGTACTTCTGAGGAACACGGCATACATTACTTTTTTCATTGCTCGTTGTCTTTTCACCATTATTGGTTTGGGGTCACCTTCAAAGACCCATATTTTACTTTCTTGACGTGTTGGAACGTCAAATAACGTTCATCATCCAGTACGTTTCATCACCAGTTACGATTTTAGAAATAATGCGGTGTCTACTATTATTAAGTAATTTTAGGGTTTCTTTCTTTACTGATTCTGACACGCTTCGCTTTTTGCTGTGCTGTTAAATTATGGGGGACCCAACGACAAGCTAATTTTATCATATGCAAGTCTTCATGAATAATTTTATGTATAACTGCGGATCCAATGTTAAGTTCCTTCTGAAGCATTTGGTAGGTACAGCGATTATCAACGATTAACATTTTTGGAATGGCCGACGCATTTTATGGGACTACAGCTGACAAAGGTCTTCCTGTGTGCTTTTCATCCAGAAGAGAATTTCGACCTCTTCTAAACTCTGTAAACCATCTGAATATAGTGGAACGAGATGGAGCATCATTTCCATATGCTAATTGTAGACGTTAAAGACATACTTCTTTATTTAGCCCCACTTTAAAATCATAGAAAATCATAGCTCGATAATGCTCTCGCGTCAACTCCATTTTCTTTTATTTCAAAATTTATTCTACGATAGCTAAATTGTAATTTTTGCCCCAAATTATCGTCTGCAGACATAAAAGAGTTCAAATTTAAATATCCGACCAATGTTTTCTTTTCTAGAGCATATCGTCTGCCCCTGTCTCAAAAATGTCAGTGTGACCCTCGTATAAAGAGGTAGTTCAAATTTGAAACAGCTTTTATTATTATTATTATTATTATTATCCAGGTCGTCCAAAGGACCAAAGACTGTAGAAAAATTTGAAGTAGTTGTCGACCACGTACGTGAACGCAATCAACAGCTATTGCAAGAAACACATTGCAAGTTGAGAGCTTTTCAACCGACGGGGCTGGGACCCCGCAGATGGCAAGTAACATTAATAAAGATAATAGATGAAAGTCAAATAATGCAGAAGAAGCCGTCTGGCAAATAAAGTTTCACTTCAATTTGAAATATGCAGGAGCGGAATATAGAATTCACTTCAACTATTATAGAATTATATATTATTAACTATTATATATTATATGAATTATAAACTATTATATATTCGCATACCCCGTTATACGCATAGAATATTGTGGAACAAAAACGAATCCCATAGGTTTAATACGAATCCCATAGGGATTTTACTCTATGGGATTAACCCTATGGGATTTCATCCCATAGGGTTAATTAACCGGGGACTGCTAATACACACCAGTTTTATCGCATAGCAATCCCCGGTTAATTGCATAAAAGAGACACCCATCTCGCGAATTTCAAGTTCCAGTGTTGGAAAGCATTAAACAAACAGCGATAAATCACCAAACTTGGCAACCACTGGGGTTTTCCCCTGTATAGTTCAAAAGGTATATAGGTATAAAGGTATATAGGTATATAGGTATAAAGGTATAAAGGTACATAATAAATAGAAAGAATGTATTATGTATATCGTAATAAATTACTACTATTTATAACGAAAATTGTAATAATTATTTTATATTCATCATCTGTATAGTATACTAGTGAGGCTCGTCGGCATTTTGCCCGTAAATAATTTAAAAACCTGTTTATTCATGGGATATACTACAATAAAACTACAATATATACTCAATCACTGTCTGCATAGTCACAACTTAAAAAGATACATAATAATATCCATTGATGTAAATAAATTAAAAATGAGTCTAATATTCAGCTTCGTTTTCAGTATGTGATGTCATACGCAACGTAGAACGCCAAAATACTGCTCATTATATATAGATAATCAAGAGGGGTATTAATAATACAAATCTGTGTACTTGCTTAATCGTATGCCCCGCTTAATCGCATAGAGTCAAACCAAGTGTATGCAATTAAACGGAACCAACTCCACGGGGTAATTTTGCTGTATATCATATCAAAGAGCACCAAAGTATCTATATACAAATAAAGTATAAGATTTCAAACTCTATTCGGAAGCGGAACAGTCCAGTGGTTAAGGCACAGGTATTTCATTCGGAGAACCCGAGTTCAATTCCCGGCTCTGGCCAAACTGTTTACGTGTTCACGCAGAATAAGGACACGTTAAATATGTAGGTCTGAAAGCCCTTATGAGAGGTTGGTGGTAGGAGAAGGGGATGCCCTGAGGATGTCGCCCCCCCCCCCCCACACACACACACACGCACACTGGGTTCCGGTCTCAATTGAGCGGCACTGTTCCGGCCGTCCAAAAAGATCCCTTACACCTTCGGATAGGTTAGACGGTCTCGAAAGAAAGAAAAAAAACTCTATTCAAATCCTTATCCTAACATAGCATTTTCATATTTCCCACTTTTCGATGTGCAACGGCGGAATTAACGATTACCTGAAAATAGAACAAACTTTCTCAGATTTCACCAGGAAGAAGTCCTGAACATCGCCTTTCCCGATCACTTTCGTTGTCTTTTTCTAGGTCAGTGTCTGGTCTATGCGAGGCAGCATAGCGCCGCACTACAGGGCATAGGTAATTTGGGACATTCGAAAACTCGACGCTCACGCACTTCAGGAAGCAGGCTGACGCTGTTTGCAGCAAGGAAGTATACGGGAACGAAGGTTAATGGCAATGGCCTTCTTTTTTCCGTATGCAAACTCACTTTGTGACTTACTCGGCGATAGCCTTTAGGCACCGATAAAAGTCGGAATTCGATGAGAAATGTTGAATAATGACCCAATGTGATTTTGAAAAAAAATCCTGATGTGGGCAGCACATGATTTTCTTTACATAATGCAATGCATTAATTTATTTACGGTGAAATGATGCATAAGATCCACTGCACGATGTTTTTAGTGTTGAATTTGTACGCTTACGGATGACAAGATGTAAAACTATTTCGAAGTATCCAATTAACTTGCATTTTGCGCAACTTTTTTAACTTGAAAATTATCAATATAGATAGCATCCCAATCAGCAATATTGTCCATTTATAAAAATATTTTAACAATGGGTAATTTGGTATCATTTTCGTTAATTTAGCGCCATTTTTGAAATTTTGGCGATATTTTTGTCCATTTGGCACCATCATAAAAAAGTCGACAAGTTGGCGATATTTCGCAAAATTAATAGCCAAGTTTGCCAAATTTATAGCAAAACGTTATAGACAGACGGCGAGAAGGTTTTTTTTTTTATATACGAGAATAAATAAATGACTATTGGTGAATTGTTGGACATTAAAATACAAAATTATAACAACGAAGTATCTTTTATCGCGAATGGAACGAACTAGATCCACGATAGTGATAACAAATTTGTCGCATAATATTACATATGAAAAGTAAACATACTTCATGATAATTAATACTTTTTAATTTCATGTAAAATTTTTGATAAATTTATTTAAAAAACGTGCAATATCTCAAGAAAGGTTTGTGTTAGTGTTTTAAAATTCGTGCCTTTCGTTTTCTATTGAAAAATTACATCAATAATGTTACTTAAATGATCATTCCTTAAGGTTCTGATTTTTTACCGATTGTAATATTTGTACGAAATTTCGTTCAAAACACTCCATTCATTTGTGAGATATCGCCCCCACACATACCTCAGAAACGTCCGCTTCGAGTTCAGAGATGTTTGAAAAGTGCTCTTCCGTCGAAAAATCGAACTCGAATTTTCGACTTCGTCATAATACATTGGCTTCCAAAAGTTAAGCGCGAACGGTCAAATCAACAAAAATAGAAAAGTAAAACTTTGATTAACTCAAAATTGTACATGAAGATAGCAAATGTGTTTATGAATTAAAGAAAACAAGAATTATGTACAAGATGAAAAAAATATTTACTTTTTGTAAGTTATAGGATGACGTCACATTTTAGTCATTAACAAAAGGATGTTTAAAGGCAAACAAACCAAACAAAACTTGCAATAATATGGTATGTGACCACCCCGGACCTTTACACAAACTTTACAACGATTTTCCATGATTTCAATGAGGTAATCAACTATCGCAGAGGCGAGCAATGGTCGTAGCTCCAATAGGGCAGTTTCCAACTCTCTGAGACTGACTGGCTGGAGGAGGTAAACGTGCAGAGACAGCACGCCCGAGGGCATCCCAAAGGGTTTCAATTGGATTAAGATCGTAGGAATACGCCGGTCATTCCATACGAGAAATGCCCTCACTTTCCAGATATTTGTCAACGATATTAGCTCGATATGGACGGGCATTATCGTCCATAAAGAAGAAATCAAGACCAACTGCTGCAGCGTAGAGTCTCACAATGGGGTCCAGGACTTCGATAACGCGTAGCCGTCACAGAACCGCCTTTAAAGATGTGCAGCTCTGTGCGATATTCCATTGAAATTCCAACTCACACCATGACGCTGCCACCTCTGAATGCATGATGTTCGAAGATGTTCTTGGCCGGATTGCGTGTGCCTCGTTCTCTCCAGACCCTTACACGCTTATCATCTGATTAAATGGTAAATCTGGACTCGTCCGTGAACAGGACGTTGTACCAATCTGAGACAGTCCAATTGAAATGTTGACGATACCACTTTAATCTTGCCTCCCTGGCTTGAACGGTTAGTGGAACACAAAAATGTGGTACTCGGGCGTACAGTCCCTTCACGTGGAGCCTTCGGCGCACAGTATTGGCAGATATTGTCTGACCAAGTGCCGCTGCAACTATGGTGTAACAGTTGGGGAGGTCGCTCGTCGATTCTGCTTGTCTGCTATAGCAATATTATACCGATCATCAGAGGGGGTGGTAATCCTTAGACGACAGGGCACAGGTCTCCGAACAACTCTATGACTTGTTTGAAATTGCTTACATAATCGAGAAATTACCGAATGATCAACGCCAAAGAAAATAGCGACATATTTGATTGACTGTCCTGCTTTAATGCGTCCTACAGCACGCCAGCGCTCACTATCTGTCATACGTCTTCTTTCAGCCATAGAAACACGAATATCATAAAAAATAATCCTACAAAAGTTATAAACACTTCGCATCAGCATTTAAATGCACCTCCTCAAACCCTTCAGAATGCTGGCGTCTTCAACAACTACCTAATTAGCATATATCCGGACAGTCAATCGTGATTGGCTGTAACATACGATATTTGCATATTGCCATCTACAACCGCAGCGATTTTCAACCACTCAAATTCAAATACGCTTTCGAAAAATGAAAATTTGCATTGCATGTTTAACTTTTGGAAGTCAGTGTACTTTCCCTATACATTATATTATTTATATAGGGAAAGTAATAAATGAGTTCTTTTTTTTTTTCGTAGTAAGAATTCAGAAGAAATTATTCGATGTTATGTTATGCCAGTAGGTATACACATTTTATAAGTTAGGATAGCGCCCCACTACAGATAACAGCATCCATGGACCAGTTTCTCTCTTATTATGCTCTCATCAGCTTGGAATACACAATACCTGCAAAAGCAGAAAGAAAACTTTCTATGTGCTACAACTTTGTGAATAGGACGTGAATGCAGTTTGTCCAGATCAATTCAATTTGTACACTGTGTAACAAATTTCAACCATTTAAACATTGAAAATGCTAAAATGTCGGTGTTGGCTCCAGTCCAATGGAAGCAAAATGGCTGTGTGTGTGTGTGTGGAAAGCAACTGTTTTGGTCCCGGTTAGGTTTGAATCCGGGACCACGTGCTTTGTAGCCCGGTGCTATGAGGTTAAACAGTAATGCCTAACACGGTCGATAGATGTTAGAAGGCACGAAACCGGTCTCGCCATACGTAAATAACGTTTTGAAAAATTAGATTTCAATAAAGGTAATTAATTTCTTCCAGATTTGGCTATTCCGCTAATAATCTTTGTGGATGGTTTGTCCTCTTTGGACCTTTTCAAAACAGTTCGAATTATTAAAATATTGAAATTAGAACCACCTTTTCAAAACAATTTCGAATATTAAAATATAGAAATTTGAACCACCTTTTCAAAATAATTCAAAATATTAAAATACCGAAATAGACTCACTTTTTCAAAACAGTTCAGAATATTAAAATATCGAAATTAGAACCACCTTTCCAAAACAGTTCAGAATATTAAAATATCGAAATTAGAACCACCTTTCCAAAACAATTCAGAATAATTAAAATATCGAAATTAAACCACCTTTTCAAACTAGTTTAAAATACAGGATAAAATACGAAATTAGACCCACCTTTACAAAACAGTTCAGAATATTAAAATATCGAAATTAAACCACTTTTTCAAAATAGTTTAAAATATTAAAATACCGAAATTAGACCCACCTTTTCAAAACAGTTCAGAATATTGAAATATCGAAATTAGAACCACCTTTCCAAAACAATTCAGAATATTAAAATATCGAAATTAAACCACCTTTTCAAAATAGTTTAAAATGTTACAGAATAAAATACCGAAATTAGACCCACCTTTACAAAGTAGTTCAGAATATTAAAATATCGAAATTAAACCACCTTTTCAAAATAGTTTAAAACATTAAAATACCGAAATTAGACCCACCTTTTCAAAACAGTTCAAAATATTAAAATATCGAAATTAGAACCACCTTTCCAAAACATTTCAGAATATTAAAATACCGAAATAGTCCCACTTTTTCAAAACAGTTCAGAATATTAAAATATCGAAATTAGAACCACCTTTCCAAAACAGTTCAGAATATTAAAATATCGAAATTAGAACCACCTTTCCAAAACAATTCAGAATAATTAAAATATCGAAATTAAACCACCTTTTCAAACTAGTTTAAAATACAGGATAAAATACGAAATTAGACCCACCTTTACAAAACAGTTCAGAATATTAAAATATCGAAATTAAACCACCTTTTCAAAATAGTTTAAAATATTAAAATACCGAAATTAGACCCACCTTTTCAAAACAGTTCAGAATATTAAAATATCGAAATTAGAACCACCTTTCCAAAACAATTCAGAATATTAAAATATCGAAATTAAACCACCTTTTCAAAATAGTTTAAAATATTACAGAATAAAATACCGAAATTAGACCCACCTTTACAAAGCAGTTCAGAATATTAAAATATCGAAATTAAACCACCTTTTCAAAATAGTTTAAAACATTAAAATACCGAAATTAGACCCACCTTTTCAAAACAGTTCAAAATATTAAAATATCGAAATTAGAACCACCTTTCCAAAACATTTCAGAATATTAAAATTCAGAATATAAGAATTACGTATTTCAAAAAGAGAAATTTTCCATCTACTTCAACTTGACAAGAAAACTTGTTTAAAAATTACAAGAACTTTTTAAAAGCAAGTTATTGTTCTAGAAATTGGATTTTCCACTGAAAATTTTTGTTCCGTACTGTGTGTATCTATATTTTATAGTTTAAAAGATATTTCTAGTGAAAGTAAGGAAAGTGAAGCGATAACTCGCTAGGAAAAAAAAAAAACTTTGTATTATTATTATTTTTTTTTTTTCAAGTTCATATTATTATAATATTGAAATTATTATTATTATTATTTTATTAATGGTACCACATTTCCTACAAAATAAGCATAAATTATTTACATTTTTGTTCATTAGGTTCGGAGATATACGCATCCAAAGTGTTTCCATTTCTCGCGGCGCTCCGATTTCAGACTGATAACCCGTCCATAGACGTTATCCACATTAAGACAATGATCGATGAACCGATAGAATTTATTATCATTACTCTTACCCCATAACACAATTCCCCGAGCACTGAAGCAGCATCATGCCTTTATGAAAATATCCAAAAAAAAAAAGAAGAAGATATTTGGCGAAATTATCAATTTCCTATCAAAATTCTAGTACAGTGACCGCCGCTTATAAGAAACACGTTCGTTTCGCTCGTTTTGTTTCTTATAAGCAGTTGTTTCTTAAATCCGGAAATTTTTTAAATATCGTTCTTCCATTGTAAATACTAACTATTGAACACAGTTCTACAGAATTTTAAAGATAAATGTATATAAGTAAAATATTAGTACGTGCATTATACATTTGTAAATTAAGTTTTGCATTCAAAAATATTTCTTATTTTACAAATTAAGCCTTACAACTTAAAATATTATCTATATGCATATAGTATGCAGTTAAATAAGAATAAAAAGTAAAACTCATAGGTCGTTCATTTATGTATAAGAGCATAGTACATTTTCATACATATCGTAATCTATTACTGAGGAATAGCAAAAAAATTATCCAGTGTTGTTTGTGCTAACGAGTCCGTGATTAGTTTACGTACATCGATTTCTAAATCATAAAATAGTCCATAAACTTTTTCTGATGCCCCTCTGTGTTCAAAAGTTTTTCTAATTATAGTTAGGGCTTCTGGCGACTGTTTGGCTGTAGGAAAATTTTCTTCTTGTGGAACTTCGTCTTCATTTTCTTCTTCATTGTAAACATTCTGAATTTCCGCACTATGTCATCATCACTGTTTTCTTCAGATGTTTGTAAATTTTCGTCGATGTGAATCCATTCTTCGAAAGGTGCTTCTAATTCTTCTTCATCTTCTGTTGGTATGTCAACATTATTTTTCAAAAATCCTGCTTTACGGAAGCAATTAAAAATGCATATGTCAGAAACCTTTTTCCATGCGCCTGCGATCATATGGATAGCATCAAGCAAGGTTATTTTCTTGCTTATTGACTACACGGAGGTAGAGAATCATACTTTTCAAGTAAACTTTGCTTTTCAAGCAAAGTAAGGGTTTTCTCTTTTGCGACATGCTTCCACTAGCAAAACATAAAATGACTAACAAAAGCTGTACGAATCTTATTTGAATGCATAAGCAAAGATGCCTTTCCTTATCAGTACGTTTCCTTAACTGCCAAAAGATTAAAACTCGTTTCTTACTGGTTTGGGGTTGTTCCCCCCAAGCCTTTCTACGGAGAAATTCTCTGTCATCCTTTGTTACATAGCAAACTTCCACCCCCTTCCCGTACGCCCAGAGACAAGAGATATAACAACTCGTCCTTCAGTTAACCTTAAACAAATCGATTTTTTTTTACACCCGCGTCAAGGAAATCAACAAATTTTCTGTAGAAAACTGTTTCTTATAAGCGGAATCGTGTTTCTTATAAGCGACACAATTTTAATGTTAAAACGAAGTTTGTATTTGTTTCTGTCGTTTTGGGTCTTATAAACGGCTGTTTCTTATAACCACTGAATCTTATAACCGGCGGTCACTGTACTTCAACTGGCCGAGTTGGCGATATTTTGCTAAATTTAATCGCCAAAATAAAGCGACTAGGGCTTCTCTGTAATGGTAATTGGTGACTGTAAATATGGTTTTCCCGCATAGGGAGTTTTAATGCAGGAAAAGGTCAGGGTAATTGCAACAGTATATAAATGTTTCCCCAGTTTAAAAATATCGATGTAGTTTTACATGCACTGTCAGATACGAAAAAGAGGCACCGTAAATATCTCACTTTCTAATTACCCGATCAATACCAATTAACTTGCATTATTTTCAGCTCGTAGTGATCAAGTTGGTGAGTTACCTATCACGGCACCATTATTTATGAAACTTAGCTATATTTACGCACCAATAGATTGGCTTCTAGATTAGATCAATAGCAACAAAGTTTCGTGTTTTTGTGACAAAAACTTTTTCAACAGATGGAAAGAGTTTTGATTAACTAACGTTAAATCGTTCTAAAATTTTTGTAGCTATATTTCAATGAATTTTTACCTATTGAAATCGTTTCTACTTTAAAATGTGTATTTTGATGATCCAAAAGAAATGCAGAAAGGATAATATTTATATCTCATTTTTTCCAATTTGAGAAACATTTGGGCAGGAAAGTCTTTAAAAAGAAATTGAAAAGGAATATATCAAGCTTTCAACAGAATGTTAATCTTCGCACTTTTAAAGCTTCATATATAAAATGTCATTGACTTGAAACTGTAAATTTTGTTAAAATAGAACATTTTTTTTTAAAAGTTCAAAACAACTGCAATAAACTGCAATTCAAATTCAATAAAACTTTGTATTTAGAGGTCTAAAAACAAAATTTTGTTTCATTTAGAATGCAAATTATTTTTTAAGAGAAATTTTTGACTTAAAGAAATAAATGAAACAGTCATATTTCCAAATTTTACAGTTGAAATTCAACGAAATTTTATGTTTAGAGGTTTAAAAATATGCAGATGAAGATTTTATATAACAACTGATATATTTCTGGTCACTTTTTTTTTAATGCTTTCGCTTCACATTTCTTTCCGAATTAGAAATACACGATAGAAAAAATTTCCTTTCAGCATTCCTGATAGGTGACCAAACCATGCATTAAAGTAAAGTAAACCATGCATTAAACCATGCATTAAAGTAAGTAAAAACAATTTCAATAGGTAAATTACTAATTAATATATCGATATAATATATCTTGGAATAAAATAACATTACAGGATCAAAAATTTTGTTGCCGTCTGCTAAAAAGTTTTTATCGCAAAAGCGCGAAATTTCCTTGCTAGATAATATTTCATGAGGCAATTTGATTGGTGCGCAAAAAACTATATATAATTAGAGCTGTCTTAAAGTATCAATAACAAGAAAGATCAATCACGCACAAAGCATTGATTATGAAACACTTTCCAACTGAAATGCAATTTTATTTAAACATCTCTAAAATGCGATATATTCAGCGGCGATATTTTTTTAATTATCACAGAACTACAATAATTTATTTTACCTAAAAACTTAAAACGTCATAAAAAAAAAAGAACTGTATTTAAATGACGTCATCGAAATATAAATCGTCTGGCTCTCTATGTAAAAACAATGAATATTTCATTCATACACTTTTATTCCAGAATCCAGAGTTAAATAATTTTGCGTTAAAAAAATTCAGCAATTCTTATACTCATCTTACAATCACTTGTTTACATTCTGCATCCATTAAAATTAGGCTTCGTTGTAGAAATAAAAGTTTGATGATCATTTAAACTCAAAAATATTGTAATTGCGTTGTTTCAGAATGTAGATGCACAGAAATTAAGCAAAAATAAAGCGATTTTAGGACGGATGCAACACTAAATATAAATTTAAAAGAACTTTAAAAATCACGATTTCTATTCTGGGAAAAAAGATGGATGCTATATTTTATTTTGAAGTGGGTCACGTGATCTCTTCATATTATATGGATGTAATTATTATTTTAATTTTTATTTAAAAAAACTACCACACATATTTTGCTGAAATTTTTTTTATATATTTTATGGGATAATTTGAGTATTTCCTAAAATTTTCGAAACAATTTGTAAATTTTAACTTTGCTTAAAAAATGCTTGAAAAATTAGGTCCCATGGGGTTCATTGTACTTCATTTTTTCAACCCGGGTTTAATCCAAAACTAATTGGGTGATATTAATCTTTTTCATTCCCATATGTCCCACAGATCGCCTGAACAACATACTAAAATTTCATTTTGATAGATAGTCATTTTTACGGCAGTTATCGTGCGAACGGACAGACAGACAGACAGGCAGAATGAACAAAGTCGTAAACACTCGTCAAGTATGCGTTGTAAAGTGTTGGCAAAACCCGGCAGAATACTTTCCTTACATTATACTATGTTTGTAGGGAAAATAAAAAGAAATATCATTCTAAAAATGAGATCTTTCCCTATAACGTTACCGCATGTTTTGTAGGGAGAAAAACACTTTTACACAATAAGTAAAGTAAATAAGTAAACACTTTTACACGAATGAGTAAACACTTTTATACGAAAAGTAAATGTAGACGCTTTCACATGATTAAATCAAATCCACTTGCTGTATACATAACCGGGGAAGAAATCCCAATTCCAGCTTTTAATAAGAAGAGGTCATGAGATGGAAAATTAGCTGCGTTAGCCCCGGGCGGCTAATATATCAATCACCTGCATGCGTGGCCCAATTCCTGACTCCCCATGCGGTCCCCGAGTGAGGCCCCGGAAATTTCTGAATTTCGCAATTATTTCGATAGCTGTACCTATACCTATTTTGGCTCTATTCTAAGGCTGTTTTGATGTGAATAACATACAAGGTTGGATCAAAAAGTTCGAAGACTGTGCTGATATCTCCAACCCTGATTGGAGGAGAAGAGAACTATTTTACAGTGGCGTAGAGGCACATGCGACGCAAGATGTGAAAAAGAAGAAGCAGGTCCCAGTGCAGGGTTTTCCCAGATAATGCGTGTCAGTGACTTGTAGATTTTCGCGTTCGTCGAAAACGGAAATGGCGTTTAAAGAACAACGTGCGGATATCAAATTCTGCCAGTGTTTGTTGAAATTGCCGACAGAAATATTGCACCTGCTGCAGAAGGTGCAATGTTGTGCCTCTACGCCACGGTAAAATAGTTCCCCTCTCCTCCAATCAAGGTTGGAGATATCAGCACAGTCTTCAAACTTTTTTATTCTACCTTGTATATATGGTTGGGGGTTTCTCTGACGGAAAATCGCAGCGTTACGAAAAATGTAAACACTTTGGACGCTTATACCCTCGAACCTAGTAGATAAAAATGGAAATAATATTTCTTGTTTTGCCGGAAATGGCGCTACATATTATGAATATATAAAAGTAATTTCAATATTTTAATGTTTTGAACTTTTTTATTCGAAAAAAAAAAAACTTCAAAAAATAGCTCTGCTAGAAAAGTTTTTTTTTTCTAAATTTCACTCGAAATATATAGAAAACTATAAAAGAAAGATATAAATAGTAAACGACAAAAATGTGTACTAGAAAATTTAGTATTGAGAAATATATATATAAAGTACTATAAAGGGGAAAATAATTGACAAAATATTTCGCAGAAAAAAAAATAGTTCGAAATAAAATACAAAGGAATTAGAGGTTCCTTATTACTTTCCCTAAAATTCGAATTCGAGTTTTCAACGGACGAACATATTTCAAGCATCCGTGAACTCGAATCGATTGTTTTTGAAGTGATGTGTATGTGTATGTTCGCGAGTCTATGGAGACGATATCTCTCGAACAGATGGATCGTTTCGAAAGAAATTTGTGCATAATATATGTCTATTGATTTTAAATGCGATCAAATCTTTGGAAGACCCTCAAATTTTCGAATGAAATGTTCAAAAATCATCAAAAATTCAGGACTTTCAATAATGTTACATAAATAATCATTCCTTATATAATTTTTCATTAGAAAACGATTGACAAAAATTCTAGAACGCTAGCATTAACTGTTCTCGAGACATTGTACTTTAAAAAAAATTATAAAAAAAATCACAAAAAATTAAAAAAGTATTAACAATTATAAAATATATTCACTTTTCATATGTAATATTGAGCGATAAATTTGTTAACATCATTCTCGTGGATCAAGTTTATTCCATTCACGAGAGAAGATATTCTGTGTAATGGTTTTATATTTTAACGCCTAACAATTCGCTAATAGTCATTTATATTTAAGAAATGTTCTTCTCGCCGTTTGTCCGTAATAATTGGCTTTCAATTTGGTGAATTTCGGAACGCTTTTAATGAAATATCGCCAACTTGATGATATTTTAGTTAAAATTGCAAAAATGACGCTAAGTTAACAAAAATGACGCCAAATTGATAATTAATTATTAAAATATTTTAATATGTGGACTTTATTGCTTATTGCGGATGCTATCCGTATTGATAATGGTCGATTTAGGGTTGTCTGAAATATACGTTAATTGAGTATGGAATTGTTTTGCATGTTGTCATCAGGAAAAGTGCCCAGTGGACAATCCAACATTAAAAGTACTTTGCCGTGTATGCTATACATAATTTTTTTCACTGTGAAAGAATTAAATTTATTAAATTATATAAGGGAAGTCATGTGCTGCCCACAACAGATATTTTTCTCTTTACCAACAATACATAGTACAATGTAAGAATGTCACCATATTAACCTTTTGCTTACGGGTGGGACAGCGTCCATCCCAAACGAAGAACCTCTCAAAAAGACAGGTATTTGACATACCCTATCCCAAATAGTTCGATCCCTTTTTGCAGGCATTGGCGTCCCCACCCGTAAGCAAAAGGTTAGGCACCGTATCATAAAGTTTTCGACTTATTACCCATGCAGTGAAGTTATATATACACAGAGAATGTTCACAGTGACAGCATTCGGTCAAATGTTAACAAATGTACGCAAATATGTCAAAACTTCGTTCACAAATGTTAGCAAAAAGTCGAAAAGGCGTTAAGTTCTTATTCTGGAAGTGATCATATAACAAAAAAGGATTATAAAGAAAGATCAAGTATTGTGATGGGGTCGAGAATCCAATTGTCAGATTTTGATGGATTTACATATTTTGAGTGATGTCTATGTGCCTACCTGTGAGTGTGTGGGCAAGACGTACTTCAAACAAAATGAATTATTTATTATTTGGTATAATTATTTTTTATCGGTAAATATAAAACCTATTGATAATCAGTAAGATTCAGGGCAAAGACCCTCAACTTTTCAAACATTTTGACTTTTCCTATATATACTATGTAGTATATTGTACTATATATACCCTATATATACTATATAGTATAGTATATATAGGGTATATATACTATGTATGGAGAAAGTATTGTAATGGAGTCGAAAATTTGAATTCGAGGTTTCGAAGGAACAGAACGTTTCAAGCATCCTTGAACTCCAATCAGAAGTTTTAGCGGTGATGTTTGTGTGTATGGAAACCCCAGGCCGTCCGACTCATCCAGAGGACTTGAGCAACTATTTGGACGACCGGGAAGGATGTTTGTGTGTGTGTATCCATGAGATGAAGACGATATTGCACGAACGGAGTTTTTCGAATGAAATTGGGTACAAAAATCACAATAGGTGAATACTGGAAGTCTGATTTTTAAAACTATCGAATGTTCCAAAGACTCCCCAAATTTTCGAATGAAATTTCAAAAAAATCAGAACCTTCAATGCTACGTAAATAATCACATCTTATATATTTTTTTTATTAGAAAACGATTGATATAGATTTTAAAACACTAGCATAAACCTTTCTTGAGATATAATCAAAATTTATAAAAAAAAATCTCATAAAATTAGAAAATATATTAAATATTGAGAAATATATTCATTTTCCATATGTAACATTATGCGATAAATGCGTTAACATCATTTTCGTGGATCTAGTTCGTTCCATTTACTTTGTATAATAACTTTGTATTTTAACACCTAACAATGAGCAAACATTCATTTATATATAAGAAATGCTCTTCTCTTCATCTATCGCTAATGCTTGGCGACTTATTAAGCCATATATTGCTAACTTGGCGATATTTTGCCCCAGATTGACGAAAATGTCGGTAAAAGTGCTAAAACGACTCTTACGTTATATATATATATATATATATATATATATATATATATATATATATATATTTATAGATTGATATAATCCAAAGAAATAATGGAGATAAGTTGTAATATCTAGATAAAGCAAAAAAATAATCAGTTAAGAATCTAGTAAAAAAAAAAAGAATAATAAGACCAGGGTAAGATGACGAGCTGGGCAAGATGACGAATAAGAGTTTTAACGACTTTATTCTTAAGTGGCAGCACTTGACGAGCACAGATACAATCCCCTGTATCAAAGCAACTAATCGCATGTGGAAGACCCCATTCTTGCTACATGCACAATTTATATTCCTAGTCAAACTTTATTAAAGGCCGTGAAACTATTTTCGACTTGTACTAAATAGGCTTGAGCTACTTAAAGGTAAGTCATAAAATTCTGATATAATTTATAGTTGCACTTTATTAAATACTCAGCCAATCTACCATAGTTTTAATTTGAAACTAAATTTTTCCTCGTTGTCTATCGGCTTCTCCCTTTATTTATCGACTGTCCACTGTTCAGTTTTCTCACGCTATGGCCCTTCAAAAGAGCCAGCTTTCACAGTGAAGTTTCCACTGCCGGCTGGAACGAATCCTTTTCAATTTGAAAAGATTGGGGTGATGTCATCCTTTTCACTTGAAAATTTCAAATGTCCGATTAAATGGATGTGTAGTTAGTGCATGCTCATCCATTCCTTCTGCTAGAAATGCATTTCATCAGCTCAATGCATTATATTTTTTCATAGAAACATCATATAAAAGACATGCTATTTTCGAAAAGATTCGCTCATCAACAAATACTTTTTCTGGAGGCTCTTCAACTCTACCATCACTAAGTGATACGATGTGGTCTTCCAGCGTTAAAGCCATAAAAGCACTACTTGATAATTTTGAAGTGGTGAGTGATTTTAACACTGGAAGAATTATCTGAACATGATTCTCTCAATGGTGGAAGAGCCGAAGCCCTTTTAACATGCATGACATCGTTCGAATTTTTGTTCATTTTGTTTGTATCGAACAGTGTTTTTGATCAATACAATACTCTCTCAAAGCATCTTCATTCATCTGATCTTAATTTTCAGACTGTGCAAGCTTTGGCTAAAGCTACTATTGAAACTGTTAGTTCTTTTCGCACTGATGCATATTTCAATCAAGTGTGGAGTTTTGTGACAGAACCATGCAAAAAAAAATTCTTATTCTGGACTAAAACTGAAAAGGCGTAAAAAATTTCCAAGCAAATTCGGAGGCGGTGAAAAATATCCTCAATGATGATGTTAAATCATATCACAGAATCAATATTCAATATGAAATTATAGATTCAGTATCTAATGAAATTGAGACAAGATTTAATGAGAACAAACACTATATCTGTTTTGTTTGCCCTTAGTTCAGTATTATCCGGAGCAGATGTCGAAAAAGAAAAAGAAAATGTTTCAACCATATGCAAGTATATGACTTCCAGAAAGAGGAATTGCTGTGTGAATTGCCACTGTTTTATTCAATGGTGAAAAATGAAAACATAGACCATCCCAATTTTAAAAATCGCCTGGGTTATTTTAAAGAGCGGAATTAAAAAAAATTGTTTCCTGTCATAACATTATTAGTTAAATTGTTTTAGACTGTGCCAATCAGCTTAGCCTGTTGTGAAAGGTCTTTTTAGTATATTAGGAGGCTGAAAAATTGTGTTTGCAGCACAATGGGACAAGAAAGACTTTCATTTTTAGCTGTTTTAGCTATAGAACAAGATATACCTCTGGATTATGATGATATTGTAACAAAATTTTCTCCTTTTCCAGACTCTAAGAACCGGCGTTTAAAACTTCAATATAAGGTAAATAAATATAGATATTTGTACCTAACATAATTGTTGTTAAAATAATTTTTTTAACAGAATTATGTACAAAAATTATGTTAACAACAATTATTTTTCTCAACATCAATTCAATTTTGGGATCTCCCCCCCCCCCCCCCCCTGTTAAAAAACATTTTATTTATTCCATATTGTGAATTTTCATACATACAAATCTCGCACTCCCAAATGGAATGCTGAAATGCCGCCCCTGCTCTATACCAGCCATGTTGTTTCTTTTAGTCATTCGGGGCAAGTTGGCAGGGGCAAGATGACGAAATTCGTTATCTTCCACAAAGGAAAGCACGCCTATTTCTTTAGGTGCTAATGATAGCGACACTGAAAGTGTAGATAATCTGAACTGTGGACAAATTCCGGGATCACACACAAGATGCTCCCCTCTTCCATCAATATTTAACTTTAAACCCTTACCACAAGTTAAAAGATCAACAAAAAAGAGAACAAAAATGTCAACCAGGGTTTTAACAAGTTCACTAATAAGAAATTTTTTGCTTAAGAAACAAAATTCAAAGGATGAAATGAAAAAAAAAAGAAAACACAAAGAAATAAGAAGAAAATTGCTGAACAATTGCGCTTCGAGGTAAGTGCAGATTAAAAGAGCAAGGATATTAACTGCCCAGCTTGTGATGAACTTTATATTGATCCACCCAACGAAGACAGGGTGTTGTGCTTACTCTCAATGCGTAGCTTGGTGGCATGAAAACTGTACTGGATACGAAGGAAGGAAATTCATCTGTGACTTTTGTAAATAACATAATTTATTAATTTTTACACCTTTAAACTCTATTAGTGTTTGCACGTTCTTTAAATACCTCAAAAGTCTTGTTAGGTCAAAATTTGCGAGTTGCCATCTTGCCCCGTATTGAAAGTCATCTTGCCCCAGCACTGGGGCAAGATGATTTTTTTTTTTTTTTTGACAATATGTTAAAACATGTTTTTGTATGGTTTAATTTGGGAGATTATCCGATATAATTTTTTTTATTAATAATGGAACGTATGAATAATTTATTTATGTTGCAAAAAAATATGTATTATAAGTTTTACGAATTAAAAAAAAATCAAATTCGTCAACATCGTCGTCTTACCCCGGTCTCCCCTACTAATATACTAACTACATACATGGTTATAACAACAGAAAAGAAACATACGGGAGTAAACGAAATAATTCGTAAATAATAAAGTATGGAACAATAAAGAGAGTATAAATGAAACAATATTAAGTACATAGAAATCAATTAATAAACAACAAATAACTATTTCAGTTGTTGTAATTAATAAGTTTTTAACTTATAATATTGGCTAGATGTTATCATTACATTTAATTTGCATTAGTCTTTATGAATCTTTTAATTTTGTTAATATATATATATATATATATATGTGTGTGTGTGTGATGTATTACTTGAATAGTCCAAGGAAGATACAATGTAAGTTATAAAAATCTATTTTATTCGATGCTACTAGGAATAAAGATAATTACATGTTCTGGACGACTCCTGATCGTTGACCAGCTAGCTCTCACCAAATCTGTGTGCCGTCTGCGTAGTTCTTTACAAGTGCAAAATACATTTTCATCAGAGGGGGAGGGAGGATATGAGGTATGTGACTGCTATCTTAGCGGTTTAGGCTTTAAAAATGTGATTGGGAATGTAGTTTCAATGAGGACGTTTACATAGGGTTAAGTTTAGTGACCATATATGGTATGATCGAGGAAGCGTCTGCAGACTTGTTAATATTAGTGGCGTGGGATAGAATTTAATGTAGTTGCAATATGTGCTGGACATGAGATAGGAATTTGGAATAATAAGATAACTGTGAAAGAAAAGGGCGCGTTATTGGAAAAGACTTAAATTTATGTATTATATATATATATATATATATATATATATATATATATATATATATATATATATATATATATGATACAGAAATTTTAAGCTTTCCCCAATAACGAGCCCTTTTCTTTCATAATTATCATTCAAAATTCCTATTTCATGTCCAGCACTTATTGCAGCTATATCCTCTTTTCCTCGACCATACCATATATGGTCAAGAATCTTAACCTCTTCTTAAACATTCCCATATGAAACTGCTTCTCTATCACATTTTTAAAGAACGCGAAAGCAGCATCTTTCCCATACCCCCTCCGATGTAACTATACATTATGTGAGCAACCGCAGACTGCATTAAGATTTCTTGAGAGCTGTATGTCGGAGTTCAGTCGGCCTATGTAACTCAGTATATTTTATGAGTGTCATATAATAAAGTAGATTTTTGGTACCCTGAAAGTCTCTTCACTGGACAATTGTAGCTAATATTACACACACATATATATATATATATATATTACGGTCTCCAGCTTAGACTCACTGGACGGGTCTGGGAGTATAACTGTGAACGTTCGTGCATCTGTATTCTGAAACAATGCAATTACAATATGTTTAAATGATCAATGCCATCCATCTTGTGTCAAAATCGTGATTTTTAAAGGTCTTTTTAATTTATATTTAGTGTTGTATGCATCCTAAAACCGCTTTATTTTTGCTTAATTTCTGTGCATCTACATTCTGAAATAACGCAATTACAATATATTTGAGTTTAAATGATCATCAAACTTTGATTATTTCTACAACGAAGCCTAATTTTTCCCTTATAGAGAATGTAAACACAAAAATGTGTAGGATGAGTTGTATAAGAATTGCTGAATTTCTTTAACACAAAATTATTTAGCTTTGGAGTCTGCAATATAGCTGATATGAATGAAACATTCATTGATTTTACACAGAGAACCCAGACGATGTTTTCGATGAAGTTTTAAGCATAGAGTTAAATTGCTTGTACCTCCATGGTTTTAAGTTTTTAAATAAAATAAATTATTGTAGTATTGTGATGAATGAAAGGAATGGAATAAAAGTGAATGAATTAAATATTTACAGCTTTTACATAGAGAGCAAAGCGATTTATATTTCAATGACGCCATTTGAATAAAGTTCTTTTTTTTCGATGAAGTTTTAAGTTTTCAAATATAATAAATTAATGTAGTATTGTGATAATTTTAAAAATATTACAGCTGAATGTATCGCATTTTAGAGATATTTAAATGGAATTGCATTTCAGTTGGAAAGTGTTTAATAATCAATGTTTTATGCATGATTTATTTTTCTTGTTTTTTTCATTATGTTAAAATATTTGCCGTGAAATAAATATAAATTTTTAATTTTAATTGATTATCTTAAATTGATTTATAGCAACTGTTACGGAACCACCCGGCTTCAGTCAAATGCGACATAACATTATATCTGTATTTTCAAACAAACACCATTGCCATTCGTATTACATTGTAGACAGTTTCCTGTTCGTCTCGCATACGCCTTGACAATCAATGAAGTCACAAGGTCAGAGATTTGGAAGAGAATTTATATGGAGATGTCCCATACTTGCACATGGACAATTGAGTGTGGCTTTGTGCATCTACTGCAAATATAAAGGTTTGTTTTAGGCATGGAGAAACATTTCAAAATATAGAATCTTCGTTTCCCTATGTACAAAGTCATTCAATCGGAGGAAAAGGAAAAGTTAGGTTATTGAAATGACAACCGAGTGTAATAGGGCGTTAAGCTGTTTGGATTGTGATGAGGTTATAGATTTTTTTGCCGCGCATTCCATATCACGTACTCTAAATGTGAAATAAAATCGAAATCCCGTGACCGTGGGCAGGGCCTGATCACACTAATGTGGGGTCTAGGGTCTAGTGTTAATTCGGGACCCTCACACCGTCACGGCATATCAAACATATCCTAAACATCAACGCGTCATGAATTTGGGGCTCAGGATCTTGCCTCGTAGGGTGTTTTGTAGAAAATTTCCAAAGTTTTACATTAAAGTAATATATGTATAATATTTAAAATTATTAACACATTTGATAATTTAAAATAACAACTGATATAACAATTTTTAAATTAATTAAAAAATTATTTACGCTTAAATTTTGATCACATAAAAATTTAGGGGGACCCAGCTCCCCGGCCCCGGTGACCTAGTGCATTAATAAGGTCCTGACTTTTGGCAAGCGGTGTTAATTGGAATTTTAATCCATTAAGAAAAATATGTAAAAGGGCCCTCCTAAAGAAAAAGTTTTAGTATTCTCAAAACTATTTTTTTTTTAAATTTTAGCTTCGTCTTTCCAAAATAAAAGCATTTGAAATAATGCTTAAGTGGCTTATATTTAGTGCCCCCTCTCCCCAAAAATTAGTGTTTGGAAAACTAACACGAAGGTATTAAGGTCTCAATTGCAATAAAAGATAACAAGGCGAGCAGGACTGTTTCTTCAGTCCCTTTAGGATTGTGAGGTAGTTCTTCTTTTTAAGTCATTTATCTTGTTGCTAAAATATCCCCTGGTGAGCCGGACGGCCAGAGTTACGAAGAATTAAAAAGCAATTAACAAACTGTTTTTAATTTTAGAGACAGTATTCATAAGTGAAAATTTTTGTTATTTCTTTAATGTCTCTTTTTCTTTTCTTTTTTTTCTCCCCCCCCCCCCCCCCCTCGTTTCGAAGCTCCACTGGTTTTGATTCAAATTTTGTCAGTCATAGGTAACTGGATGAAAATTATTTTCAAATGTATTAAATTGTTTGAGAAACTGTTTATCGCTTCAGCTTATATTAAAGAGAAAACAGTTAAAACTTTAGATCATTTACACTTCGTGTTCTATTCTCTGTTGTGAAGGCAATTGTGAAGTGAAGCTATCGTTAAAGTTTTTTTTTTTTTTTTTTTTTTTAAATTCGAAATGGTTTAAAAATTAAGACCTTAATAGTCGAAATTTGATCCGATCACAATAGACCGACCAATTTTTAGCGGTAGCGCCATCTGTTATACGTTACTAAAACTGTTTTTGAACTTTGCATACAGCTCAAAAGGGGCATGATCGGCCCTTTCAACTTTGGCAAATCGTGTATTCGTGTACATCATCGATAAGAACAAAAATTAAATACAACGGGCTCGAATCACCAGGAAATCTCCAGAAATCAAGTTGGCCGTATTCGGGGCCTAATTTTCCCTCATGAGACTCTTCAACTTTTTCGATCGTTTAACATTTTGTTGATGGCGCCCTTTAGAGTGTGGTTGAGGACGAAAACGTCGATTCCAAGAATTTATTGATATTTTGAGTATTCTTTCAGGCAGAATTTTAATTTTAATTAGCATATTTCATCAAATCTTTATGTCATCAGAAAGCGCACAATTGTTTTTCTAGAAACTAAAAAAAATAGGGGTAAAAACACACAAAAACTGGGTTTACTGTCACTAGAATGACACTTTTAAATAGGTAAATTTTCAGTTACACACTTTTTTCTTCTCGACTTAGACCGTCCGACCTACGGGAAGTATCTGTTTGGACGGCCGAGAAGTGCCACCCAATTTAGACCGGAACCCAGTGGGGGCGGCATCCCCAGAGACCGGCTCCTACCACCAATCTCTCGGAGGGATTTTCGGACTCACATATTTAACGTTCTCGTACTCCAGGTAGGACACTTTGAGCAGAGTCGGGAATCGAACTCGGGTCATCCGAATGTAATCCCCGCGCGCTAACCACTGGGCTGGCCCACCTCCAATTACACACCTTAAAAGGTCCTTCCCGGCCGTCCAATTTGTTGCTCATGTCCTCTGGATGAATCAGACGGTCTGGATCTTCAACGTTCAACACCTTAAAAGGTAACTACATGAATGTGCTACATGAATGAGCTACATGGTAACTAGATGAATTATATGAATGTGCTATTTTACTCTTTTATATGAGAATTGTATGGAGTAATGGGTATATTTAATTTTACGCTGAAAGAACCGTTTGACTGGAAACCCGCAGTTAGGTTTTTCTCATAGAAACGGGTAACAGTTTGATTATTTAAATTTTACTTTGTAATCGGCGTTGCTCATTATTTACAGTAGAGATTCATTTATCCAATATCAACCGTGTCGTCTTTTGGAAAATTCAATGAATAAATTCACCGAATCTCTGTTTTAAATCCCGGGCAACGCCGGGTAGACTTTCTAGTTGAATAATGAATCAAACAGCTCAGAAATATCAGAGGGTGTCTAATCGTAAAATCACATTCATGAATGTATCACGAACTTAAACAGGTTGGAAATCACTCCCCTATACATTATACTATGCATGTGGCGAAAGCAATGAAATGAGCCTTCTAAAAAGTGACCGCTAATAAAGTGACAGCTTAAAAAGTGACCGCACCGCAACTAGTAATTCCACGCGCAACTATTCATAAAGAAGGTGCAGATGGTAAACTTTCTCTGCTTTTCTTCGTGATGTATTGACAACCACGGAGAGTTTTTCTCTTCATGCTCACTTAAGTTTTCTTGGTCCACATTCGAAGGCGGAAATAATTAAAAGTAAGTTGAGAAGGAAATGTTGAAGGGATTATCTCTTGCTTTTTTTTTTTTTTTTACTATAATCTAACGCTAATGCTTATCGAAATTGTTGGAAGTGAATAATGCAGTGAATAATGTTACTGGCATCGTAACCAATTTACGAAATGACGTTCCCCCACCAGAAATTATTTTCATGTTCAAGGATTCGAAAAGTGGACGTAATATCGAGTGACGTAATTTTCAAGAAAGAAATTCGACAGAGATCGATGAACTAAAATGGAAAATTTAAGTGCACAATGACCGCGGAATTTTTGATGTGAAACGCATTTAGCAGCGTTTCTTTCAGGACTTTGTGACCGGAGGGGGGGGGGGGAGCAAATGAAACTTTAGAGGGTGGAAGCAAGTTTTATATTTGCTTTAAATAAGTATATAATTGTATATATGCAATTTTTAACTACTATATTTACATATATAGAAGTAATTACTAGATATATATATATTCGATTTGCACTATTCTGTTTCAAATCTATTGTATTAAAAGAAGCAATTTTTTTTTCATTATAGCCTTAATTTATTAATATTTAGTTGGGTAAGATAACATGTTTCCGGGGGAGAGGGAGATTTCGCCCCCTCTCGGATGTACGTCTAAAAGAAACATTGCATTTATGCGCTCCCTGACAGGTCCATAGGGAAAGTAGGCAAATGCATGTAGGGGTTCCACATCATTTTTTATTATAAAAGTTTTATCGGGGCCCTAAAATTTGCTTTTACCTAGGACTCCCGGCAAAGGTTAAGGCGGTTCTGCTCCCCGATGAATCAGTAAAGTGTAAATATAGTAATTACTAAGAGAGAAACAGTTCTGTCTATTTGTTCCATACTATTTGTTCCATTCCAATATTTTCTACTTAAGGGGGGGGTGCAGCACACCAAAACGTTCGAAAAGTGAAATGATAGGAGAGCATGCTTTGCGATGAGATAGAGACTTCAAGTTTGATGTATGAGTAAATCGTTCGAAAGGAAGAAAGCTTGCAATTTCAGATTTCTAATATTTTCTACTTAAGGGGGTACCGCACACCAAAATGTTCGATTTACAGAATAAATGAGAAAACGCCCCTTTAAAATTTGATAGAGGCTTGAAATTCGGTATATGGGCTAATCATTTGATGGAAACACCCACGACAAATATAGTTTTTCAAAAATGTTCGTTTAATGGGGTGCTCCAGAGTAAAACGTTCGAAAAGTGAATTGATAAAAAACCATACTTCGGATTGAGATAGAGATATCAAATTTGGTATAAGGGTAGATAGTTTGAAAGGAAGAAAGTGTACAATTTCAGTTTACCAATATTTTCTACTTTAGGGGGTACCGCACACCAAAATGTTCGATTTTCGGAATAAAGGAAAAACGCCCCTTTTAAAAAGTGATATAGGCTTGATATTTGATATATGTGAAAATCATCTGACAGAAATCACCAAAAGAATAGAGTTTTTCAAAAATGTATAGTTAAGGGGGTGGGTACTCCACACAAAAGCATTCGAAAGATAAAATGCTAGAAAAGTATGCTTCGCGATGAGATAGAGACTTCAAATTTGGTGTACGGGTAAAAAGTTGGAAAGGAAGAAAGTGTGCAATTTCAGTTCTCCAACATTTGTTATTGTAGGGGGTTCCGCTCACTAAAATGTTCGATTTACCGAACAAATGAAAAACGCCTCCTTTATAATGTGATAGAGACTTGAAATTTAGTATATGGGCTAACCATTTGACAAAAAAACCAAAGATGAATACAGTTTGACAAAAATGTTCTTTAACGGGGTGCTACATAGAAAAACGTTCGAAAGGTGAAGTGATAGAAAAACATGCTTCTCGATAGGATAGCGACTTCGAATTTGGTGTACGGGTAGATAGTTTGAAAGGAAGAGAATGTGCAATTTCAGATTTCCAATATTTGCTACTTTAAGGGGTGCGCACACTAATATGTTCGATTTTCCTAATAAATGAGGCACGCTTCCTTTTAAATGTGATAGAGGCTTGATATTTGGTATTTGGGCCAATCATCTGATAAAAAACAAAAGACAAACAGAGTTTTTCAAAAATGTTCATTTATGGATGTGCTTCACAGAAAAAAGTTCCAAAGGAAAAATAATAATATAGGAGTGCCTCGGGATGCGATAGACCTTAATATGGTGTAAGGGTAGATAATTCGAAAGGAAAAAATGCTAAAATTTAGTTTCCCAATATTTTCTTCTTTAGAGGGTTCTGCACGCCAAAATATTCGATTTGTCGAATAAATGTGAAACGCGAATTATTAAAAAATTTACATTATTCAGGGGTTGCTTATTGCGAGACCGTTGATTTTCAACGTGTTTTCGGCTAGTTATATATACTAATTGCCAAGTGTCCGTCTGTCTGTCACGCTTTTTTTAGGCACTTCCCGAATAGATAGAGACTTGCAATTTGGTACACGGCTCGGTCGTTCGATAAAACCCTCTGGAAAAATCGAATTTTTCGAAAACGTTCTCTAGAGGGGGTGCCCCACGCCAAAACGTTCGAAAAGTTAAATGATGGGAAAGCATACTTTGCAATGAGATAGAACTTCACATTTGATGTATTGGTAAATCGTTCGAAGGGAAGAAAGTGTGCAATTTCAGATTTCCGATATTTTCTACTTAAGGGGGTGCCGCACACCAAAAAGTTCGAAAAGTGAAATGATAGGAAAGCATGCTTTGCGATGAGATAGAGACTTCAAATTTGGTGTATGGGTAAATTGTTTGAAAGGAAGAAAGCGTGAAATTTCAGATTTCCAATATTAGCTATTGTAGGGGGTGCCGATGTCTTTCTATCTATTCGTTCGAAACGTTCGAAAAGTGAATTGATAAAAAACCATGCTTCGAAATGAGATAGAGATATCAAATTCGGTGTAAAGGTAGATAGTTTGAAAGGAAGAAAGTGTGAAATTTCAGATTTCCAATATTTGCTACTTTAAGGGGTGCGCACACTAATATGTTCGATTTTCCGAATAAATGAGGCACGCTTCCTTTTAAATGTGATAAAGGCTTGATATTTGGTATATGGGCCAATCATCTGATAAAAAACACAATACAAACAGAGGAAGAAATGCGCAAATTTAGTTTCCCAATATTTTCTTCTTTAGGGGGTTCTACACACCAAAATATTCGATTTGTCGAATAAATGTGAAACGCGAATTATTATAAAATTTACATTATTCAGGGATTGCTTATTGCGAGACCATTGATTTTCAACGGGTATTAGGCTAGTATATACTATTTTGATACCATTAATATTCATGGTGTTTATATTCTGTATACTCTTGCTGTTCAGAGATTTATCAGTATCACTGTCTTCCTTAAGAGATTGGACTACAATGAAAATGGATAGAATGAAAATTTAGTAATAACAGGTTGAAATAAATACAATGAACATTTTTAAATTCGAGTTATGGCCATTGTAATTACTCAAGTCTGTGTGGGTTTAGTTTTTCACATTAATATATCTACACATAAAATTTGATGACGGTAGATGCAATTGTTCTTGAGGTATCGTCCATACCCATCCTCTCCCTCTCTCTGTCTGTCTGTCTGTCTATCACACACAAACGACCATCTTTTCAAAAGTCTTCGAAATGGTTTCAGAATCTCTTAAAACGTGCTTATCCCTCAAAATGTTGATTTAATAAATTTCGAGAAAATAATATTTTTATATATACAAATAACAATGGTGTTGAAATAGTAAATATAAAATGAAGATGTTACTAGGAATTTATAGGGTACCAAAAAGAGGAGGCGGAGAGAAAGAAAGGAGGGTTGACCATTTCTAAATATGGACCATACGGAGAATTAATACAGATTTTCTGCAATTAAGGAGGTTATGAGTTATGATTAATCCTTGCCTACGACACTAGTAGAGATATCATTACACGGATGAATTCATTCTTTAAGGCGACAGTACACCTTTAAAACCGTTAGAAATTTAATCTAAATTTGAAATACTTTTATAAATCAGCTACATATGTAAATATGCTACATAATAAAATCAGATAAATACATAAATTTGTCATATATATATTTGATGATAGAGACATTTTCCAAACAGTAAAATATTAATATTCATATATTTCAGAATGTGTAAATAAAAGTGATGTTCTTTATTTTTAAAATTTCTATATTTTATTAAGCGCAATATAATCTATTTTATATATGGCTCTATTTAAACATTTATATAATCTAAATAAATATTTCATTAGAGTTTAATTACTGAACTGAGCAATATTCCCATTTATTTCTTTACATTTCTTATTAACTTCACGTGGACTCAGTCCATTCGGTCATCATCTTTGACATGCTCGTTCTCGGCTCCCGTAGCACGTCGAGAACTAAAACTCGGCACTTAGTTTTATCTTGTAGAATATTTTCATCTACCAAATTTTCAAACCATTTAATTACGTTATTTACGAGCATGATGACTATGATTTTGACCTTTTCATGTATTTTCTTTGTAAATTATGATTCACTATCTTCAGACGAAATATTGCCTGGTTCTAAAACGTCGGTCCATGCAGTACATTGTACTTGTATGTACGGTCCATGTGCGATCCACGTACTTGCATGAAATTACGTTAACGAAAGAAATATTTAACTGGGGGTGTGGCTCCACTCGACTTTCTCATACCAGAATCCATATTGTAGTAGCTTGTTTTTATTTATTTATTTATTTCAAATTTTACAAGAAATTTTTTGAATAATCAGTATTGTGGGTCCAAATGATTATATAGTATTACTCTATATAATCATTCTCTCTTATTATAGTGTATTACTCTTCACTTTAAAGGGCTTGAAAAAAATCTTTCTATTCAAACCATACTTGACAATGTACCCACCGGGGGGGGGGGGGGGTAACATGCCCCCTCTCCCCCTCTCGACGTGGGATAATAAAGTCACGAATAAAAGAAAAATTATATCGCGGCTATTTTTCACAACTGAGCAATAAACGCTTTTATGCATGATATGTCCATTTTTGTCCTATGCTGTATGCTGCTATGTTAAAATATATACAAGGTAGAATCAAAAGGTTCGGAGACTGTGCTGATATCTCCAATCCTGATTGGAGGAGAGGGGGAACTATTTTACCGTGGTGTAGAGGCACATGTGACGCAAGATGTGAAAAGGAAGAAGCAGGTATACAGTGCAGGGTTTTTCCAGACATAGCGTGTCAGTGAACTGTAGTCGTTCGCGTTCGTCGAAAACGGAAATGGTGTTTGAAGAACAATGTGCGAATATCAAATTCTGCCAGCATTTGAGGAAATCACCGACAGAAACATTGCACCTGCTGCGCAGGCGCAATGTTTCTGTGCGAATATCAAGAATTTGATATTCGCACATTGTTCTTCAAGCACCATTTCCGTTTTCGACGAAGGCGAACGACTGACACGCACTTTTTAGAAAAACACCTGCTTCTTCCTTTTCACATCTCACTTCACATGTGCCTCTACACCACGGTAAAATTATTCCCCTCTCCTCCAATCAGGATTGGAGATATCAGCACAGTCTTCGAACTATTTGATCCTACCTTGTATAATTTGGAATAGATTTCGAAGTTTTCACTCGAATTTAAAGAAAAAAAATTCTATCTAGTTCTAAATTTTTTGATACCCGGATATAAAGTTTCGTCATTCGTAACGTTTAGTTAACGTTTAGTAACGTAAAGTTTCGTCGTCGTAAAAATCCATTAATATGTGTGGCCGCTATCGTGTTGTTGTTGTTGTTGAGACCCAGATTGCCCGACCTACCAGAAAGGTTTAAGGTAACTGTTTGGACAGTCGGGAAGTGCCACCCAATTTAGACCGGAACCCAGTGGGGGAGGCATCCACAAGGACCGTACCCTCCTTCCCCTACCAGCAACCTCTCGGAAGGTCTTACGGACCCACATGTTTAACGTGATCGTACTCCGCGTGAACACGGCGGCAGTTTTGGCAGTGGCTGGAATCGAACCCGGGCCTAACGAATGCAACTCCAGCGCGCTAACCACTGGGCTACCGCGCTCGGCCGCTATCGTGTGAAACTTTTGTGAGAATAATAATTTATATTACATAGTGTGAAAAATAATTGGGAAAGGTAAAAAAAAAAATTTTTTTTTAATGCCCTCCCTTATACAACAGTGGCGCGCGAAAAAGTAGAAAATGAATTTTAATCTCATACATTATTGAATTAAATTGAAGGTGCAGACAGATTCATTCAATGCCATATAAATCTTAACATTATTCAAAATGTATGTTACTGTTACGAAATGCATCCTCTAGAATAGTGGATGTATACGCAGGATGCAAGAACGAGTCCAAGTTTCTGGATAACTGACGTTTATTCACAAGCACAAAGTAAACAGAAACAATATGCAATCCGACAGCACTTAAATGCTCCACTCATTTCACAGAATAAGCGATATTATTCTCAAAATGTTGACGAAAGTCATTTCACGAAACAGCAGCTACTCTTCTCAAAACATTATTGACAAAAGTCACAGTTCACTATAGCTCGTATAGTGTCAACTAGCCAATTGAACTCCAACGGAGTGATGAGTTCTTTTTATCGTCTCTCTACAGAAACTTCTGGGAATCTCTCCATATCGCCTAGACCAATGGATGGTGTTTTGCACTGTGTTATCTTGGCCTGGTCTTCGAGACGGACGAAAGAGGAGGCGCCAAAGGGAATATTGCGCGTTCGCAACATTATGCAAATTTGTCAAAGGGAAATGAGTGTAGGCAGATTCAGTTCAAAATACTACTATTAAATCTTATTATAATCTAAAATTGATGTGCAAAGTTGTTTAAACTATTTTATTTGCCCACACCCTTATTTCTCTTCGACCATTTTGCATAACATCCATTTTGGATAATGTTAAGATCTATACAATATAGTTTTGAATTGAATCCGCCTACACCCCCAATTGGGTTCAATTTCGTGTAGGATTAAAATTTATTTTCTACTCTTCCGTGCGCCACTGTTGAGTAGGGAAGAATATTGAAAAAAATATTTTTTTTTCAATTGATTAATGCTTTATGCAGAATAGTTTAAAAACCTGTTTAAACTTTATTCTTTTAACAATATAAGCTGTACATTTTTTATTTTACTAGCAGAAGCAGAGACAAGAGTGCAATTGAAGCACCATTATACTATTATTCTCCTCAGAAAGTTTTCGGGGTGTCCTTTAATGTGTGCACGAGATATCGGGCAGGAAAGTAGAAATAACTGTGTTAAGATAAACGCGATTAGAGTTTCAAGGTAAGCATCAAAACAATGGTCTAAGTATTTCATTCTCTTTTAATATCTCACGATAGACAGAAAGTACGATAAAGTAATTAGCGCCATTTATAAAAAAAAACTAGCAGCGATTACAAAAGTGATTTTCAAAAGTGTCTAATACGTTCAATAAGCTCCCACAAAACTCGACTCGAAAAATTTAATTGACTTTCACGTTTTAAACCAACAATGTCCAACCTTTTTCGTTGTGAATCATGCAGTTAGAGAGTTGTTGTTGTTGTTGAAACCCAGACCGTCCGACCTACCAGAAAGGTGTAAGGTAACAGTTTGGACGGTCGGGAAGTGCCACCCAATTTAGACCGGAACCCAGTGGGGGAGGCATCCACAGGGACCGTACCCTCCTTCCCCTACCACCAACCTCTCGGAAGGACTTTCGGACCCACATGTTTAACGTGATCGTACTCCGCATGAACACGGCGGCAGTTTTGGCAGTGGCTGGAATCGAACCCGGGCCTACCGAGTGCAACTCCAGCGCGCTAACCAATGGGCTACCGCGCCCTATGCAGTTAGAGAGTAGAACTCCTAGGAAAAAGTGTCGTTTTTCACTAATATCTCGAGAACCACTGGTCGTAGAAACTTGAAACATGGTCTATGTTTTAAGTGGAGCGATTTTAAGACTACCAAGACAAATTTCATGAAATTCGGTTCAGCCGTTCTCCAGTTATGGTGGATCATACATACATACTTTTCTTCTTTATATATAGAGATAACATTAGGGTACAAAATATTGTTAAAATTATGAAATACATTGTTTTAATATTTTAATGTGTACTGCCCCTTACTTGAAGAAAGCAACATTATTTCACTTAGCTATAGAAATTGATTTTATTATCTAAAAACTTGGTTTGCAACAGGATAAAGTAAGATTAAAGAAATTATTTTAAAGTATAACATGACTTCTAATGAAAAAGTTAAAGAACTTAATTAAGTAGAAATGAATAAATAATAAAGCATGCAGCTATTTTAAGGATGCATTGGATCCCCTTCTTCAGGGCTAGGCAGACCAACAAATCTAAAATCAAAGAGATTAAATAGGCAAAAATGGAAGGAACAAAAGGGTATATGGTATACCCAAATCTTGGACCATCCGAAAAAGCCAATTAAAATGAAGATAGCCAATCCGAAACATAGCCTAACCAATTTTATAAATTTTGTTCACAAAGAATATCAAATTTTTTCCTTTCGATATATTGCGGAAAAAAAGTAGTCTATTAAGCAATGAAATGCTAATTCTACTTCCTGGTATTTTTCCATCTTTATGTGAATTATTTATTGATTTTTCAAGGAAGAATTCTGGAAATGCTCTTATAAAATTCTCAGTTTCTCGCTGAAAAACAAAGTAGTCTATTATGGAATTAAGGGTTTATTGTTCATTATTATTTTGTCCATCTTTTCGTGAAACATTCGCTGTTTTCAAAAGAAATAATTTCTGTAAATGTTCACTTCAAATCTCGAGAATTTTGTCGAAAAAACGATATCTGTCAGTAAGTGAAGGGTTTAAAAAAGTAAAGGGTGTAATTGTAGGGTTTAAAAAAGTGAAGGGTTTAATTGTACAACATAATTTCTCCCATTTTTATTGGAAGCAATTGGTCTTTATAAAAATAATTCCATTAATGTTAAAGAATAAATTTTGTAAAAGTTATTATAAAATTTTCGGAATATTGCGGATAATATGTATAGTCTTATGCAGTAAAGGTTTGATTGCACACTCGGCCAAATTAAAAAAAGAAAAAGAAAAAAATCCGAACACCGAGCGTTATTTTGACTCATCGTGTCATACGGTCAAACTAAATATATCTATCAATAGACTAGTACTAATGCATGCTCTTTCCTATTTTATAGGGTGATGCTAAATAACCCAAATAAAATGCATACCATTTTTCATCTTCAAACACAATTTTAATGTTAATTATTAATTATGAAGGTCATATTTGAAAAAAAGTATGAATAGAAACGTGGGTAAATTTTGATGATATTCGACTCAACGATGTCGGAAACCTTGATGTGCAAATTTTAGTTCATTCCTTGCCAGAGTCCACTTCGACGATAAGAACTTGCAATTTCGTACCAGTAGCTCTACGGTAGAGAGCAGGCTGGCCAGTTCGGAGATCCAGAGTTCGATTCCCGGTTGGGGCAGCAAGGCTCTTTACAATGGCGCCCGAACAAATCAACCCTGTATTAGTGCAAAGATGTCGGAGGTCTGAAGACCCCAGACCGTGCGACTCACATAGTGGGTTTAGAGTAGCTAGCAGCACGGCCGGATGTTGAAGGTCTGAAAGTGACTCTAGTACGACTAGTACGGATTCAGCGGACTCTGGAAGATAGAACGCCGATTTCAAATTGAGAGGATAACGACCACGCAGGATACTAACCTGGGTAAAAACAGTATTAGCAGAAGGCTAACCTGAGGTAAAAATAGTAGGGGGTGGTCAGTCAGATTGTCAGTTATCCGTCAATCTGACATTAGAGAGGGAAGAATGCAGAGTCCACTTCGGCGATAAGAGCTTGCAATTTCGTACCAGTAGCTCATTGGGAGATACAGGGTTCTATTCCCGGTTGCAAGGCGCTTTACATCTTTCAGTATTTATTGAAATACACATCTATATTTAAAACTGCATCCAAGGACGCCAGTGCCTGCAAAGGGGGATCGAACTGTTTGGGGTAGGGTATGTCAAATACCTGTCTTTTTGAGAAGTTCTTCGTTTGGGATGAACGCTGTCCCACTCGTAAGCAAAAGGTTAAAACAACGTTTGAATCGTACCAAATCCAGTATCGGGGTAATCCAGTACCTACCAGAAAATTCATCGAATAGTTTTTTCACTACGGTGAAAAACAGTGTCATCTCCTCAAAATTGCAAAAACTTTAATATCTCGTGAATGGTCCGTCCTAGAGTAATGAGGTAAATCTTATTCGTTTTATTGTTAAAAACACATTACGTTTCAAACAAGCATTTAATTAATACATCTCAGCATTTTTAGTCTTATATTCCAGATTTTGTCGATTTTTGAGGACCATTTCGCATTCAAAGACAGGCTTTTTTTCTTTCTTCGAATCTTACCAAAATCTAGTCAGCACTAGGGTAACCTACGGGTCATTTACCTACCAAATTTTGTGAAATTTCGTCGAATGGGTTTTGAGCTAGAGTGGATACATATATTGCACCGACAGACACAGAAGTCACGTTACAAATAGTGTTTAAGTATTCTAGAGGTCCCAGAACGTGTGTATCCGCCGAAAACTCAAGTTCCGCTTTGAGGTACGATTCCTTACACATCACTGTTTTTTGAACGATAAATAAAAAATCTGATGTGGAACCCACAGACCCGAATTCATTTTCTCTTTCATTTATGCCATAATTCACTGAATGGGTTCAATTGTGTAAAATTAGTATTTATATATAATTTTAAATTATTATTTGTATATAATTATTTGAAATTGCTCTGAATTTACAGTTTGAACTCAATTTCCATTTTCATTTGGAGACTGGACGTGTTTTCAAAGTCAACGTTGCAAAAAAGGCGAAAAATCTTCAATATCTCGAGTACAGTTAGTCCTTGAGTAATAGAATGGGTCTTATTCTTTTCGTTGCGAAAAATTATATATAAAACAAGTATTTAATGGATATATTTGAACGTATGTAGCCTTTTATTTCAGATTTTGACGATTTTTGGCAAAAACAAGACAGGTTCTTTTTTTACTTTCCCTGCAATGCATGGTAATGTATAGGGAAAGTATTGGAATCATGTCGAAAATCGCAACTCGGGTTTTCGACGGATCTACACGTTTCGAGACCTCTAGAATACGAAAAAACTATTTTTAGCGTGACGTCTGTGTGTGTGTCTGTGCAATGTATGTATCCACTCTAACTCAAAAATTTATGGACCGAATGTCATAAAATTTGGTAGATAAATCACTTGGGTATAACCCTGGTGCTGATTAGTTTTTGGTACGATTCGTAAAAACAGAATCCGCCTTTTTTTGCGAAATAGCCCGTAAAAATTTCATGTATCCACTGTAGTTAAAATACTAATTGACCAAATTTCAAAAAATTTGGAAGATAAGTTTCTTGTATGATACTCTGGTGCTGATTATATTTTGGTATTATTCGGAAAAGAACAACCTGGCTTTTTTTATGAAATGACCCCCAAAAATCGCTAAAATCTAAAATAAAGAACTACGTATGCTCAAATATATCAATTAAATGCTTGTTTTATACGTAATTTTTGATGAGAAAAAGAATAAGAGCAACTCTATTACTCTAGGACTAACCGTTCTCGAGATATTTGAGATTTTTCGCATTTAGTTATGCCACTTTTGGAAAAATGTCCAATCACCAAATAAAAACAGAAATTGAATTAAAAATGCAAATTTAGTGTTATTTTGTGCAATTAAACTCAATTTAATGAATTATTAAAGAAATAAAGAAAAATGAATTTGAGTTTGCAGGGAAAGTCATGCTGCCCACTTCAGATTTTTTTACTTTCCCTGCAATATATGGTAATATATATTACTTTCCCTGCAATACATGGGAGTAAAGGGAAAGCATTGGAATCATGCCGAAAATCGCAGCTCGAGTTTTCGACGGATCTACACATTTCGAGATCTCTAGAACACAAAAAACTATTTTTAGCGTGGAGTCTGTGTGTGTGTGTCTGTCTGTCTGTGGAATGTATTTATCCACTCTAACTCAAAAACTAATGGACCGAATTTCATAAAATTTGGTAGGAAGGCACTTGTGTGTGTCCCTGGTGCTGATTAGTTTTTAGTACGATTCATTATAAAAGAAACCGATTTTTTTTACGAAATGGACTGCAAAAATTGCCTGTATCCACTCTAGCTGAAAAACTAATGGACCGAATTTCACAAAATTCGGTAGATATGTCACTTGTGGGTTACCGTGTTGCTGATTAGATTTTGGTATGATTCGGAAAAAAAAATAACCTGCCTTTTTTTGCAAAAAGGTCAGCAAAAATCGTCAAAATCTAAAATAAAAAACTACGTATGCTCAAATATATCCATTAAATGCTTGTCTCATACGTAATTTTTAACGAAGAGAGGAATAAAATCAACCCCGTTACACTAGGACTAGCCGTTCTCGAGATATTTTAGTTTTTTCGTATTTTCTCTACGCCAGCTTTGAAAATAAATCCAGTTACCAAATGAGAACGAAAATTGAATTAAAAGTGAATTAAATTTAATTAAAATAAAGAGAATGTGGATATAAGTCTACAGGGAAAGTTATGTGCTGCCCACATCAGATTGTTTTAATCATACCCAAATCTAATCAGCACCAGGGTAACTTACAAGTGACTTATATATCAACTTTCGTAAAATTTTCTTGAAGGTTTTGAGCTAGAGTGGATATAAACAGATACATAGGGACACACACACAGACGTCAGGATAAAAATAGTTTTGTGTGTGTGTGTGTTCTAGAGTGCCTAAAACGCGTAGATCCGTCGAAAACTCGAGTTCAACTTTTCGACACGATTCCAATACTTTTCTTATACATTACCATGGGAAAGAAAAATAAGTAATGTAGGGAAAAAAATACGCAGTCTATTATGTAGTGAAATATCAATTGTACGACATAATTTTACCCGTCTTTATATGAAACAGTTTTTGGTTTCTTAGAAAAATATCTGTAAATGCCCATTTAATTTTTAACACTTTACAACAAAGTTGAAAAGTGTTTATGACTTTGTTCATTCTGTCTGTCTGTCTGTCTGTCTGTCCGTTAGCACGATAACTGCCGTAAAAATGACTTAATCAAAATGAAATTTTAGTATGTTGTTCAGACGGTCTGTAGGACCTATGGGAATATAAATGAATAATATCACACAATTAGTTTTGGATTGAACCCGGGTTGAAAAAATGAAATACATTGAGCCCTATGGGACCTAATTTTTCTAACATTTTTTAAGCGGATTTAAAATTCACAAATTGCTTCGAAAATTTTAGGTAATAGTCAAATTGTTCCATAAAATATATAAAAAAAAATTCAGCTAAATATATTCAGTAGTTTTTTAAATAAAAATTAAAATAATAATTGCACATCTTATATGAAACGATCACGTGAACATGATATGAAACGATCACATGACCCACTTCAAAATGATATATGGCATCCATCTTGTTTCAAATTCGTGATTTTTTAAAGTTCTTTTTAATTCATATTGAGTGTTGTATCCATCCTAAAACTACTTTATTTCTGCTTAAATTCTGTGCATCTACATAGTAAAACAACACAATGACAATATATTTGAGTTTAAATTCTCATTCAAATTTGATTATTTCTATAACTAAGCCTATTTTTCACCTATGTAAAATGTAAACAGCAAAATATGTAGAATGAGTTGTATTAGAATTACTGTATTTCTTTAACACAAAATAATTCAGTCCATGGAGTCTGCATGGCTGATATGAATGACATATTAATTGATTTTATAAACAGAAGGACGATTTTTTTCGATGAAATTTTAAGCATAAAGTTTATGAATTGTAGCTCCATGGTCTTAATTTTTAAATAAAATAAATTATTATAGTATTGTGATGAATGAAATGGAGAAAGTTATGAATGAAATCCTGCTTTTATAGAGAGATCCAGGCGTGTTATTTTTTCTATGACGTCATTTGAATTAATTTCAGTTGTTTTCGATGAAGTTTTCAAATATAATAAATTATCGTAGTATTATGATAGATTTAAAAATATTACCGTGGAATGTATTGCATTTTAGTGATATTTAAACCACGCAATTTATATTTCAATGCCGTCATTTGAATGAAGTTCATTTTTTTCAATGAAGGTTTAAGTTTTCAAATATAATAAATCAATGTAGTATTGTGATAAGTTTTAAAATATTACCGAGGAATGTATTGCATTTTCGACTTTTTTAAATAAAATTGCATTGAAGTTGGAAAGTGTTTCATAATCAATGCTTTAAGCATGATTGATCTTTCTTGTTTTAGAATATTGAAGGAAAAAAAAAAAAAAAAAAAAACGTAGGCCAATTAGCATCGGTTGTACTTCATGATTTTTCTCATCTTTTTGTGAACAAACACATTTGTCGAATTTTAAAGGGAAATCTATGTAAATACTCTTACAAATTTCTAAGGATATTTCTGAAAAAAAAAAAAAATTATGAAGTGAAGGGTTTATTGTTCTTTATAATTTTGCCCATATTCATGAGAAACAATTGTTGGTTTCTCGTGCAGGTTAAAGGAAAATTCTGTAAATGCCCTTGTGAAATGATCAGAATATTGCGGGAAAAAGTATTTTATTATGCAGTGAACAGTTGATTACATACTTCACGATTTTTTTCATTTTTTGCGTGAAACATTTGTTGATTTCTAAGAGAAGTATCACGTAAATTCCTTTATAAGATTTTCAGAATGTTACGGGGAGAAAACGTAGTCTATTATGCAGTGAAGAAAACGTAGTCTATCATGCAATGAAGAAAACGTAGTCTATTATGCAGTGAATAACTAAATGCACAAGATAATTTTGTCCATTTTTATAGGAAACGTTTGTGGATCTCCAATATTTCTATAAATGTGTATATGAAATTTTCATAATATTGCGAAAAAACGTAGTTTATTGTACAGCGAAGGGGGTACCTATTGCGGGTAAAATGTACTTTTATGCAGTGAAGGGTTAATTGTCGGTTTTTATAAAAATAATTTTGTAAATACTCTCATAAGATGCTCAAAAATATAAATAATTAGTTTATTATGCAGTGAAGGGTTATATATTGCGGATTAAACGTAGTTTTATACAGAGTTAATTATCGGTGTCTATAGAAATAATTTTGCGATTGGTCTCATAAGACACTCAGAAAACCGAATAAAAAAACTTCGTCTATTATGCAGTGAAAAGTTATATATTGCAGATAAAACATAGCTTCAAGCAGTGAAAGATTGTATATTACAGATAAAATGTAGTTTTATGCAGTGAAGGCATAATTGTTGGTTTCTATAAAAATAATTTTGTAAATGGTCTCATAAGATGCTCAGCGAATTAAATAAAAATTTTTGTCTATTATGCAGCAAAATATTAATTGTAAAACACGATTTTTCCCATCCATATATTTGTAGGTTTTTAAAGAAATAATTATATAATACTGTAATAAAATTCTCAGAATAGTTTTGGAAAAACGCGCAATCTAAAACTTAGTGACGGGTTTATTTTTCTTCATAACTTTACTCATCTGCACGAAAACATTTGTTGGTTTCTAAAGAAAGAAACATATACATATTCTTAACAAGAAAGATCAATCATGCATAAGCATTGATTATGAAACACTTTCCAACTGAAAAGCAATTTCATTTAAAAATTTCTAAATTGTGATACATTCAGTGGTGATATCTTTTACATTATCACAGTGCTACAGTAATTTATTATACTTAAATATTTAAAACTGTATCGAAATACAAATCATCTGATTCTCTATACAAAATTAATGATTATTTCATTCATATAACTTGTATTCCAGACTCCAGAAAAAAATTCAGCAATTCTTATGTAACTCAGCTTACAATCGCTTGAGATATTTGTATTCTGCATAAGTTAAAATTAGGCTTCGTTGAAGAAATAATAAAAATTTAGGGATCATTTAAAATCACAACTATTGTAATTGCGTAGGCACGGAATTTAGATACACAGATAATACACACATACACACATAATATATGTGTGTGTGTGTGTGTATGTATTCAAAGTATTGGAATCGTGCCGAAGATCGGAACTCGAATTTTCGAAGGATCTACACGTTTTGGGACTTTTAGAATACGAAAAAACTATTTTTAGGAAGACGTCTGTGTGTGTAAGGGTGTATCTGCGTGTGTTTCTGTGAGTCTGTGAGGATATTGCATCCACTCTAACTGAAAAACTGATGGACCGAATTTCATAAAATTTGTTAGGTATGTTTTTTGTGGGAAACCCTGATGTTCATTAGATTATAGTACGATTCGTATGCATGCCTTCATATGCATGCCTTCGTATGCATTCGTAAGAATATGCCTTCTTTGCGAAATGGCCGGCAGAAATTGCCTTTATCCACTCTAGCTAAAAACTAATGGAACAAATTTAACAAAATTTGGTGTATAAAATTTCAATAACTTACAAGTGATTTATATACCAAATTTAACAAAATTTGGTATATGAATCATTTGTAGTTTATTCTAGTACGATTCGGAAAAAAGGAACGGGCTACTTTTGCGAAATTGCCCGCAAAAATCGTTAAACATAAAAATAAAAGATTACGTGTGCTCAATTATATCAATTAAAATCCGTTATTTTTGACAACAAAAAGAATGAGACTAACACCATTACTTTAGAACTAGCAGTTCTTGAGATATTGTAGTTTTTTCGCGTTTTCGCTATGTCACCTTTGATAATAAGTCCAGCTATCAAATGAGAACCAAATTCAAGTTTAACGTGCAAATTCGATGTCATTTAAAATACTTATGGCTGTTATTTTGTGCAGATAAACTCAAATTATTATTGAAGAAATAAAGAGAACGTGAATATGAGTCTGCAGGGAAAGACATGTGCTGCCCACATCAGAATTTTTAACAATATTACAACAATGATTTATAGAAGTGAACGGGGATTACTTGCAGGCCATTTCGAAAAAAATGTATGATCTATATTTAAAGATCCACCAAATTTTTGTAGAATAAAATGTTCAACAAATTTAAGCTGTGTACCAAATTTTAACTCTCTAGGACGTAGGAAAGTGCATTAAAAATGCCATCAAATAAGTATATCATGAAGAGTTATATAAATTAAAAAAAAAAATTGAAAAATTGTTATCTACCAAATTTATTTTAAAATGTGAAACCTCTCTCATATACAAAATGATTAAACACTTGGAAAGATATTTAATATATAATATATCTCTTTTTCCTTTCTGGAGGATATCCCAAAAGTCAGAATTTAATTGAATTTGTTTTTTTCCCTATATTAAATAATTTTTAATTAAAAAACTACTTAACATATTTTACTGAATTTTTTTATATATATTTTATGGGATAATGTGAATATTTCCTGAAAATTTCGCAGCAATTTGTGAATTTTAAATTTGCTTAAAAAATGTTTGAAAAATTAGGTCCCATAGGGTTCAATGTATTTCATTTTTTCAACCCGGGTTCAATAAAAAACTAATTGGGTGATATTATTTATTTATATTCCCATAGGTCCCACAGACCGGCTTTTTTAAGCGGATTTAAAATTCACAAATTGCTTCGAAAATTCTAGGTAATATTCAAATTGTTCCATAAAATATATAAAAAAAAACATTCAGCGAAATATATTCAGTAGTTTTTAAATAAAAATTAAAATATTAATTACACCTCTTATATGAAGCGATCACGTGACCATGATATGAAAAGATCACATGACCCACTTCAAAATGATATATGGCATTCATCTTGTCTCAAAATCGTGATTTTTTAAGTTCTTTTTAATTCATATTGAGTGTTGTATCCGTCCTAAAACCACTTTATTTTTGCTTAAATTCTGTGCATCTACATACTGAAACAACGCAATTACAATATATTTGAGTTTAAATGATCATCCAAATTTGATTATTTCTACAACGAAGCCTATTTTTCACTTATGTAAAATGTAAACAGCAAAATATGTAGAATGAGTTGTATTAGAATTGCTGTATTTCTTTAACACAAAATTATTTAGCCCATGAAGTCTGCATAGCTGATATGAATGAAATATTCATTGATTTTACAAAGAGAAGGACGATTTTTTTCGATGAAGTTTTAAGCATAGAGTTTAATTACTTGTGGCTCCATGCTCTTAATTTTTAAATAAAATAAATTATTATAGTATTGTGATGAATGAAATGAATGGGAAAATGTTATGAATGAAATGTTGTTTTTATAGAGAGATCCAGGCGTGTTATTTTTTCTATGACGTCATTTGAATGAATTTCAGTTGTTTTCGATGAAGTTTTCAAATATAATAAATTATCGTAGTATTGTGATAGTTTTAAAAATATTACCGAGGAATGTATCGCATTTTAGAGATATTTAAACGAGGCAATTTGTATTTCAATGCCGGCATTTGAATGAAGTTCATTTTTTTCGATGAAGGTTTAAGTTTTCAAATATAATAAATAAATGTAGTATATTGTGATAAATTTTAAAATATTACCGAGAAATGTATTGCATCTTAGACTTGTTTAAATAAAATTGAATTGAAGTTGGAAAGTGTTTCATAATCAATGCTTTAAGCATGATTGATTTTTCTTGTTTTATTTAATGAAGGGTATAACTTGTACAACACAATTTTTCCCATTCTCGTTTGAAACATTTGTTGATTTTTAAAGAAAGATTCATGTAATTACACAGATAAAATTCTCAGAATTTATCGGGGAAAAAAAACTTTGGGTTCTGGATTGAAGGATTAATTGTGTAATATAATTTTTTCCCAATCTTACATGAATCATTTGCGGGCAAAGAAATATTTTCTTTAAACGTTCTTATGAAATTATTAAAATATTGCCCCTTAAAAAAAATCGCAATCTATATAAACAGCTTTTCGCACACATTGAACACTGATTTTGAACATATTGAACACATTGAACATTCATGCCAGAGATATTATTGTTGCAGACATGGGCGCCCATAGGGCGGGCAAGGGGGACACGCCACTCCCTGGACGTTCATGGTCACAAAGGTGAACATCAAACTAAATATGTTCAACATGTCAAAATACCATTTTCTCAAAAATATCCTTGAGTTTGCCCCCTGGGAAAAGGTCTATGGGCGCCCATGTTCGCAGATGTGCTGTTTTATTTTATACAAAGAAAACAGTGTTCTCTGCTTAATTGAATAACGTTTGGAATGCAGAATTTAAGTCAATAAAGCTTTAGTACATGTTATAATGAGATTCAGTTATGTGTGTTTGGATTTGCATTTTTGAGCCAATTAAGCGGTTGAGTCAACCAACCAGTAAACCTAATAAGCGGATTGAAATTTTTCGATTTTTTAGACTTTTTCTTTCTTTCCCAAATATAACCATAGAAAGGCGGAAGTGAAACTTAGAACATTCTCCGCAAACATTATGCGGAATTATAAAACAAAATCTTGATTTCAATTTGCCGTCAGGCCCCGGAGTACGAGTTAATCGAGGGAATAATCCAGTTGCAATTTTCAATTTTAACCTTTAGAAAGTTTTTTATTACTTTTTCTCTTTCGTACACGTCTTCAGAAATATTGTAGATAATTGCACAGAGTATTTTTCTGTGACTAATTACTGTACAAGGTCCACTTTGACGATAAGAGCTTGCACTTCCAATAGACAATACGAAGATCCGTGGTTCAATTCCCGGTTGGGGAAGCAAGATTCTTTATAACAATGCAAGAACAAATCAACCAGTGTAAAGATGTCGGGGGTTTGAAAGTGATCCCAGTACGACAAGTGCGGGTTCAGTGGACCCTGGTATATGGGAGGTCGATTTCAAATTGGAAGGCTAATGACCACGCAGGAAGCTAGTCGGGAGATTGAAATTAGCACCAGGAGGCTAATCTGAGGTAAAAATAGCAGAAGACAGTTAGTCAGATTGTCAGTCACATGCAGAGTCCACTTCAATGATATGAGCTTGCAATTCCGACTCAGTCGACCCCTACGAGCGTCGGCTGGCCAGTACCAGGAATTATGGTTCGATTCCCGGTTGGGAGAGCAAGGTTCTTTACAACTGTACTGCGCAGTTTCTTCTGAAGTTTTTCGCGCAAGGGACCGTAAAAAAAATTTAGAACCCCCCACCCCCTTCTACCTTTTATGAAATTACCACCTACCGGGAAAAATTATATGAAATAATATTGAATTTAATTTTAACAAACTTTTAAATTGGAAGTTTAAATGAACTAATTACTGAAACTTGAAAAGCGAGTAGCGAGGCCATTTATGCTAAAACACTCTGCATACCTAAATATGCTGAATTTTTAACGAGGTTATTACTGGAGAGTTACTTGCAAATATTAACTTCAAATTTGCGATATCGTATAAGTAATCAAAGAAAGAGTTCAAGGGAAATGTTATATAATATGATATATCATACGTAAGGGAGATTTCTATCAGAATCGCTGAAGCGCAAGAAGTGTTTGTTCAGTCACGTGCCAAAAGGAATTTTTTTTTTTTTTTTATCTCCATTTACTTACTCTGCTGTAACGTAGCCGACCTTTAAGTGCTGGGAAGATGGATTTGGCCTCCAACGATGCAGTTATGTTTTCCTTCCAGATGACGCAGTTATATTAAAACAAAAAAATCACTGAAAGTTTTCCTCATGGAATTCATTTGTTAATTTGTAAATTAGATACTCGTGTGATTCAATACTTAGCGAGCGAGGTTAAAATTTACTAAATTTGAAAAAGAACTTTCATTGGGTTATTCTGCTGTATAAAATATTCCCCACGCAATACGTTGGAATTCTGTGAGAGTCGTTGTATAAGCAGAGCAACAATTACGGCCTAACTTATTTGGCAATTTCTGTGAAATGTATCAGTTGTGGATTTTGATCTATAACGTATTTTAAAATTTCCTAAAATACTTTAGGAAAGTATTAATTATGTACGTATAAATGTGTTAAGGATACGTTATTGTCGGACGTAGCAAACTAAAGAGGATTCAGTCATCCCAAAAATTAAAAGCCTAGTCGCAATTTCCTCTTTTCAATGAACATCAAATTATCGTCTACTTCTGCAACGCACATAAAAAAGTAGATGAATGTTTGAAGAATTATTCATGACAAATCTCACAATTTTAATCAGACCACATCATGATTATTCACTGGGGAAAACGTCTGACGTGAGCAGCACATGGCTTTCCGGACAGACTCAAATTTATTTTCTCCTTCTTTCTTTTATATTTCTTTAAATTGTGTTTAATTGCACAAAATAACGTGTATAATTATTTGAAATGACATAGAATATGCCGTTTTATTTCAATTTTCGTTTTCATTTGGCGTTTGGGCGTATTTTTAAAGGCGATGCGGTAAAAGTGGGAAAAACTAAAATATTTGAAGAATGGTTAGTTCTAGTGTTGTGGGTTCTGTATTATTTTTTTCAATGTTAAAAATTACGTATATAATAAGCATTTAATCGATACATTTGTGCATACGTAGTCTTTTATTTTAGATTTTAGCAAATTTCTATTTTGCAAAAGAAAAAAAAAGGGGGAGGGGGCAGTTTTTTTCTTTCTAAATCGTATCAAAATCTAATCAGAACCACAGTATTCTACGGGTGACTTATCTACTAAATTTTGTGAAATTGGGTCAATTAGTTTTTCAATTAGAATAGATACATACTCTTTTGCGGGGCATTTCGCTAAAAAAAAAAATTTCTGAAACGTATCAAAATCTAATTAGCACCAGAGTAACCCACAAGTGACGTATTTATCAAATTTTGATAAATTCGGTCAATTATTTTTTGAGTTACAGTGAATACATACATTACACACACACACACAAACAGACGTCACACTAAAAATAGTTCTTCCGTATTCTATTCCGTATTCTATTCTTCCGATTTCATTTCAGAAATTGAAATAAAAAATATGAAGTACAAACTTGATAAATTCTTAAACTTTTTTTTTTTATTAAAACTTGTTTGTTAGAGAGTCTAAGGGAAAGTAAATTAATTGCGTTATGTTGGGGGGTTAGTATAGTATGTGTTTTCATAGGAAGTCGTATAAGAAATAGTAACATTTAATGGAAGGGGTGCATGGTTTGCATGTGCTTGTGGATATTAGGAGCGGATGATTAAATGGGCGGGAGTTCGCCGGTTCATATTTCCCATGTATTGCCGTGGTGTACTCTACCAAATTTTGGGAAATTTGGTCTGTTAGATTTTCAGTTAGAGCGGATACATACAATTTTTGTGGGCCATTTCGCAAAAAAAGGCGGGTTTTTTAATCCTGAAACGGACCAAAATCTAATCAGCACCAGGGTCACCCACAAGTGACTTACTTATAAAATTTTATAAAATTGGGTCCATTAGTATTTGAGTTAGAGTGGATACATACATTGCACACACACACATCACGCTGAAATAGTTTTTTCGTATTCTAGGTTGCTTGAAACATGTAGATCTGACGAAAACGCGAGTTGCGATTTTCGACATGATTCCAATACTTTCCCTATACATTTCATTAATTGTAAGGAAAGTAAACATAATCAAAAACCAAAAACGCATATACTAAACACTACGCTTTGCTTTTATGTTCAATAAGAACAAATTAGACTTTATTAAAACTAGCGCGACAGCTACATATAATTCTCAAAGCATTATGGCATGCTCACGCTTTACATCCGTAGAAGTTTTATCTTCTCTTTAACCCCATGGTTTGTGACCTTCCTCGCGTTGTTTTGTCCATGAATGACATTTCTACGTTGGCCGTGATTTCTGCGTGCTGAGAAGGAGGTTTAATTTTATTTTTGTGAGCATAACTTTCCTTTATCAACGATGGTTGATTTCGAAAATGTTTTTTTTTTATACCATGAGAAAGAAACACCTGACCTTGCCAAACATACGCAGCTGAATGAAAGATAATTGTTCTTTCCCCCCCCCCCCCCCGCCCCCAAATACATATTAACGTAAGTGGATGAAAATTTGGGATGATTCTATGACCACCTCACGCCACACCGAGTGGCATAGACGGCGCCAGGTTTTCACAATTTGGAGTGCTGTGCATTGTGGGATGCTATGTAATTGGGGGTGCTAATCTCAGATATATAAATCTGTAAATAAAATAACGACTTTAAATCAGAGAGAGAACGGGGGGGGGGGGGAGGGAGAGATAGAATAAAAATTGTTGGAATAAGGGGCAGTTGTTAAGTAAAAAGGAGTATTTGCGCAATTTGTAATAGAGTTGATGAAGCACCCCTAGCACCCCCGTGACGCCGCCTATGCCTAGTGGTTCCATGGGCGCTCATAGGAGAGGGCAAGAGGCAGCACTGGCCCTTCCCCTGGATGTTCAATATCACAAAGGTGGGCAACGAATTAGTCTATGTTGTACATATTACGCATTCATGAGTTCACCGCACTGTGTCAGTGGTTTGCCCCCTCCTGCGAAAAGGTCTATGGGCGCCCATGAGTGATTCAGTTCAGCGGAAATATAAACTTAAGACCCTGAGATAAAAGAAATACATGGTTTCCTAGAAGATAACTTCATAAAGAAAGGTCTATCTCCAAGTGCACGTTAAAGATCTCTCTCTACACACATCTCTAAAGGTAAACATTAGGTCTGTCTTTAGTACAGTGACCATGCACTATCCCAAAAAGTGATGGCAGCGCCCCTAGTGGAGAATTTAAAAAGTTGGGATAACGAACTCGTTGACATATCGAACAAATCTGATGTGGGCAGCACATGGCTTTCCTTACAGGCTCCAATTTATCTCTCCTTCAATTCTTTCATAATTCATTAAACTGAATTTAATTGAATAAATTGAGACACAGGGAACTTATTTAAAAGCACACTAAATTTTCAGTTTTACTCAGATGTCTGTTCTCATTTGGCGGCTGGACATAGCATACATTGCATAAACACGCTCACAGACAGACACACACACACACACACACACAGAGAGAGAGGGAGATTGACGTTCTGCTAAAAATAGATTTTTCGTATCCTGAAATCCCTAAAACGTGTAAATCCGTCAAAAATTCGAGTTTCGACTTTCGAGATGATTTTAATACTTTCCCTATACATTACTATGCATTGTAGGGAAAGTAATAGACAAAAAATGCCAATTACAAAGTTGTAGAGCATTAATGACTAGGAATCGACCCTAAAACTGTTACAGAAGGCATTTATTTGACACATTTGTTATAGGCGAATAGCTGTTCCATTTAGGAATGATACAAAAAACACGTAAACAGGAATCGGTGTAGGAATTAGTATTTAAAATGTCATCCGTAATTTGACGTGTTTTGATCGTTCACGGCATCGATTTCTAGACACGATTCCTACAACTTTATAATTGACTTTTTTCGTCTATCTCGCTTTATTGCCGAGTTTGTTATCCTAACCTTTTAAATCCTTCACAAAGGGCGCTGCCATCGCTTTTATCCGATCGGCCATAATTGACTTGACTGTCGATAGAGCTAACGTGTACACTCATAAACCTCTCTTTACAAAATTATTGGGGTGCTTAAAGATGATGAAACCCCTTTCCTAGAAACCCTGTAGACAAAAGATGTGGGGAAACGTGAACACGCCATCTAAAAAAATCTGATGTGGCCAGGACATGACTTCCCCTATACAATGCAATGAAGTTACATCTTTCGCAGTGAAAAATAGGATGTATAAGCTCCACGGTACTGTGTTTTTATCGTTGAATTGGGAGCTTTTCTGGATGAAACTATTTCGAAGTACTCAATTAACTTACATTTCGCGAAACTCTACAATGACAACTATCAAGAGTATCCGCAACAAGCAATATGTAAAAGAGCCTTTAGGCCCCCAACCAGAAATCGAACCCTAGATCTCTGAACTGAGACGAAATTGCAAGCTCTTATCGTCGAAGTGAATTCTGCATTCTCCACCCTCTAATGTCAGATTGGCGGGCAACGGACAATCTGACCGACCACCTCTTGCCATTTTTACTTCAGGTTAGTCTTCTGCTATTACTATTTTTATCCAGGTCAGCTTCCTGCGTGGTGATTATTAGCTCGATTTGAATTCGGCGCTCAATCTTCAGAGTTTACTGAATCCGTACTAGTCGTACTAGGGTCACTTTCAGACCACCGACATCCTTAAAAAAAAAAAAAGCTGTGTTGCCTGTTCTTATTTTCTCGGTTCTTTCTTTTTCTTTTGACCCTTTTTATTTGTATTTTTTCTAATTTTTCTTTTCTAAATTTTATTCTATATTTTTGTTTTTGTTTTTCATATGCCTAATTTTTTTTTTCCTTTTCATATACTTCCTTTTTATATATTTTCTAAATTTCACTTTTAAAATTTTATTATTTTCTTTAATTTTAATCTATTTTTCATTATGTTTTTATCCCTCATTCTGAATTTTATTTTTCAATGATCTTTTTATTCGCAATAACTCTTTTCCCATTTTTGTAAAATGGACGTACTTGTAAAGTTCATATATAATGTAAAACTGTCTGTTTAATCACAATATTTTTCATCAATTGTTATATCTTTAGACCTAAATAAAAGTTCGTTTGGAGGAATGGTAGACCTTAGGTACCTCTTGAGTGCAGGAAGTATCCTTTCCCGGCCGTGCAGCGAGCTATTCTAAACCCACTATGTGAGTCGCACGGTCTGGGGTCTTCAGACCTCCGACATCTCTTTGCACTAACCTACAGAGTTGATTTCTTAGGGCGCCATTGTAAAGAATCTTGCTATCCCAACCGGGAATTGAATTCTGGATCTACGAACTGGGACGAAATTGCAAGCTCTTCCTGTCGAAATGGACTATTTAAATATTTTACTAATTAATTCATCAATTGGGCACTATTTTCGTTAATTTATTGTCATTTTTGCAATTTTGACGATATGCATTTCGCTAAATGAGTTACTAGGTTTCCAAATGGATCGCCAAGTGTTACAGACAAAAGGAGAGAAGAGCTTTTTTGATATATATATATATAAATGACTATTGGCGTGTTGTTAGGCATCAAAAAACAAAATTATCTTTTCTGGTGAAAGGAATGAACTAGATCCACGAGAATGATATTAACAAATTGATCGCATAATATTACATATGAAAAGTTAACATATTTCACGATAGTTCAGATTTTATTTTTTTTTATTTTATGCGATTCTTTTGATAAATTTATTTGAAAAATTTGCTAAATATCTCAAAAACGGTTCATACTGGCATTCTAACGTTTGTGCCATTCGTTTTCTAATGAAACATAACATAAGAAATGAACATTTCCGTAACATTATTGAAAGTTCTGATTTATTTAATATTTTTTTTGTCTATCGAACATTTAATTGCGCTTCAAATCAATGGGATTCAGGTACTGATCGATTGTAATACTTGTACTAAATTTCGTCCGAAATGCTTCATTTGTTAGTGAGATATTGCGAGCGCACATGCGAACACACGCATACACACATCCGACCACTCAAACGGCTACTGTAAACCCTAGGGTCAGTCCAGTGTTCTGGGTCTTCAACACACACACACACACACACACACACATACAGAGAAAGAGAGAGATGACGTCAGAAATGTTCGATTTTAAGTTCAGACATGCTTGAAATTTGCTCTTCCGTCAAAAATTCGAATCTTTCAAGTTTTCGACCCCGTCACAAATACTTTTCCTATACATTATGCTATGCATATGGAAAGTAAAAAGAAGTGGGGAACGGATTTTTAAAAGAAAACTGCAAACTTTTCGGTCTACTGCAAAAAATTATATACAGAATATCTGTAAAACGAGATATCCAGAGTTGGTATTAAGGCTCAAAGCTCAAGCTTCGTTAATTTCATAATTATTTCGATATAGAAAACGGTGCTTTACTTTTAGATAAAGTATCTAAAGCTTACCTTTAAGAAGCACGCCTTTCTAGACACACGGGTGGCGATAACTTATCCGATACGATTTTCATCCACGCCGATGGTTCTCGTCCACGATATGCGGAGTGTTCCGCAACGGGAAGAATCGAAACCTCTGACAAGTGAAGCGGCGACGGATTTTCGTCGGCCAATGAGGAGATTTCTCCGCTTGTGGAGAAAGTCACACGTTTCGGACGGAGTCACAGTTCCGGACAGGAAAAAACTAGATCACGGCACGACCTCTCGATGCAGTAGATTAAAATATAAATTTACTTTCTCTAAATAGAGTGGTGTGCATTATTGTTTCACAAGTAGGTCCGGTATGTGTCCCAGAAAATTCGATAGTTTTCTTTTACAGGTAGACGACAGGCAGTGCAACAACACAGAATATTAGGGCCCCCTTTGCGGCACATGTATGAGCCTCCATTATTGACCCATTTTATAATTGTGCGAGCCGGGCTCCCAAACCTCCCGGATCCTAATTATAAGCCAAGCTACAGAGAGGCCCGTGCCCACCGTAATGAATCTGACTTTTTAAATTTTGATAAATATTGCTTTCTCTAAATACATAATAAAATGCATAGAAAAAGTATTCCGACGGGATCGAAAATTCGAATTCGAGTTTTCGATGGAAGAGCATGTTTCAATTCAAGCATCCCTGATCTTGAATCGATCATTTTTGAGGTGTGTGTGTGTGTTATATACATAATGATTTTTCTATATACATAGTAAACAAAGTATTGTGACGCTGTCGAAAACTTGAAAAATTCGAATTCGAGTTTTCGACCAAAGAGCAAATTTCAAGCATCCCTGAACTCAAAATCGGACGTTCTTGAGGTCATATCTGCCTCTCTCTGGTGTGTGTGTGTGTGTGTGTGTGTGTGTGTGTGTGTGTGTGTGTGTGTGTGTGTGTGTGTGTGTGCGTGTGTGACCGCGTCCAATATCTCATGAACGAATGGAGCATTTCGAACGAAATTTGGTACAAATATGACACACGGCGAATATTTGAAACCTATTGATTTTAAACGCAACCGAATTTTCAGAAAAACATCAAATTTTTGAATGAAATTTTAAAACTCAGAATTTTCCATAATGTTATGTAAATAATTATTATTTATAACATGTTTCATTAGAAAACGATTGAGACAATTTTTATAACGCTAGTATGAACTGTTCTCGAGATATTGTACTTTTTTCAAATAAATTTATAAACTAACACACACAATTAAAAACAGGAACATAAAATAATATAAAATTAACTATTATGAAATATGCTCACATTTCATATGCAATATTCATATGCAATATTCATATGCAAATTTCATATGCAATTTCATATGCATGTGATAAATGTGTTAACCCCATTTTAGTGGATTTAGCAAGTTCCATTCACGAGATATACTTTGTGTAATAGTTTCGTATTTAGACGCCCAACAATTTACCAACAGTCATTTATACATAAAAAATGCTCTTCTCTCCAATTGTCTGCAATACTTGGCGATAAATATGACGAATTTGACGACTCATTTAATGAAATATCCCCGACTTGGCGATATGTCGCTCCAGATTGACGAAAATATCGTAAAAATTGCAAAAATGGCGATAATTAAACGAAAATGGAGCCGGGACAACCCAGTGGTTAAGGGACGGGGATTGTACTCGGAGGACTCGAGTTCGATTCTAAGCTCAGTCCAAACTGTCATTGTGTTCACGCGGAATACGGGCACGTTAAATATGTGGATCTGAGATTCCTTCCGAGGGCTTGGGGGTAGGGGGAGGAGGGTACGGTAAATATGGATGCCGTCCTTACTGGATTCCCGTCTAAATTGGGCGGCACTGTTCCAGTCGTCCAAACAAATGCCTTACACCTGCGGGTATGTCGGCCGGTCTGAGTCGAAGAGGAATAAGAGTTGACACAGCCACAGTGTGCTTATTGAATGAGGTCGGTAGGTCGGACGGTCTAGGTCGAAAAAATGAAAGTTAACGAAAATGACGCCCAATTGATTGAATTCATTATTAAAATATTTTAATATATGGACTATATTGCTTATTGTTGATGCTATTAATATTGATAAATGTCAATTTAAAGTTGCGCGACATGTAAGTTAATTGGGTATTCTAAAACAGTGTGACATGTTGAAACGTCCAGTGTACAATTCAACGATAAAAACACTGTGCCGTGAATCTTAAACATAGCTTTTCGACTGTAAAACGAGTCAATTCATTGCATTATATAAGGAAAGTCATGTGCTGCCCATATCAGATTTTTTATCATGTCACACAGGCCCCGAAATAAGTATTAGCGCAAGGCCGCCAAAACTGCTGATCCACAATTGCCGGTGCCCTTGAAGAAGTCCTCTGTCATCTTTATCAATGACATAAAAGCAATGCCTTTTTGATAATATCAACCATTTTATAAGTTTACATTTTTATACAGTGATAGGAGTCAATTCATTGTATTATATAAGGAGTATCATGTGCTACCCACAGCAGATTTTTCTCTCTCGATCATTAGAAGCGAGTACTCAAGATACTATAATTGTTGTAAGAAGTCTAATTAAAAAATCCAAGAAAGGGCTCAGATTTATTTAGATCACCTCCCTCCCTCTTCGGATGGACATAAGTTTAATTTTCACTCGATTAATGGCTGCAAGTGCTTAAATTAAAATTTTTGCAATTTATCTGACAAAATATAATGTACACTATACATTATATATGCATACAAAGCGCGGTATCCTATAAAGGGCCAGACTTTTTTCGAATTTCTCTCTCTTTGAAAAGACAGCAGTCCTCTTCGACGATAAAAGCTTGCAATTTCGTCCCGGTAGCTCGACGGTAGAGCGTCGGCTGGCCAGATCGGAGATAGAGAGTTCAATTCCCGGTTGGGGCAGCAAGACTCTTTATAATGGCACCCGAACAAATCAACCTAGTCTGTTAGTTCAAAAATGTCGGTGATTTGAAAGTGACCCTAATACGACTAGTATGGATTCAGGTGGACTCTGGAAGATGGAGAGCCAATTTCAAATTGAGAGGATAACGACCACGCAGGATACTAACCTGGGTAAAAATAGTAGTAGCTGGAGGGTAACCTGAGGTAAAAAATAGAAGGAGGTGTTCAGTCAGAGTGTCAGTTGCACGCCAATCTGACATTAGAGGGTGGAGAATGACGAGTCCACTTCGACAATAAGAGCTTGCAATGTCGTCTCAGTAGCTCAACGGTACAGCGTTAGCTGGCCAGTTTGGAGATCATATAATACCATTATCTTCATATAATGGTCACGTGATATCTTCATATAAAGGATGTAATTATTATTTTAATTTTTATTTAAAAAACTACTGAATATATTTTGCTGAAATTTTTTTTATATATTTTATGGGATAATTTGAATATTTCCTAAAACTTTGGAAGCAATTTGTGAATTTTAAATTCGCTTAAAAAGTGTTTGAAAAATTAGGTCCCATAGGGTTTAATGTATTTCATTTTTTCAACCCGGGTTCAATCCAAAACGAATTGGGTGATATTATTCATTTATATTCCCAAAGGTCCCACAGACCGTCTGAACAACATACTATTTCAATTTGCTAAAGTCATTTTTACGGCAGTTATCGTGCTAACGGACAGACACAGACAGACAGACAGAATGAACAAAATCATAAACACTTTTCAACTATGTTGTAAAGTGTTAAAAATCTGATGTGGGCAGTACATGACTTCCCCTGCAGGCTCATATTCAACTTTTCTTCAATAATTGATTAAATTGAGTTTAATGGCGCAAAATTAGAGATATAATTATTTTAAATGACACTGAATTTTCACTTTTAATTCAATTTTCGTTTTCATTTAGTAACTGGACTTATTTTCAAAAGTGGCGTAGCGAAAATGCGAAAACACTAAAATATCTTGAAAACGGCTAATCCTAGAGTAATAGGGTTGATCTTATTCTTTCCGTCGTCAAAAATAACGCACAAAATAAGCATTTAATTGGTATATTTTGAGCATACGTAATTTTTTATTTTAGATTTTGACGATTTTTGAAGGCCGTTTCCCAAAATAAGGCAGGTTATTTTTTTCCGATTCGTACCAAAATCTAATCAGCACTAGTGATAACCTACAAGTAACTTATCTACCTATGGTAACCTACAAGTGACTTATCTACCAAATTTTGTAAAATTTGATCTATTACATTTTCAGCTAGATGGATACAGGCAATTTTTGTAGGCCATTTCACAAAAAAAAAAAAAAAAAAAAAAAAAAAAAAAAAAAAAAAAAAAGGCGGGTTCTTTTATCCCGAATAGTACCAAAAGCTAATCAGCACCAGAGTCACGCAAAAGTGAATTACCTACAACATTTTATGAAATTTGGTTCATTAGAATTTGAGTTAGAGTGGATACATTCATTGCACAGACAGACAGACAGACAGACAGATACACACACACAGGAAAGTCAGGCTGAAAATAGTTTATTCATATTCTAGAGGTCCCAAAACGTGTATATCCGTCGGAAACTCGAGTTGCGCTTTTCGGCATGATTCCAATACTTCCCTATACATTACCATGTATTGCAGGGAAAATAGAAATAATAATCAGGTATGCCTATGGAAAGCATGTTTCTCAATGCCCATCAATAACAAGAAAAGCGGTCTGGTTTCAAGGTCCGTAGAATATCTTATATATACATATATATTTTATTAACCTTGGTCTGGTTTGACTTTAGTCCTGGCATTCTTAGTCAAATTTTGTGTTTTGCAATATACAAGGTAGGATCAAAAAGTTCGGAGCCTGTGCTGATATCTCCAACCCTGATTGGAGGAGATGGGGAACTATTTTACCGTGGCGTAGAGGCACATGTGACGTGAGATGTGAAAAGGAAGAAGCAAGTGTTTTTCCAAACAATGCGTGTCAGTGAACTGAAGTCGTTCGTGTTCGTCGAAAACGAAAATGGTGTTTGAAGAACAACGTGCGGATATCAAGTTCTGCCAGCGTTTGGAGAAATCGTCAACAGAAACATTGCACGGGTGCAACACGAATGACTACAGTTCACTGACACGCATTGTCTGGAAAAACACCCGCTTCTTCCTTTTCACATCTCGCGTCACATGTGCCTCTACACCACGGTAAAATAGTTCCCCCTCTTCTCCAATCAGGGTTGGCGATATCAGCACAGGCTCCGAACTTTCTGATGCTACCTTGTAAGAGGGTGATTCCTATAAAATGACATAACTTTCATCCATTATCATTCTGAGCTATTTTCGAAGTTATTTATTTATTTATTTATTTTGAGCGCGTGTATAGCTTCTTTCACCTGAAAGACCTATCAGCGACACATAAGACTGACAGTTTTTTTCAAAGATACATTTTACCGCTCATGCCCCCATGGTCACATTTTATGACCATTAAGAGCTATGAAAAAAAGGCACGGGCTCTTGAGTGCTGTGCTCACTAAAGCGCGCAAATAAAGAGGTATTCTCCAGTTACAAAAGACAAAAGCCTCATATAAAGTGAAAATGAACGTTGAGAAAAGAAATCAAAAAAAGGAGGTTAAAGTTCTCTTAATCGTTTTCGAACGAAGGAAGTTTGAGGCAAAAGGTTCATTATTGGATTGATTCTTCTGAATACTATTACACTTCCTGATAGCGTCAGTTTTTTTTTTATTGTGGTAATTAACTCAAATCCTCACCTTACTGCATATATGCATATGGATTCATGGTTTACTATTTGGTTCATTACGTAAAGAATAGAATTATGCCCGATTGAGGATGTGATGGATGATTTAATTTGTTACCAGCTGATCCCTTTGTGAACCTTTCGTAATCGGAGGTGAGTGCTTCTGTCATCAAATTATTACTATGTACAACATTCAGCTTTAGTTTTCCCGCAAGCACTCTGCAGAGTCCACTTCGACGATAAGACTTGCAATTCCATCCCAGTATCTCAACGGTAGAGCATCGGCTGGTCAGTTCGGAGATCCAGGGTTCGATTCCCGGTTGGGACAGCAAGAATCCTTACAACTGTTTCAATTTTTAATTTTCAAAGTACATAACATAGCCGGCTAAACACAGGTTGGGGGTAAGTTCTATTTTATGAAAAGTTATTTCGCTAAAAACTAAGTCATGAAAACTGACCCCTGTAGATTTCGAGAACACGCCTGGTAAAAATAGATTTTCTAATCAATCGCATAGGCAGTAGAATCCTGATTATTCGATTCCCGGTTAACCCGAAGTTCCGTGCAGATCTGTAGAAAAAGGGGGCGGGATGGGGTAATTCCAACTGGGTCCGGATTTTTCAGGAGGCCCGAATTTCTTACCTTTTCTTAAAAAAAATTCTTATTTTTCTTCTTTACCTAGCTAGAATCCTCATAAGCGAGGCAGTTGGATTTGAGAGTACTAATAGACGTTTTTGACGCAGCCAAAGCACGGAAAGTTAATTTAAAATAAATAGATAAAAAATAATAAAGAAATGAAATATTCTTATTTTCGATTAACATATTACAAAAAAAATCTGATGTGGGCAACACATGACTTTCCTTATATAATGAAATGAATTTACTACTTTTACAGTAAAATAAATAGGTTTTTCTCCTAGTAGATACTAATATCCTTTCCAAGATATTGACTTTTCGACAATTAGTCGTCATTTTCATTGATTATCGTCATTTTTATCCATTTGGCGAGATTTTCGTTAATTTGGCAACATTTCAAAAAGTCGCCAAGTTGGCGACATTCCGCCAATTTCGTCGCCAAAATCTCGCCAAGCGTTATGAACGAAGAAATAAGTTATTCTTACAGCAGATAAATTGGCGTTCAAAAGCAAATGTATTACTCAAAGTATCTTTTTTCATGAATGGAACGAGCTAGATCCACGAGAATGATGTCACCCAATTTATCGCATGATATTATATATGAAAAGTGAACATGTTTCTCAATAGGAAATATTTTTTTTCTATTTTATTTGACTTTTTGATAATTTTTTTGAAAAATGTGCAATATCTCGAGAACGGTTCATGTTAGCGTTCTAAAATTTATGTCAATCGTTTTCTAATGAAAAATTACATAAGGAATGTCTATTTACGTAACTTTATTATTGGTTTTGATTTTTTGACGATTTTTTCAAAATTTCATTCGAAAATTTAGGGGGGTTCTGAACATTCGATTGCGTATAAAAACAATAGGCTTCCAGTGTTTACAGATTGTGATTTTTGTACCAAATTTGGTTCGAATCGGTCCATTCGTTCGTCAGTTATCGTCTCCACAGACCCACTGACACACACACACACACACACACACACACACACACACACACACACACATACTTTCACACACACACACACACACACACACACACACACAGACATCACTTCAAAAATGTTTGATTCGTGATCAGGGATGCTTGAAACGTGCTCTCCCGTCGAAAACTCGAATTCGAATTTTCGACCCCGTCACAATACTTTCCTTATACATTATGTATATAAGGAAAGTAATTATTATTGAGAAACCAAATATTTTTGAAAGCTAAACTTCTTTGTCAAGCATTATTTCCCATAATTCTGTTGTCATTATTGCCATTTTATAATAATTACTTTGTATGGATTTCTAACGTTTTATTTATAAAGGAAAAAATTAATAGTTGAAAAAATATTTACATTTATTATTTTTCGGTTTATTCTACTTTATTTCTTATAACCTGAACATCTTATACATCGCGTTTTCTATGAAATTCCCTGTAAAGGAGAATCGAAAATAAAGCCTAAGCAAAATAGGGAACCCGTGAGTTGCTATCCCGGTCCCAGATTATTTCTCCACAACCCTGGTTCCGTGTTATGCGGTGCAGGTGTTCCTATTTTTCTTTTCACCAACGGGTCACTTTTTCTGATGAAGTTGAGATATCAATTCGCGATTTCTGATTTTTTTTTTTCAGTGAAACTGAAAAAAAAATGGTGATGAAGACAATCTTCCAGTCATAGTTAGTAAAAAAATCCTCCAGTTTCAGAACCTGACCGAAAACATTCAAGAGTGAATGCATGGAGAGGATGAGAAACGGAAGATGGCCAATGACATTATAAATTTAGTGAACGTGGGAAGCAAGAGAGTAAAGAAGAGGATGATATGTGTCCAGGAGAAAGTTCAAGAATTTTGCATACTGAAGGCCTAATTGCAATAAAGACCACATTGCGATACATCGGATAGCAGAATGAGAATACTCTGAGTATGTACACAATGTACTAAGCAAATAACACATATTGACATATGCATTTATTGTACATATTTTTTCTTACAGTACACATTTCCTCAATAGCAGGATTGAGAGAAAGAGATGGAAAAATTGTCGAAAGGTCAGAGCTAAATTACAGCGCAATATTCGAAGAGTTTTCCATGTACACCGAGTTTGACCGTATCAGAGCTGTTTTCGGTACACATTAGCTCGGATTCGGAACCCTACTGAATCTTCTTTTCATTTGGTTAGACAAATTCGCGGTTTATTTAAAAAAAGAAAAATGGTATCGCGAGATGAAATTAACTGATAGCTGGAAGCAATAATAGTGCGGGACTTAAGCAATTTCCGTTGCAAGCGACCACGGACCGTCCGAGGAACAGCATCGGTTCCACTGCTCGATGACGCTCCCACAGTCTTTACCAGCAAGACTGCCGGAGGTTTTCTTCAAGACCGGCAGTCTTGAAGAAAACCTCCGAAAGCATAATCAGCATTCATCATCTCCGTAATTGCAACGTTTTGGATTTTTACTTTCCTTATATACATAATGCATAAGGAAAGTATTGTGACGGGGGCGAAAATTCGAATTCGAGTGTTCGACGGGAGAGCACGTGTTGTGTGTGTGTGTGTGTGTGTCAGTGGATCTGTGGAGACGATAACTGACGAACGAATGGACCGATTTGAACCAAATTTGGTACAAAAATCACAATCCGTAAACACTGGAAGCCTATTGTTTTTATACGCAATCGAACGTTCAGAACCCCCCTAAATTTTCGAATGAAATTTTAAAAAATAGTCAAAAAATCAAAACCACTAATAAAGTTACGAAAATAGACATTTCTTATGTAATTTTTCATTAGAAAACGATTGACATGAATTTTAGAACGCTAACACGAGCCGTTTTTGAGATATTGTACATTTTTAAAAAAAAATATCAAAAAGTCATATAAAATTTAAAAAAAAATTTCCTATTGATAAACATGTTCACTTTTCATATGTAATACCATACGATAAATTGCGTGACATCATTCTCGTGGATCCAGCTCGTTCCATTCATGAAAAAAGATACTCTGAGTAACACTTTTGTATTTGGACGCCAATAGTCATTTATCGGCTGTAAGAATAACTTATTTCTTAGTGCATAACGCAGTGCGAATTTGGCTGAATGTCGCCAACTTGGCGACTTTTTGAAATGTTGCCGAATTAACGAAAATCTCGCCAAATGGATAAAAATGACGCTAAATCAATGAAAATGACGACTAATTGTCGAAAATTCAATGTCTTGGAAAGAATATTCGTATCTACTATAAGAAAAACCTATTTTTTTACTGTAAAAGTAGTAAATTCATTACATTATACAAGAAAAGTCACGTGTTGCCCACATCAGATTTTTTAATAAGTTTTCAGATACGGCACGTGGTTTGCCATGCGCTTGTCTCGGACTGATTGAGTGACCCGTTTGACCCAAGGCTGTCCTTAAATTTGGGGAAGAGAACGAAGGCACAGGGTTACTATTGTTTAAGGGGACGGTGGACGTTGAAATGTGCAAAAATCGACTAAAAAAAGCTTTTTTTTAATATATAACATTGATTTACTCATTTAACCTTTTGCTTACGGGTGGGACAGCGTCCATACCAAACGAAGAACCTCCCAAAAAGACAGGTATTTGACATACCCTATCCCAAACAGTTCGACCCCCCCCCCCCTTTACAGACATTGGCGTCCATGGAAATCGCCGGCAGAAGCATTGCACCTGCTGCGCCAATGTCTGCAAAGAGGGGTCGAACTGTTTGGGATAGGGTATGACAAATGCCTGTCTTTTTGGGAGGTTCTTCGTTTGGGATGGACGCTGTCCCACCCGTAAGCAAAAGGTTAAATGCATTTTTTTTTCGAAACGGAATTTTCAAAGGTTTTACATTTTTAAAATGCTCCATGCGTCTTAATTTTTGTTTGAGATGCATGAAATTTGATAAGAAGACACCTTTCATACTTTTTAATGAAACTGGGTATGGATTTTATAATTGAACTTTATTAAGGCAATTAAAAGTGAATAATAACCCAATTAAATGATGGAAATTAAAGTTTTAATGCAGAAAAATATTTTTAAAAAATTAACTTCCTACGGGATTTAAAAATGAACGCCCAAATGTGTTCATAATGTGATTTTGAGTGATCATAATGTAAAATTAATCAAAAATATGAACAAAATTTATTATATTTGAAAACTTAAACCTCCATCGAAAAAAATGAACTTCATTCAAATGACGGCATTGAAATATAAATTGCCTGGTTCAAACATCTCTAAAATGTTATAGATTCCTCGGTAATAGTTTTAGAATTATCATAATACTACGATAATTTATTATATTTGAAAACTTCATCGAAAACAACTGAAATTAATTCAAATGACGTCATAGAAAAAATAACACGCCTGGATCTCTCTATAAAAACAGGATTTCATTCATAACTTTCTCCCATTCATTCCATTCATCACAATACTATAATAATATATTTTATTTAAACATTTTGTTTAAGACCATGGAGCTACAAAAAATTAAACTCTATGCTTGAAACTTCATCGAAAAAATCGTCCTTCTCTTTATGAAATCAATTAATATTTCATTCATATCAGCCATGCAGACTCCATGGACTAAATTATTTTGTGTTAAAAAAATACAGGAATTCTAATACAACTCATTCTACATATTTTGCTGTTTACATTTTACATAGGTGAAAAATGGGCTTCGTTGTAAAAATAATCAAATTTGGATGAGCATTTAAACTCAAATTTATTGTAATTGCGTTGTTTCAGTATGTAGATGCACAGAATTTAACCAAAAATAAAGTGGTTTTAGGACGAATACAACACTCAATATGAATTAAAAAGAACTTAAAAAAATCACGATTTCGAAACAAGATGGATGCCATATATCATTTTGAAGTGGGTCATGTGATCGTTTCATATCATGGTCACGTGATCGTTTCATATAAGAGGTGCAATTATTATTTCAATTTTTATTTAAAAAACTACTGAATATATTTCGCTGAATTTTTTTTATATATTTTATGGAACAATTTGAATATTACCTAAAATTTTCGAAGCAATTTGTGAATTTTAAATCCGCTTAAAAAATGTTTGAAAAATTAGGTCCCATAGGGCTCAATGTATTTCATTTCTTCGACCCGGGTTCAATCCAAAACTAATTGGGTGATATTATTCATTTATATTCCCATAGGTTCTACAGACCGTCTGAACAACATACTAAAATTTCATTTTGATTAAGTCATTTTTACGGCAGTTATCGTGCTAACGGACAGACAGACAGACAGAATGAACAAAGTCATAAACACTTTTCAACTTTGTTGTAAAGTGTTAAAAACTAAATTTTGCTGTATTAAACGAAAGGCTTGAATTAATATCAAACGATTCCTATAATTAAAATTCGAAGCTATATTCATGGTTTCTCATATTTCGATAAAAAGTACTCTAACTATATATTCAAAGTGATTTCTTTTACTATTTAAAGCATCTCTATTTTCGCAAACCTAGCTTTATATTACAAAGCTATAAGAAAAACTGTAAATCCCCTCTAACTTATGTTGTCTATCTGATAAATGTTATTAATAATTAACAAGAAAGATCAATCATGCTTAAAGCATTGATTATGAAACACTTTCCAACTTCAATGCAATTTTATTTAAACAAGTCTAAAATGCAATACATTCCTCGGTAATATTTTGAAACTTATCACAATACTGCATTAATTTATTATATTTGAAAACTTAAACCTTCATCGAAAAAAATGAACTTCATTCAAATGACGGCATTGAAATATAAATTGCCTGGTTTAAACATCTCTAAAATGTTATACATTCCTCGGTAATAGTTTTAGAATTATCATAATACTACGATAATTTATTATATTTGAAAACTTCATCGAAAACAACTGAAATTAATTCAAATGACGTCATAGAAAAAATAACACGCCTGGATCTCTCTATAAAAACAGGATTTCATTCATAACTTTCTCCCATTCATTTCATTCATCACAATACTATAATAATTTATTTTATTTAAACATTTTGTTTAAGACCATGGAGCTACAAAAAATTAAACTCTATGCTTGAAACTTCATCGAAAAAATCGTCCTTCTCTTAATGAAATCAATTAATATCTCATTCATATCAGCCATGCAGACTCCATGGACTAAATTATTTTGTGTTAAAAAAATACAGGAATTCTAATACAACTCATTCTACATATTTTGCTGTTTACATTTTACATAGGTGAAAAATGGGCTTCGTTGCAAAAATAATCAAATTTGGATGAGCATTTAAAATCAAATTTATTGTAATTGCGTTGTTTCAGTATGTAGATGCACAGAATTTAACCAAAAATAAAGTGGTTTTAGGACGGATACAACACTCAATATCAATTAAAAAGAACTTAAAAAAATCACGATTTTGAAACAAGATGGATGCCATATATCATTTTGAAGTGGGTCATGTGATCGTTTCATATCATGGTCACGTGATCGTTTCATATCATGGTCACGTGATCGTTTCATTTAAGAGGTGTAATTATTATTTTAATTTTTATTTAAAAAACTACTGAATATATTTCGCTGAATTTTTTTTTATATATTTTATGGAACAATTTGAATATTACCTAAAATTTTCGAAGCAATTTGTGAATTTTAAATCCGCTTAAAAAATGTTTGAAAAATTAGGTCCCATAGAGCTCAATGTATTTCATTTCTTCGACCCGGGTTCAATCCAAAACTAATTGGGTGATATTATTCATTTATATTCCCATAGGTTCTACAGACCGTCTGAACAACATACTAAAATTTCATTTTGATTAAGTCATTTTTACGGCAGTGAACAAAGTCATAAACACTTTTCAACTTTGTTGTAAAGTGTTAATTAAAAAGAAGTTTAAAAATCACGATTTCGACACAAGATGGATGGCATTAATCGTTTAAACTCAAATATATTGTAATTGCGCTATTTCAGAATATGGATGCACAGAAATTAAGTAAAAATAAAGCGGTTTTAGGACGGATACAACACTAAATATAAATTAAAAATCACGATTTTAACACAAGACGGATGCCATATTTTATTTTGAAGTGGGTCGCGTGATCTCTTCGCGTGATGATATGGATGTAGTTATTATTTTAATTTTTATTTAAAAAACTACCGAATATATTTTGCTGAATATTTTTTTTATATTTTTTATGGGATAATTTGAATATTTGTAAATTTTAAATTCGTTTAAAAAATGTTTGAAAAATTAGGACCCAGGGTTGAATGTATTTCATTTTTTCAATCCGAATTCAATCCAAAACAAATTGGGTGATATTATTCATTTATATTCCCATAGGTCCCATAGGCCGTCTGAACAAAATACTAAAATTTCAATCAGTTATTTTTACGACAGTTATCGTGCGAACGGACAGACAGACAGACAGACAGATAGAATAAAGTCATACACTTTTCAACTACGTTGTAAAGTGTTAAATAGGGAATTTTTCAATCTTCTCATCTTGACAATACGATTGCCCGACCTTTGTAAAAACAATTATTTAAATAAAAACTAAATTTCCTATTGAACACTCTTGTTATTTATTGTTTATCTTTTATAGTTTAGAAGATATTTCGAGTGAAAGTAAACAAAGTGAAGCGAAACTTCAAAGGGATAAAAACTTTTTACTTTATCTAAAAAATAAAACTAAAATGATTCAAAATATTAAAATATTGAAATTATTTTTGTATATTCATAAATGGGACCCAATTTCTAACAAAACGAATAAAAAATTTATATATTTTTATTTATAAGTTTCGGAGACATAAGCGTCCAAAGTGATTACATATTTGGTAAAGCTCCGAATTTAGTCGGTAACCCGGATCATAGGCATTACTATTACACCAAAAGTGCTTGTTAAAAAAATTACAGCCAACCAATGGACATCGCAGCTAAGTATGGATTATATAAATGTATGAATTTATACATGTCGAGTTGATCCTTATACAATAAAGATGTTTTAAAATAGGTACATATATGTTCAAACCTTCCATTCCATTTACGCTACAACAATCATTCCCTGCAACACTGCATGCGGAAAAATATTCTAACACCAGAGTGGACTTTGCACGAAGGGAAAATTGATTGACAAGTGATTGTTCCACGGATAACAGACAAATTTTGAGAGAAAACACATTTGAGAATTTCCTCTCAATGAGAAAAAGCTTTACCGATATTTCTTTATTTATTTGTTTTAAGATAATATTTTTCTGGTTATCTGAAACGTTGTGAAATTCTATCCAATGTCAATGTTTAGCTGAAACAGCGACCTTTCACACTATTGATAATTTTTGCATGTACAGTTTATCCGAGTACAAATTTAGTGCTGTAGAAATAGTGTTAGAGGCGGAACTAATTGCAACAAAAATGATTCTTGTTGTAAATGGTAGGTAACACGCTCCTAATCAACATACTAAAAATATACATCCGTACTGTTGCGCAAAATGCATTTTTTTGCCTCTATCTTGAAAAAACATGAAAAACTCACAAAAAATATGTGTGTTATCAAATTACAGGAAATTTCATGCTAAAAAAGAATATGATATTGGTTTAAAAAAAGAAAAGGAAATAACAAAATGGTGGTCGAAAAACTGAAAGCTTTTGCAGTGTTGAAAAACATCTTTTTATTAATCTAAGCGGCTTAAAAATCCTAGGTAGTTTTACCTTCGCTCATAATTTTTTAAAAAAGGTTAAATTAAAAAAAAAATAATTAAAATTTTTATTATTTAAAGTTAAAATTTCACATTACACAAAATCTAAAATTTGAAAAAGTTATACAATAAAAAGGGTTTTTATAATATAAAATCATATTCATTTCAGCAAAATCAAATCTCATCTTCATCTAAATCAAAACTGTCTCCTGTGTTTGTATAGTCCTTTCCACAACAGTTTTTACAAACTACTGAACATGGAAGTCCATATCGGCGACATGTACATTTCATGGTGTTACATGGTTCTTCAACTGTAGTTTGGCAAGCACATTTAATCATATTTAAGAGTTTGTCTAGTGCTGGCTCAAGTCTGTTAATATCGGCTGAAATTCTCCATCAACCAACTGCCAATTCCATAGTGTAGGATCAGGGTTTGGCTTATTAAGATTTTTCCAAATAAAACACTGCAAATGCACTCGAAGTAAATGGTATTTCACTGCATTTTGTGTTGGAGACAAACGAGCTATATCAAATTATTTTTAGCTGAATCTATTTTCTTAATGTATTGTTCATAACGAAGCTCATTTAGGTTGCTTGTGTCCATTAGGTTACTTACCTCCATTTAGTGGCACAATAACTTTACAGCCAATTTCGACTAAATCTTTCTTAGCAACATCCTCGGATGATCCAAAGGAAGCCTATTCGCATCAGATTTTAGATTTTATGATATTCTTGAAAGCAGAAGACTTACTTTTGCCAAATAACACACTGGTGGTGTCACACCCTGTTAATGCGTGAACAAAAATTAAAGCTTTGCAAGCCTCCTCTCCAATAGATCTTTGCATGGCTTGAATGTCACGAACTTTATCAGATTGTGTGGCAGACTGCATTAAAATGTTCTTAAAAGAATGATATAGTAGTAGGAATAAAATATCAGTATCATCAGCTACTACAGTGACATGTTTTTCCTTGGCTATGTTTAAAGCTTCTTTGACGATTGGTGTGTCTGCATCACCTTCTGTATGAATGACGGAATGATCTCTTCCTTGAAAATAACTCCTCAGTATATTGATAAAGCGCTGTTTGCTTGTGGAGTTAGAAAGAAATTTGTTTTTCTTGACGATCACAGGCAAATTTTCATCAAAGACTACTACAACAGATGACTGCTTCATGCGCAATCTGTGCTCCATATCTTTTATATTTAGTTTTTCAAACCCACCAAACACTATTGTCACTTTTCCATACCTTCTGTTGACGTACGATTCGTGTTGCCTTATGACATCGCCAAATGTTGCAGAAGCGGACCATGGTAACTGGTGATTTAATGCACCACCATAAAGAATGTAGGAAGTACTTTTCTGGGAATGAGACCGTTGTATTTCCTCGTATGCCAACAGAAGGTATGGAAAGTGACAATAGTTTTTGATGGGTATGAAAAACCAAATATAAAAGATATGGAGCACAGATTGCGCAAGAAGCAGTCGTCTGTTGTAGTAGTCTTTGATGAAAATTCGCCTGTGATCATCAAAAAAACAAATTTCTTTTTAACTCTGCAAACAAACAACGCTTTATCAATATACTGGGGAGTCATTTTCAAGAAAGAGGTCATTCCACCATTCATACAGAAAGTAATGCAGACACACTAATCGTCAAAGAAGATTTAAACATAGCCAAGGAAAAACATGTCACTGTAGTAGCTGATGATACTGATATTTTAATCCTACTACTATATCATTCTTCTAAGAACATTTTAATGCAGTTTTCCACACAATCTGATAAAGTTCGTAACATTCAAGCCATGCACAGATCTATTGGAGAGGAGGCTTGCTAAAATTTACTTTTTGTTCACGCATTAACAGGGTGTGACACCACCAGTGCGTTATTTGGCAAAAGTAAATCTTGCTTTCAAAAATATCATAAAATCCAAAATCTTATGCGAATGAGCTTTCCATTTTGGATCATCCAAAGATGTTACTAAGAAAGATTTGTTCGAAATTGGCTGTAAAGTTATTGTGTCACTATATGGAGGTAACATCGACACAAGCAACCTAAATGTGCTTCGTTATGAACAACACATTAGGAAAATAGCTTCAGCTAAAAGATAATTTAATATAGTTCGTTTGTCTCCAACATAAAATGCAGCGAAATACCATTTACTTCGAGTGCATTTGCAGTGTTTTATTTGGAAAAATCTTAATATGCCAAACCCTGATCCTACACTATGGGGTTGGCAGTTGGAGAATTTCAGCCGATATTAACAGACATGTGTCCAGCACTAGACAAACTCTTAAATAGGATTAAATGTGCCTGCCAAACTACAGTTGAAGAACCATGTAACACCATGAAATGTACATGTCGCCGATATGGACTTCCACGTTCAGCAGTTTGTTGTTGTTATTGAAACCCAGACCGTCCGACCTACCAGAAAGATGTAAGGTAACAGACGTTCAGCAGTTTGTAAAAACTGTTGTGGAAAGGACTGTTCAAACACAGGAGACAGTTTTGATTTAGATGAAGATGAAGATGAGATTTGATTTTGATGAAATAAATATGATTTTATATTATAAAAACCCCTTTTATTGTATAACTTTTTCAATTTTAGATTTTGATTATTTAAATTTAAAATTTCACATTAATCAAAATTTTAATTATTTTTTTTAATTTAACATTTTCTTTTAAAATTGTGAGCGAAGTTAAAGCTACCTAGGATTTTAAAGCCGCTTAGATTAATAAAAAGTTGTTTTTCAACACTGCAAAAGCTTTTGGTTTTTCAGCCACCATTTTGTTAATTCTTTTTCTTTTTTAAACCACTATCATATTCTTTTTCAGCATGAAATTTCCTGTAATTTGATACCACACATGATTTTTTGTGATTTTTTTAAAGTTTTTTGTGATTTTTTCATGTTTTTTCCAGATGGCGGCAAGAAAACGCATATTGCGCAACAGTACGGATGTATATTTTTAGTAAGTTGATTAGGAGCGTGTTACCTATCATTTGTAATAAGAATCATTTTTGTTGCAATTAGCAGCATAAGCGATATTATTCTCAAAACGTTGACGAAAGTCATTTCACGAAACAGCAGCTATTATTCTCAAAACATTGACAAAAATCGCAGTCCAATGTAGCTCGTGTTACGTCCATTCTTCAACTCCCAACTGAATTCCAACAGAGTCATGAGTCTTTTTTATAGTCTCTCTATAGAAACTTCTGTATATCTCTCTGTAGAAATTTCCAGAATTATCTAATATCTCCTAGTAGGCTAATCGTTATTTCATAAAGTTTCAGGAACATTCCGGCAGTGACCAAATGTCACCAAATTGACGATAAATCGCCAAATCTGGAAATCCTTCTTCTGACTTGAAACTCTAACAACCATAGTGTGACATACAGTTACCTTACACCTTTCTGGTAGGTCGGACGGTCTGGGTCTCAACAACAACAACAACCATAGTGTGACGTCAGGGAAAAAATGCTGGTATTCTGGAGAAAACAGTCCGATCACACCGTTTGGTCTACAATAAAGACGAAAGACAAGACGAGGGACACCATTGAAATAATATTACACGTTCGCAACATAATTATGCATTTATTCCATTCAGTACATACCCCGGTGCATCGTGGTGTTAGTTAAATCACAGTGCGTTCTGAATCGCATTTAGGCCTTCAATAGGCGAAATACTGGAGCCTCATCTTGAATACATATCTTGTTTTCGCTTTCTCACTTAATTTATAATCATTCTAATACTTAAGCCTATCGAAGACAGAGAAACTAAACAGGACAGTAGCTAGGCAGGGGCCTGAGGGGGCTAAGCCCCTCCCAAGAGGCCCCTGATAAAACTACTCAGCCCCCTGATAAAACTATTAAATTTTTAGTTGTGACATGAAATTTCATATAAAATGTCATTCAAATTTTGCATAAAAAAATTTCTTTGAGATTTTTTTTATATAAATTACTTCGTTTTAAAGATTTTTTAATTTAGCTGAATGTGTGATTATACTCATGATCCATTTATTTACATATTTAATTTAAAAATATTTTAAAATTATGACTATAGTATTTAAGATACTTTTGTATTATTGTGGGGGTTCACTCTTATGCATTATAGATTCGAAATCAACTAATAGGTAGGTAAGAGTTAATATTAAGCATAGAATTTTCCTACAAATTATTAACAACTTTATTACTAGTTAATGCTTATATTGCAATAATTTGTAATTATTATGGTATATTAATATTGATATATTGATATAGTTATATGGATATTAATAATCAGCTCGTAAATACAAATATGCAATTATTTGTTAATCATTTATTTATATGAATTGAAATATATAATAGTAACTATTATGGTTTATAAATACTAATGATTAATTATGTTTTTGGTGTGCCACACCTTTAAGACCGTTGAGTTCCCCTTGAATTTCCCTCCAGACCCTCTTCAATTTCGTTTCTGGCTACGGGCCTACGGCCCAGAAATGAACACTCATAAAATATGAAGATGCACCTAATTTGTTTAACCATGTATATTGTTTAGTGTTGGAAATAGCTATTTCAATTGAAAATTGGCTCAGTAAAGTTCTGCCCCGAATTTTAGCCTTTTATGTCCACGGTGAAGGATTCAGGAGTGTTATGAGAGACTTTACCGCCCCCCCCCCCTCCCCGAATTTCACTCTGGGAGAAAAATCGAAAATCCGATGGTTCGGAGCCGATACTATAGATGTGCGAAGATTCAGTTTTCTAAGGCACCGGAGGGTTACTTGAGGGTCTGCAAAGAGACTAACTTATATAATCTTCGCCTGGTAAGGAGGGGGAGGGGGTCGGAAATCTAAGTACGTTAGGTTATGTCCAATGGTCAATACTGTAAGTATGAAAATATTCAGTTTTCGGGTCACAAGGGGAGAGGGGAGCTTTCTAGAAGATTTTTTAGATGTTTGAAATAACCCCCATTTTCTTCGCTCCCCTGAGTGAAAATTGTAAATCCTGCATAAGATTATGCCTGATGATCAATACTATAAGTGAGTAAATATTCAGCCTTTTGAATTATCAGACCCTCCAGGTGATCCAGAAGGTTGAATCTTTCCTGGATCTCAAATGACTTCTCCTGAAAAGTCTGAAGAGTCTTTTAGATAACCCTCATTTTCTCCGCCCCCTTAGAGGGTAAATCGAAAATCCGGCTAAGTTAAACTTCGACCCACATTTGTTGCTTTACGACTTCTGCGACCGCGAAGCGGTCGCAGAAATTGCCAAATAACTGATTGCTATCAAAACTGGTTGTTGTATTTAGAGACAGTTAGCTGCGGGCACCGAAGCTAGTTTTGAATAAAAATGTTACGAAAATAGGTATTTAAAAATGATATGTTTTAATTGAAAAGCGAATGACGTTAACATGTACCTTTCTCCAGGTATTTTACATTTTTTATCTAGGATGGGGAAAATGCAAAATAAATAAATAAATGAACTCATTATTACCAAATGAGTGAATGCTTTGTAAATATTTTAATCCTGAAATGAACAGGCACCATTATTTAGAAATCATTAGGAGCATTTTCTTGATGTTTTGGGAGCTTCATTTCCTTTCTCCGCGTGGAGCGCTATATCTTTCGATCAAATTTGAGTAAAATCGAATATAAATCGAATAAAAATCAGTATGGATTTACCAATGAATGAATGAATGTCAGAAACCAAGGAACATCTTCAATGTTTCAAACTTTTTTACTTTCCTTATATACATAATGTATAAGGAAAGTATTGTGACGGGGTCGAAAATTCGAATTCGAGTTTTCGACGGGAGAGCACGTTTCAAGCATCCCTGATCACGAATCAAATATTTTTGAAGTGATGTCTCTCTCTGTGTGTGTGTGAAAGTATGTGTGTGTGTGTGTGTGTGTGTGTGTGTGTGTGGAAACCCCAGGCCGTCCGACTCGTCCAGTGTGTGTGTGTGTGTGTGTGTGTGTGTGTCAGTGAGTCTGTGGAGACGATAAATGACAAAAGAATGGACCGATTCGAACCAAATTTGGTACAAAAATCACAATCCGTAAACACTGGAAGCCTATTGTTTTTATACGCAATCAATTGTTCAGAACCCCCCTAAATTTTCGAATGAAATTTTGAAAAAATCGTCAAAAAATCAAAACCACTAATAAAGCTACGCAAATAGACATTTCTTATGTAATTTTTCATTAGAAAACGATTAACATAAATTTTAGAACGCTAACATGAACCGTTCTCGAGATATTGCATATTTTTCAAAATAATTATCAAAAAGTCATATAAAATATAAAAAAAATATTTTCTATTGAGAAACATGTTCACTTTTCATATGTAATATCATGCTATAAATTGGGTGACATCATTCTCGTGGATCTAGCTCGTTCCATTCATGAAAAAAGATACTTTGAGTAATACTTTTGTATTTGAACGCCAATAGTCATTTATCTGCTGTAAGAATAACTTATTTCTTCGTCTATAACGCATGGCGAGATTTTGGCGACGAAATTGGTGAAATGTCGCCAACTTGGTGACTTTTTGAAATGTTGCCAAATTAACGAAAATCTCGCCAAATGGATAAAAATGACGCTAAATCAATGAAAATGACGACTAATTGTCGAAAATTCAATATCTTGAATAGAATATTAGTATCTCCTGTAAGAAAAACCTATTTTTTTTACTGTAAAAGTACATTCATTACATTATATAAGGAAAGTCATGTGTTGCCCACATCAGATTTTCGAAACGAATATTTTATTAAACATACTTAAAATGTGTTGCAAAAATAAACTATCTATATGTAATTTTTTAGAGGACTTTTACCTGAAATGGAGTTTTGATCGCTTTGAATCAGAAATCTAAAAAAAATTTAACATTTTCACTTGATTGAACAACAAATGCTTTGCTAGTATTTTTAATCAAATGTAAATGAACGCCATGTTTAGCAATTTTAATGACCACAATTATATTCAATTGTTATTTAACAATTTTAATGAGTCGTTTTCTAAATATTTTAAAGTTTAAATTTGCGCAATATCTTTCGAAATAATCAGGCGAATCACGCGGAATTTGGTATGTTTATTTTAATCTGTAACTGCAAACAAGTGTATTGATTTTTTTCTTTCTTTTAGGAAGGTCTAGTAGCAATAAAGCTATAATTTGTGTTATTGTCTACCTAAAATATATCGACATTTATTAATCTTTAGGAAAAGTGATCACATTTTTTTTTTATTTTTGATATTCTCAAGGATCTCAAGGAAATCGATTCCTAGGCAAATCAAAAGGTTTCCTTTAACCCCCCCCCCCCCCGCCTCAAAAAGGTTGTGAAATCAGAGTAAATAGAAAATTAACATGAAGGTTCAGAGCGGTGCACGTGGGACGGAATTAGGACAAGTCCCAATTCAGACCTTACGTGTCGCATAATTAAAAAATAAATAAATAAAAGATAATTTCTCCACAGAAAGAAAGGGGATCATTTAGAATAGGAATGTGTTCCTCGTAACACGGCCTTGACACGAGAAATCAATCATAGGCAAGCGTAGATATCTTATATAATAGATGAATAATACCCGGCCGCAGAAACGTCCCAAAGATGTTTCTTAGATGGGTTGGTCCTAAACAGTAAGCTTCTGTTTTGGATAACCGCAAAGTAATTAAGAAAGGGTATCGGCGCGAGTGGTCGACGTTCAAATCCCATTGGTGTACGAAAATAAGGCGTGGACATAAAGTAATTAACAGTTGACGAGCGGTATGTCAAAAAAAAAAAAAGTAGCCAAGCGAGAGAAGATTTTTGATACTTTCTAGTTAAAATGGGGGGGGGGGGGGGGGGGGTTGAATATTAAAACTTTGAAATATGAATGAATATTAAAATCTTGAAATAGGAATGTTTGAGAAAGTGGATAACGGAGACTCCAGTTATTTTCATCCTGATACTGATTATGTACATATACTCAGTGCCGTACTCCTGTTATTTATTTGCTAGAAATAATCTCTTAAATCAACCAAGGTGGCTTTCATTATAAACAAGCAGATCACGCTGTAATCTCCGTCAGTTACTGTTCTTCGGGTGATTGATTGTCCTCAAACTTTCTACATGACCAAACAGTGTCCTTCACGATTTATTTCATTACATCGCCAGACGATTTTAATCCCAGAGAGCCGCAATCTGGTGCGAAAATGCAAAGTAGCCGTGCCAGATCCGACTTGAAGCCTTTCCGCGTTTGCATATTCACCTAGTCTTCCTCGTAATGATTCAAAATCCCCCCCAGACTTGAGTCGAAATTTATATCAGCGCGTTTGTTGTGTACAGATATTTCCATTTATTGCATTCAATTCATTTCATTTCGGCCAGGCATAGCATGCTACAATAATCTTTATGTTTTACGCTATGAATTGAGCCAACGGCTCTACCGTGCTGAAAACACAGGTTCTCGTTAGATCACCGAAGTTAAGCAGCATCGGGCGTGGTTAGTATTTAGGTGGGAGACCACCTGGAAACACCGCGTACTGTTGGCTCATTTCAGTCGACGTGGTGGCCGAACGGTCAAGGCGAGCGTTTCCAGCGATTGATCGGCCGCCACGTTGTGGGTTCCAGTCCCCCGTAAGACATGGATGTTGTGTGTTGTGGGCGCAGTGTGTTCCGCCCCCCTCTGGTGCGCCTGGGGCAACGTCCCTGGACGGCTAAGGGTTCACGATTTCGGCCGTACATAGAGCAAAATGGCGGAAGTCTAGTGCCTGGCCATTAGGAAAAAAAAAAAAAAAACGCAATGAATTTATATCTTCCCCAGTTTTATAACTTCGTATACAAGATTCATAAAACAATGTAAGTGGTACAAATATAAATTAAATTATGAGAAAAAACAAGTTTTTCAATGTCTTCCCCATACTGATTCAAAATTTCCCCGGACTTGAGTCGATATTCATATCAGCGTGTTTGTTCCTGGGTGGTGTTTCTGTACAGACATTTCCCATTTATTAGATTCGATTCATTTTATTTCGGCCAGTCATAACATGTTGCAATAATCTTTATGTTTTGCACGATGTATTTACATCTTTCTCAGTCTTATAGCCTCGTGTAAGTTTCATAAAACAATGTTATTGGCATAAACATAAAATACATGATGAGGAGAAGCAAGTTTTTCAATGTTTTCCCTCTACACAAAAGTGGCTCGTGGAAAAATAGAAAGCAAATTTTAACACGAAATTGAACTGAACTGATATATGACAATTTTGCATAATATTAATTTTGGATAATGGTAAGATTTATACAGTATTTTTTGATAATGAAAACTGTCTGCTCTCTCAATTGGTTTAAATTAAAATTAATTTTCAACTTCTCCCTGCATCATTGTAGTATAACGGCGTAGCAACTCGTGTTCACTAAGGATCTACTCGTTTTAAGTACTCTAGAACCCGAAAAAACTATATTTAGCGTAATATATATGTGTCTGTGCAATGTATGTATCCATTCTAGCCGAAAAACTAATTGACCAATTTCACAAAATTGAGTAGATAAGTCACTTGTGGGTTTCTTTGGTGCTGATTAGATGTTGATTTTGGTACGTTTCGGGGGGAAAAAAAAGCTTGCGTTTTTTACGAAATGGCCCTGAAAAATCTAAAATAAAGCACTAACGTCCGCTCAAATGCATCCATTAAACGCTTGTTTTATACGTAAATTTTAATGGCGAAAAGAATAAGACCGACCTCATAACTCTTAAACTAACCGTTCTCGAGATATTTTAGCTTTATCACATCGCCTTTTAAAAATACGCCCAGTCGTCCAATGAAAACGAAAATTGAATTGAAATTGCAAATTCAATGTTATTTTGTGTAATTAAACTCAATTTAACGAATTATGAAAGATATAAAGAGACGATGGATTTGAGTCTGTAGGGAAAGTCATGTGCTATCCACATCGTCCACATCATATTTCTTTTAATTATTAATATTTGACAGATTTAACTTTTAAGTTGTTTTTGTAGATGCTGAACCTCTCCTTTATTCTATAAAGCTTTTCCTTGAAGGTTTTTTCCCCTTTTCAATGGTCGATTAAGGAAGACTGACCGGGTCAATAACGAACTCATATGGAAGCCGTTTTTCTCGGCGATTATTATTCTTTCAACACATGACCGATTTAGAATTTTCTTGTGAAAACAGTTCATCCATTTATCGACCCCACATTAGAGATCAAAATTTGATCAAAGTACGATTATCCGATCTAAAGTGATGCTTTTACAAATATTTTGACATTGAATTCACTCAAAGGCAGCCGCGTTCAACAAATTAAGGACAATAAAAAGATTATAGGTTTATTTACCACTCCTTGGACAAACCACACCAAACGTGTGAATAGAAAGTGAGGAGATTCGATTTATGCTACATTCCTCTTCACCCGTCCGAATTCCGCATAACCTCTTAATTCGATTTCTGTAAAAACTGTTCGATATAGAAAAAAAATTTTGAACGAAGAAAAAAGAAAGCATGGCTTTACTATGTTGCATATATTTACGTAGAATTACGTCTGGTTGGTGCAAGACATGAAACATGGTTATATATGCAGTCATTATTTATTTTGCGACAAATCACGGTACAATATATATTCGATAGACACCAAGCGTAGGACGATGATATTATAACCTCCCCCCCCCCCCCCCAACCTAGTGCAGAGAAAGAAGTAGCAACAACTGTTTATATATGTCTTGTGACGCAATGTTCCTTTATATCATTCAATATATATCATCTCTCTATATACATTCATTTGCGAGTAGTAACGGCTAGAGTGGGTTGCACTTTTTCGTGACATTCAATTCTGAAGTTTGTCCCCCATTACCTACTGCGGGGAAAGACGTAATTCTACGTCATTAAAAGACCTTCCGCATATTGATCACCAGTTAGAAATCCTATTTCATCAAAATAGGATATGACGTTCTAAAGCGATGCTCTTACAAACATTTTGACATTGAAATCACTCAAGATGGGGGCTGTGCTCCCTTCGCTCCAATTATACGATGATCGGCGCGTTAGCACCAGGGAAACATTTCATCTGAAGACACTAAACCGTCATCCGCAAAGAAAACGGGCAAACACATAGCCATAACGTACCTAAATGACGTAGCGTAATGACGTGAAAATTTGATGGATAAAAATGTTCTGCGAGGTCAGTGGCATGCGGCCATATTTTGCTTTATCAAGCACAGCATTTAGTTCTGGAATATAAAAACAAGAGGGGAAATGTATTGATATAAAACATTAAATACCACTATTGGACCTATATATACATAAATTCCAATCTTCTATCTTTCGTTGCAAACGCATTAATAATATTTTCGTGGAAATTCAGAGTTTTTCTCATATTTGCAAGAAGTTCTTATTTCTTAAATTTGATAACAAAAGTTTGTATCTGTGCTACAAGATAGCAGCATCATTACTTATCAATAAGCATTTGACAGATTGCTTCTCTAATCAGAATTATTTTGTGCTAATTAGTCTGTCTGTCCGTTAGCACGATAACTGCCGTAAAAATGACTTTATCAAAATGAAATTTTAGTATGTTGTTCAGACGGTCTGTGGGACCTATGGGACTATAAATAAACAATATAACCCAATTAGTTTTGGATTGAACCCGAGTTGAAAAAATGAAATACATTGAACCCTATGGGACCTAATTTTTCAAACATTTTTTAAGCGAATTTAAAATTCACAATTGCTTCGAAAGTTTTAGGAAATATTCAAATTATCCCATAAAACATATAAAAGAAATTTCAACAAAATATATTCAGTAGTTTTTTAAATAAAAATTAAAATAATAATTACATCCTTTATATGAAAAGATCATGTGACCGTTATATGAATAGATCACGTGACCCATTTCAAAATAAAATATAGCATCCATCTTGTGTCAAAATCGTGATTTCTAAAGTTCTTTTTAATTCATATTTACTGTTACATCCGTCCTAAAACCATTTTTTTTTTGCTTAAATTCTATGCATCTACATACTGAAACAACTCAATTACAATATATTTAAGTTAAAATGATCATCAAACTTTGATTATTTTTACAACGAAGCCTAATTTTCACTTATGAAGAATGTAAACACCAAAAGATGTAGAATGAGTTGTATAAGAATTGTTGCATTTCTTTAACGCAAAATTATTTAGCTCATGGAGTCTGCAATATAGCTGATATGAATGAAACATTCATTGATTTTACATAAAGAAGCATACGTTTTTTCGATGAAGTTTTAAGCATAGAGTTTAATTACTTGTGGCTCCATGCTCTTAATTTTTAAATAAAATAAATTATTATAGTATTGTGATGAATGAAATGAATGGGAAAATGTTATGAATGAAATGTTGTTTTTATAGAGAGATCCAGGCGTGTTATTTTTTCTATGACGTCATTTGAATGAATTTCAGTTGTTTTCGATGAAGTTTTCAAATATAATAAATTATTGTAGTATTATGATAATTTTAAAAATGTTACCGAGGAATGTGTCGCATTTTAGAGATGCTTAAATAAAATTGCATTGAAGTTGATCTTTTTTTTTTTTTTTCCCCCGTCTAATAATTGCGATACAAGTACTAAAAACACTATTCGAAATAAGTGTATGAGAAAATTGAGTAGTCCACACTTCAATTCAGTGAAGACTTATGCTCCAGTTTCTATATACTAATTTTATGACAAAAATATGACTATTCAAGTTAATAACCGCGAAAAAATCTGACGTGGACAGCACATGCTTTTCCCTACATGCAGTGACTTTACTTTTTTCACAGCGAAATAATGGTGAACAAGATCCACACGGAACGGGATAGCCCAGTGGTTATGGCACGAGGATTGAACCCGAGTTCAATTTGCGGCTCTGCTCAATTTTTCCATGTTTTACGCGGAGTACAGGAACTGTTAAATCTGTGGGTCCGAAAGTCTTTCAGAGATGTTGGTGACAAGAAAAATCAGGTACGGTCCCTGTGGAGGTCGCTCTCACTGCTTTCTGGTCTAAATTGGGTTCATTCAAAGAGATACCTTATACTTTCGGGTAGCCGGCCACTCAATTTACTGCTCATGCCCTAGGGCGAATCGAGTGGTCTGGGTTTTCGACACCTTCAGGTAGCTTGGACGGCCTGGGTCGAAAGAAAGAAATATCCACAACACAATATTTTGGCATTGAATTTACACTATGCAAATAGGAATTTGACAATTTATTAGTTCAAACAAATGACTTGTACGTATTCACATGTAAAATTCTCATCGAAATACAATTGGCATTTAATCAATATTAATTGCATAAAATATATGGTTGATAAATGACTATGGATATCAAATACAAAACTATTGTAAGAAGTTTCTTTTCTCTTGAATGGAACGAACCAGATTCACGCGAAAAATGATGTATAATACTTCATATGGAAAGTGAACATATTTGAGGATACTTACTCTTTTTTAAATTTTATGTAATTTTAGATAAATGTATTGGGTAAAAGTGCAATATTTCGAGAACGGTTTATGCTAGCGTTCTAAAGTTGGTGTCACTCATTTTTAGTGAAAAATTACGTGGTAATTGATTATTTATTTAATAGTATTTGAGTATACTCTTTTTTTTTTAATTTTTCAAAATATCTAACTAAACAGTACATCTAAAATGGGCATTTCTATTAAAAGAAATTTAAGTTAGTTATTCCAGTTTTAAAAGTGCTAATTTTTTTTTTAAAACATTTATTCGAAAATTTGAGAGAGGGAAGGGGCATCTTAAAACATTCAATTGCGTTTAAAATTAATGGGTTTCCAGTATTCAGAGATTGCAACAATCGTACCAGATTTAATTCGAAACGCATTATTCGCTCGTGAGATATCGAGTCCACACAGATTCACGAACACATACACACATACACACACACAAACGGACATCCTATCAAAAAAGTTCTATTCCAGTTCAGGGATGCTTAACCTGCTCTTTTATCGAAAATTCGAATTCGAATTTTCGAAAATTCGAATTTTTAACCCTTTCGCAATACTTTCCGAAGACATTATAAAGTGTATGTGTCGAAAGCAATAGCTCTACAGTGATAGCAAAATCGTGTTGCAATTTCCTCCTACGATTAAATCTCATTAGCCATTAAACAGTCCGGTATGAAATGAACAATCAATGAATCCGGCTCTGAAACTGAACAACAGAAATGCAAAACTCCCCCCGTCCAATGCCAATCTAAAAGATATCCAAGATTCTCGCCAACGCACATAAACTCTTTCTCTGACCTTAACGTGACGTCTCTCGCATAGGACATCCTCATCGACACGGACGTAAACAGACCCATTGCCGTCATCGGAACAAACGTTTTACACTATGACTCCTAAATATACAGGCTGGCGTAACCGCCATTTTGACTCCAGTCAGTTAATGCCTGGATGTGCTATTTCAGTGGCGCCCGCTTGTCACGTGACTGATATTTGATGCGAAATTCAACTGTAAAATAAGTGTTTCTGCTTTCATAAAATTGTACCAATCATTCAAGAAAGTAAACTAAGGAGTGGGACAGCCCAGTGGTTAGCGCACGGAAATTGTACTCGGACAACCAGAATTCGATTCCTGGTTCTGCCTAAACTATCCTGGTGTTCACGCGGAGTACGGACACGTTAAATACGTAAGTCCTTCCGAGGGGTTGCTGGTAAGGAAAGGAGGGTCAGGGTCGTAGCCAGGTAGGAACCAGAGGGGGCTAAGCCCCCCCCCCAAGAGGTATATGCAGTCCCCCCCCCCCCCACTGATAAAATATTAAACTTGCAATAGTGATATGAAATATCCAACATGTCATCCAAATTTTGCTTAAAAAATTGCTTTATGAGAATTTTATAAATTATTTCATTTCAAATGTTTTTTAATTTAGCTAAATTTGTGGTTATACATATAAATTTGTTTAGATATATAATTTAAAAATATTTAAATTAAAAATATTAAGATAATAGTATTTAGGATATTTTTGTATTATTGCGGCGTTCACTGTTATACATTATCGGATCAAAATCAGCTGATAAGTAATTAAGGAGTTAAGTGTGTTAACTTGTATTTGCTTTTAGAAATTTTCTTCGATTTATTAAAACAGCTTTGCTTATATTCAACAGTTAATGCTTATATTAAAATCAATTGTAATTATTATATATTAATATTGATATATAGTAGTTATATGGTTTTTCCTAATTATAGCTTACAAATATAAATATGCAATAATTTATTTGTTAATAACTTATATGGATTGAAATATAAAATAATATCTATTATGATTTATGAATACGAATGATTAACAGTGATTTTAATGAGCTCCTCCTTAAAGAGTGTTCAGCCCCCTCTTATATTTCAAACCAGCCCTTCTTGAATTTCGTTTCTTGAGCCAGCCCTTCTTGAATTTCGCCCCCACTGGGTTCCGATCTAAATTGGGGGGCACTTCCAGGCCGTTTAAACAGATATCTTACACCTTTGGGTAGGTCGGACGGTCTGGGTTGAAGAAGGAGAAAGTAGCCTAGAATGTTTTGATTTTCTCGAGATCCCAAAAAAAGGACGATAAAGTAAACCTCTTTCCCTTCTGTACAGTCGTCGCTTCAACTGGGAGTCAAGATGGAGGCTGCTGTGCCAAACTGTGTATTTATCAGACTTATTTTACACAGTGAGGCTCGGATTACGTGGTTTTAGTCGCTAAAAAAAAGACGCGAGTGAGCAGCACGTCATTTCTAATAGCCTGTAAGATGTATGAATGAGAATAATTTCAAAGGATTACTGGGTGCACTGAAAAGTGTGAGGAGAAGGCACTCCCCGTCCTGCACGTAGTCTTTCCGATTCTTGGTACGGTCGTTCATGAAGATGGGTCGCACTTCGCGATAAACCAGAATGAGTTCTTTAAAATCAAAGACGAGAAAAAATGGACTTAAGGGGACGGTGGACGTTGAAACGAGCAAAAATCGACTAAAAAAAGTTTTAATATATAACATTATTTTACACATTTAACATTTGCTTACGGGTGGGACAGCGTCCATCCCAAACGAAGAATCTCCCAAAAAGACAGATATTTGACATACCCTATCCCAAACAGTTCGACCCCCTTTGCAGACATTGGCGTCCAAGGAAATCACCGATAGAAACATTGCACTTGCTGCAGCAGGTGCGATGTTTCTGTCGGCGATTTCCATGGACGTCAATGCCTGCAAAGAGGGATCCAAATGTTTGGGATAGAGTATGTCAAATAACTGTCTTTTTGGGAGGTTCTTTGTTTGGGATGGACGCTGTCCCACCCGTGAGCAAAAGGTTGAATGCATTTTTGTCGAAATGGAATTTTCAAAGGCTTTACATTTTTAAAATGCTCCATGAGTCTTAATTTCTGTCTGAGATGCATGAAATTTGGCAAGAAGACACCTCTCATACTTTTCAATGAAACTGTATGTATTTTATAATTGGACTTTATTAAGGTAATTGAAAGTGAATAAGAACCTAATTAAATGATGAAAATTAAGTTTTAATGCAGAAAAATATTTTTAAAAAATAACTAAGGGATTTAAAAATAAATACCCAAATTTGTTCATAATGTGTTTTTGAGTGATCATAATGTAGAATTAATCAAAAATGTGAACAAATGGCACGCAAGGACCATTTTCAAATTTTCGTTAAAAAAATTAAATTAAAAAAAAAACTACAAAGTTATAACAAAATTGAAAAAAAAATTAATGGTGCTGTATATAGTTAAGAGGAATATTTATACAAATTTCCACATTTCTAAGTCAATAAATAAATAAAAAAAATTTCAACGTCCACCGTCCCCTTAAAAGTATTTTATTAAAATCTCTTATTTACGACGTACAAAGGAGATTTTAATAAAAGACTTTTAAGCCTATTTTTGGGTTGTCTTTGATTTTAAAGTATAATTAGTTGACGTGTTACCATACTATTTTATTACAGAATGAGTTCTTTTAGAACAGTGTTTCCCAAAGTGAGGGTACATGAAGAAATTCAATAATTATATTACACTCTGTTGTAAAAACAATATATGTACCCATAAAAGAATTTAAGCTCAAAATTCAGCATATATGTATCGTTTGAGGAGACAAGCAAATAATGAGAATTTGGGAGCAAAAAAAACTTCTTTATTAAGAAATAGTTTACAAGAAGATTGCATGTTAGTAAGTGGTAAATCTTCTCCTGGCAGCTGTACAAGCCAATATTCGGTGCAGCATAGAGTACATTAAATTGCTTATATCCCTCTGCTGAAGATACTGTCACAAATGTTGCAACGGGTCAGCTAATTCAGTGGCATTCTGAGAAGGTTGTTATGGCCGTTCCAGCATGTCCTAAATGTGTTCTATTGGTGATGAGTCTGTGGATCTAAATATCCATGAGAGGGTATTAAATCATCGAAGACTTTGTTGAAAACATAGTACAGTATGGGGTCGAGCAAGGTCATGTTGGTAAATGGAACCTGGACGACTTGACAGCATAGGCAGAGCAATCGGCTGCAGAATATCGACGACGTACAAGCGAGCCGTTAGATTGGCTTGCAGCACAACCAGAGATTGGATGTCTCACGAGATGACTCCCGAGACTGTCACACCACATGATGGGATGCCAGTATGTCGCTCGGCAACAAATGTGGCGGACATCTGCACTGAGAAAAAAGCAGAGTTCCTTGTTAGGAACAACAGGCCTCCAATCGGCCACTCCCCAGGCTGACCGAGCTCGGCACCAGTTCAGACGGCTCTGCTTATGTTGAAGGTCAGTGGTAGTTATCTTAATGGACGTCGACACCAATGCTATCTTCTACCAGTCGTCTTCGAATGGTATTCCTGATACAGGATGCATGGAGAATGGCAAATGTATTGGAATGGCTCATAGCGACGCCATTGGTGTGGACGTGGTTACTCCCCCGACTACAGGATCTTCTCGAGCAGTTTTCTGTCTGTCTGGGGGATCTTGACCCTCGGCGACGGCTACATGTGCCTTCTCTGATCCAATGTTGCCAACTCGGTGCACTACCATATCGCTCAGACAAAGATGGCGAGTGATACGTTTGTTGGACCGACCAGTATCCCTATGCGACTCTTCTTTAAATCCGACAATTGCTCACAGCGCCATCGTGTACCCCTCAAAGGCATTTTTATATACAACTTGCAGTATCAAAGCAGAAAATTTAGTTCCAATTACCTGTGAGTGAGAACACCGGTCGTTTTTACATGAGCTTTATAATATCATTGACGCCGACAGTGTGAACATTTGCATAACTCTTAAGGGTGAGCGTCAGTAAATCTTCTGCCCTATCCGGGCTTTGTTAACTTTCGCGGCACACATTTTTCGCAAAAATTTTGCTCAAACAGTTGCGAAATATTTTCTGAAAAATAAAATGCAATGCTTAGATTATATTAAAACTAAATTTAATACCCAATAAAACATAGAACATATTTTTTATTGTAATCCAAAATATTTTTGGTGCTACCATCTGTTATCGTAATTTAATTCATACCGATTATTTTTCTTTTTTAATGAACATTTTTAAATATCTATTCCTTCTAATACAGTATTAAATACAACAACAGATCATATATACTAATCCCACAATCACGGAAAGGTAATCTCTCATTCTATAAATTTGATAAGGGGATCTGAATGTACATCACTGAGGACTGCAGTTTTGTCTTCAAGTTCCTTTGTCTTTAAGTTCAAGTCCAAGTTCAATTACGTTTCCATGATTGTGGCATTATTATATATGATCTGTTGTTAAAAAATAAAAGTAGTCGGTATGAATTAAATTACGACAACAGATGGCAGCACCAAAAATATTTTGAATAAAAATAAAAAATATATTCTATGTTTTATTGGGTATTAAATTTAGTTGTAATACCTAATTAAAACTAACTAAGCATTGCTACTAAGCATTGCATTTTATCTATCAGAAAATATTTCGCAACTGTTTGAGCAGAATTTCGGCGGAAATTGTGTGACGCGAAAGTTAACAAAGAGCGAATAGGGCAGAAGATTTACTGGCATGTCGAGTTTCGCGGCTGTAGCTCAATTTTTTATGGGTGCATATATTTCTTTTGCAACAGAATGTATTATGACAAAAATAGTATCATAATTACATGCACATAATACTTTTTTTCTAGTTAAATAATCTTCTTGCCAATAGACCCTATCTGGAACTAAGATACTTTTTTTGCCAATGGAGCCTATGGAACACTCATGTAATTTTTCAGCCAACCCTACAGTCCTTCTGGCCTATGTTACTGCTAAGAATTATAAATCTTTCACCATAAAGAATCATTCTATTAAATATCGAATGCATTAAATTCCATTGATTATCGAAAATTCTTGCAAATTGCAAAAATTACACAACATTTTATGGGGGCGCGGCAGCCCATTGGTTAGCACGCTGGAGTTGCACTCGGTAGGCCCGGGTTCGATTCCAGCCACTGCCAAAACTGCCGCCGTGTTCATGCGGAGTACGATCACGTTAAACATGTGGGTCCGAAAGTCCTTCCGAGAGGTTGGTGGTAGGGGAAGGAGGGTACGGTCCCTGTGGATGCCTCCACCACTGGGTTCCGGTCTAAATTGGGTGGCACTTCCCGACCGTCCAAACAGTTACCTTACACCTTTCTGGTAGGTCGGACGGTCTGGGTTTCAACAACAACAACATTTTATGGCCCCGGCCACTCAACCAGCAGCTCATACCCTAGGGTAAGTCGTGTGGCCTGGGTCTTTCACAACATTTTATGGCGATTCATGAATTTGTTCTTAAGATATTGTATACACCTCACAAACAGGACCGCCTTAACCTTCGCCGAGGCCCTAAGGTGAAAATAAGTTGCAGCCCCCCCCCCCCCCACTTCCATTAAATTATTTTGAAAATGTGCATAATTACACAGAGGACGGGCACCCAGAGCTCTGCGGACCTTCGGTCATAACAAGTCCCCCCCCCCCCCCCCGCCTACAATTATGTTTTAATTTAAAATTTTGTGAAAAACAAATTTTTATTATACTTATTTTACTGAACTTTGACTAAACTTCTATTAAAGGATCATTCATTTATACCTTAAATGTTTGATATTATCAAAAAGCCATTGCTTTTATGTCACTGATAAAGATGACGGAAGACTTCCTCTATGTTCAAGGGCACCGGCAACCGGATCAACAGTTTTTGGGGGGACTTGCGCTAATACTTATTTTGGGACCTCTGTGACATGACGAATTATATTCAGGACTGAAGCTATGCCACTCAGTGACGTCACTAACAGGTCATGGGAGTATTCTAAGCTTGGAGGCCCCGTACATTTCTGCTACGATTTTCCTTTTTTCATTCTTCAAACGTTCTTAATTTCAATTTTCAATAAAGCAGGTTCAAGTTCAATAAAGCACTTCGTTCGTTTATTATGTTTTCGAGTTACGCCCAGCTACAAATTCTGCACAGAGACCTCAATATTTAAGACCCTTTTAAGAACATATTCAAAAACTTGCTCAAAATTTCTTCAGAGATCTCAGCAGAGTAAATAATCCCACGCTAGATAGTATCCCGTGGTACAACCCCGCAAACCCCAAGGCGTGGCGTGTAAGCGCCCGAGAGCGTTGCCGGGGCGCCGCACAAAGGATACGTACTCCCGCCCTAAGCGGAGGCGCTTTATCTGGCATTGTTTTATATCTGATCTACCCTTTTCCAATGAATTCTAGCTAACTCCGTGCCCCTCCTTGACATTTGGGAATTCGCGACTCTACGACGAACCTTCCCCCATTTAAAGCTTCAAAGTCCCTTTCCCTTTCTCAAACTCAAGGCCCTGATCCCTTAGAGGCGACCCTCTACCCATCTTACCTTTCTCGTCTCATTAGGTGCCTGCTTGGGCCCTAATTCTTTCCCTTTCTGTGAGACTTGGAGAAGGGCCCGATTTCGATCGTCGCCCCCTCCAGACGTAAACTCTTTAATTTATGAAACTCGCTTTCTCTTATCTCTTCCTTTTCGCTCGAAGTTTAAAGGGGGGGATTTTTCGTCTCCTGAGCACTTCGCTAAACCCCGTCCTTGAGACAATTTTGTACAATTTTCAGTACAATTTTGTTAATACGAACTCGAGGAGCATGACTGGTGGATCTTGAATCTTTAATATTCTTGATAAAATCGATAAAGGCGTCTTTTCCAACGCTTACAACACTATATTACTGAAGCATAAAAATGCTTCTCACCCTATTAGATAATTATACATATTTGAACTGATAAAAGCGTGTAAAATTTTCCATTTACAGACACTAGAAAGTTCGTTTGAGATATAGTAAAATTCGAAACAAATATGTGTTCCAATTCATGAGATGTTACTGCATTAAAATGGAACTGACTATTATTCAGTAGAATGCAAATTTGCAATAACAAGTATAAATGATGAACATGTAATAATATGAATAAAATCCAGATTATAGAATTTTAATGTGCTGGTGTAACGATAAATTCCATCCCAAGAAAAAAAAAATTGAAAAAACTTAATTCCTCGGATGTCCCTCTATCTATGGAGGATTAAAGCTTAATCTAATTAGTTTCAAAATAAATCCTTCACTGTGTTTGGGGAAATCACCGTGGGATCTCGCTATATGAATGAAGACACACTTGAAAATCCAAATAGTTGCTCCTAGTCCCTTGGACGAGTCGGACGGTCTGGGTCTTCAACACTTGAAAATATAAAAAGAAAAAATGTTTATATTGTTGAGCATTTTTAAGTATACAATTTACCACTAGATGGCGACACTAAACGGAAAAAATGTTCTCAAGAAGAACTGTTATTGTTTGAAATTTGCAAGAAACCCTGGAATTTGAAAGCATTAGAAACTGATGGGAAGAAACTAATTTACACATTCTCTAATATACTTTGGCTAATCCGATAAGATAATCTTTAGAACGCCGATTCGAACCTTTCTCAAGATATTGCAAGATTCTTGAATGAATTATAAAAAAAATATTAAAATATCAGGCAGACCCGGATTAAGCATATCTGTGGCCCCGGGCCAGAACTTAGAGTGGGGGCCCCTGTTCACTGTAAATTTTGCAAATTTCTTTCTTCGCAATAATATACGTACCGTAATAGTACTAACTTGTAGAACGTATACTTAAATATGTACAAATGGCTAAAATTGTTTCAATAATCACCAGTTGGATGATTCCAACGAATATTACATTTGTTTTTGGCATCAAATGTTTACATTCTTTACAACATATAGGGGGGATATCAAAATATGAAAATGGGACTGTGACATAACGATTTGTTGAAAAACAAGTTACAAGAAGACTCAAGACACATTCTGGCTTACACAATCTTTTTTCTTGACTTTTTAGTAGCAAAATCATCAATTATCTCGTTAAAGTCCATTACTTTAAGTAACTCGTTTTCAATGCTTAGAATGCTTAGGTCGTTTAATTTCTCCTGCTTCATCACATTGCGTTTTTCGGATTTTATAATTTTTAACTTCGAAAATGAACGTTCACCACTTGCATTGGAAACCATCATGCAACTATATATTTGCAACCCTTTTTCTATGTTAGGGAAAGCAGATGAAATTCCACTTTCATGCATATAGCTATAAAAGTTTTGTAGGTTCAGCCTCTTTCTTTTCTCCTACATGTATCTCATCTGGGACTCGATGGATCTGGAACCTGTTTCTCCATCATCGTCTTCATCACTCTCCTCTTCTTCGTCATCAGCAGAGATGTCCATAAAAAGCACTGCTGACTCAGGATAATTGGCATTAATGCATACTTTGATATGGATGCATTCTTCTGGAAGTTCTCTTCCATCAACATCATCTTTGTATATTTTTGCAAAGCATTCACTATGCTTTCTTACTGATTCTTCCTCTAAGAAAAGCAGATCCTCAAAGAATCCAAAAATCTCAAAGATGTTTCGGTAAGCTTTAGATCGAGCATCCAAGTTTTTGATTAAACTGTCTACCAAGGAAGGAAAGTTTCAATCTTCATCTTTTCTGTACCAGATAAAACAACATCTGGGGAACCTTCGTTATCATAAAATGTCAATCTAGAACTTTGCTTTTTTATTCGGATTATGGAATCCTGGTAATTAGGCTCTTTTTTTGATCTGGCCAAGGCTTCATACCAATCATAGCTTTCCCTCTTCTCCTGAATACACAATGTGAGAGATTCCAGGAGTTGCACGGCGACATGCAATGTTACAGTTGATTTTTGCAGAGAAGTATTGACTTTATTAATTCTTCTCAATAAATCACACCAAAAGTATATGAGGAAGTGTGTTTCAAATCTCTCCATATACTGTTTTAGGCCTTCAGCTTTCAATCTGGTTTCAGATGATTCAAACAAGTCTGATGACATGGAATTTAATGTTGCCTCAATAGACGGGTAGCTCTCTTTCAAGGCTGTGACTGCATCTGCTCTAGCAAACCACCGGGTATCAGATAAATTTTTCAGAATTTTCTTTTTTGAACCTAACACGGATGAGAGAATTCCCCATCGATGCGTTGAGGAATTAAAAAAGGTGTACAGATTCTGTATGATGTAAAAAATGCAGCAACTTCTCTGCGGCTTTCAGCTGCTCTGACACCCACAAGATTCAAGGTGTGAGCTGCACATGGTATGAATAATGCCAAAGGGTTTTCCACCTTGATTCTGGCCTGAAGTCTATTGTACCTGCCGCTCATGTTAGACGCGTTATCGTAAGATTGACCTCTGCAGTTAGACAGGAAAATTTGGTTTTCCTTCAGAACTCCAGTAACCTCATTGAAAAGATTTTCAGCACTATGTCCATAAATTGGTATGAACTTTAAAAACCTTTCTATAGAGACATCACTTCTTACATATCTAATTATGAAAGTCAGTTGACCTATGCAAGATACATCAGGCGTAGAGTCCACAGATATCGAATAGTACTTTTCTTGTTTCACTTCATCCACAATTGCTGCAAACAATTTCTGACCTATGACGTTAATGAACTCATCACAAATTGTTGACGAAAGATAAGACACGTTACCCTTTCCTTTCATGCGGAGTACGATCATGTTAAACATGTGGGTCCGTAAGTCCTTCCGAGAGGTTGGTGGTAGGGGAAGAAGGGCACGGTCCCTGTAGGTGCCTCCCCCACTGGATTCCAGTCTAAATTGGGTGACACTTCCCGGCCGTCCAAACGGTTACCTTACACTTTTCTGGTAGGTCGGACGGTCTGGGTCTCAACAACAACAACGTTACCTTTCGTGCCACTCCATATTTTTTAATATGCTCATGTAAGAACGGGTCAAATTTGCTAACTATTTCCAAGGTTCCCATGTAATTCCCATTTTTTGCTGACCCAAATATTTCCTCATCACCTCTAAATGGTAGACCCCTCTGTGGTAAAAATTTTATGACTTCGACCATTCTTCGCAATATTTCTCTCCAATAATCTCTTTCTTTGTTCATATGGATTTTAAGTTCTGTGTCTATTCGTCCTTGTTCTCTGCATCGCCTCATGTACGTAAACAGATTTTTTCTATGTTCGATGCTCGTTTCATGGCCTGAGAGGGATCGTGAAGCATGTTTCACTTTATTAACTGTAAATTGTGTTTCGAAAGTTAATTCAGAAAAATGTATAAGATAAATTTTTATTTTGGAAGAAAAGTTAGACGTTTATAGAGTCGAAATTTAATTCATTATTTATATTATATTTTTAATTTATATATAATATAAATTTCATGCCACTTGGGGGCCCCCCAGAGTCGGGGGCCCCGGGCCATGGCCCGGTTGGCCCCGTGGTTAATCCGGCCCTGATATCAGGACTTGTAACACAGTTAAATACATAATTCCATACGTAATATTTTATTACAAAACGAATGACAAAAATTTTAGAATGCCAATATAATTCATTCTTGACATAGTGCACATTTTTCAAATAAATTTATCAAAAGAATTACATAAAATAAAAAAAAATATAAGTTTTATCCAATATGTTCCCTTTTCATATGCAATAGTATAGTGCCTAGTAGTTATAGTGTGCCGACCGAGGCGAAACATAGGTTCCCTAAAAACCGCCTCCGCCAGACGGCGTTGGTCTCGAATTAACGGTCAAAAGCGGATGGAATTTAATGCAAATGAAATGACCGATGTCTTTGGAAATAATTGAAGGATTTGTGTGAAATTCGGTGTAATTATTGCAAGTGGTATACACAAAAAGTCGTTTGCTTTTCAGAAAGATTGACTTAGGGATATATTCGTCTTTTTAAAATTTTATTTAACTTTATTTGTGGTCGTTCAAACATTTGAGGTCCAAAATAATCAAGTTCATTCATCACAGTAACGTGAAATTCGGTATGACGTTTTCTCTTGTGGTACATTTCAGTTCTTCCGATTTTGAAGCTTATTGGGCAAGCCCGTCCTGGGTCCGCCATTGGACTTGTTTTTAGAGAATAACTCGAAAATCAGAGAAAGTAGGAAATCTAAATTTAATATATCGTTTTATTTTGGAGTATATTTTAATTCCTTCAATTTTGAACCGTACCGGGTTAGCCCGTTTTAGGTCCCCCTTAGAAACTCACCCGTTTTTGCGGTATAACTCGAAAACAGGTGTATCTAAAAATTCGAAATTTAGCATATCCTTGTCATTTGCTGTATATTTTAATTCTTTGGATTAAAAATCTTATCGGGCTAGCCCGTCCTGAGCCCAACAAGAGGAATATATCGTTTTTTTAGAGTAACTCAAAATTCAGAGCATCTAGAATGTCTAAATTTAATATATCATTGTCCTTTGGGGTATATTACATTTCATAGCATTTCGAACCTTATCGGGCTAGCTCGTCTTGGCCCGCCATAGAAATTTACTCGCTTTTCAAGAATAACTCCATCAATCTGAGTAGCTAAAAAATGCAAATTTAGGATATCATTTCCTTTTGGATTGTTTTTAATTTAGATTTTGAACCTCATCGGGCTAGCCCGTCATGGGTCGCTGAAGAATGCTTTCGTTTTTGAAGAATAACTCGAGAACCGCGATAGATAAAAATTCTAAGTTTAACATGGTGTTCGCTTTTGTGGTATATTTAAGTTTCTTCGGATTTGAACTTTATCGAGGTAGTCCGTCCTGGGCCCGACATAGGAATGACCCGTTTTTTAGAATAACTGGAAAATCGGGGCAACTAAAAGATATAAATTTAGTACATCCTTATCTTTTAAGGAATATTCTAATTCCTTCGATTTTGAACCATATCAGGCGAACCCGTTTTGGGCCCGCCTTAGAAATTCACTTTTTTGGGGGGGGACAACTCTAGAACAGAAGTATCTAAAAGTTCCAAGTTTAGAATGTCGTTGTCATTTGCGGTGTATCTTAGCTCATTGGATTTAAAACCTTATCGGGCTAGCCCGTCCTGGACCCAACAAAGAGAATGTACTAGTTTTTTAAGAATAACTCCAAAACTGTAGCAGCTTGGATGTCTAAATTTAGTATATCATTGTGTTTTAGGGTATATTTTATTTCTTTGGATTTTGAACCTTATCAGGCTAGCCAGTCTTGGGCCACGACGTAGAAATCTACTGGTTTCACGAGAATAACTCGAAAATCCAAGCAGCTAAAAAAATCAAAATTTAGTATATCATTTTCTTTTGGGCTAAAGTTTAATACTTTCGAATTTGAACCGTTTCGGGGTAGCCCGTCCTGGGCCCGACATATTAATGCACTCGTTTTTTAAATAACTCAAGCAGAGCAGCTGAAATATTTTATGTATCATTGTTTTAGGGGTATATTTCAATTCTTCAGATTTTGAACCTTATTGGGCTAGCCCGTTTTAGGCCCGTCTTAAGAATGCACTCGTTTTGGGAGAATATTTTGAGAAATGAGAAGCTGAAAATTCCAAGTTTAGCACGATTGCATTCCTAACACGATCGCATTCCTAAGGCGGATTCAAGACGGGCTAGCCGGATGAGGTTCAAATTATAAATTGTGATAAACCCCAAAAGAAATTGATAAACTAAATTTAGATTTTTTAACTGCTCCGATTTACGGGTTATTCACGAAAAACGAGAACATTATCACTATGTCGGGCCCAAGACGGTCGAGCTCGAAAGGTTCAAAATCCAAAGAAATAAAATATACTCTAAAAGACAATGGTATACAAAATTTAGATATTCTAGCTGTTACAGTTTTGGAGTTATTCTTAAAAAACGAGTCCATTCTTCTTGTTGGGACCGGGACGGGCTAGCCCGATCAGGTTTTAAATCCAATGAGTTAATACATACTGCAAATGATATCGACATTATAACCTTAAAACCTTTAGATACTCCGGTTCTAGAGTTATTTCCCCAAAAAAGTGAAATTCTAAGGCGGGCCTAAAACGGGTTCGCCCGATACGGTTCAAAATCGAAGGAATTAAAATATTCCCCAAAAGATAAGGATGTACTAATTTATATTTTCTAGTTTCCCCGATTTTCCAGTTATTCTAAAAAAACGGGTTCATTCCTATGCCGGGCCCAAGACGAGCTACCCCGATAAAGTTCAAATCCGAAGAAACTTAAATATACCCCAAAAGCCAACGACATGTTAAACTTGGAATTTTTAGCTACTTCGGTTCTCGCGTTATTCTTCAGAAACGAATGCATTTTTCAGCGGATCCAAGACGGGCTAGTACTAAATTTACATTTTTTAGCTACTCCGACTGATCTAGCTATTCTTGAAAAGAGGGTAAATTTCTATGGCGGGCCCAAGACGGGTTAGCCCGATAAAGTTCGAAATGCGATGAAATGTAATATACCCCAAAGGACAATGATATATTAAATTTAGACATTCTAGATTCTCCGAATTTTTAGTTATTCTCAAAAAACGATATATTCCTTTTGTTGGGCTCAGGACAGGTTAGCCCGGAAAGATTATTAATCCAAAGAGTTAAAATATACAGCAAATGACAAGGATATGCTAAATTTCGAATTTTCAGATACACCTGTTCTCGAGTTATACCACAAAAACGGGCGGGCCTAAGTCGGGCTAACCCGGTACGGTTCAAAATTGAAAGAATTAAAATGTACCCCAAAAGAAAACGATATATTAAATTTAGATTTCCTACTTTCTCTGATTTTCGAGTTATTCTCAAAAACCAGGTAAAGTCCTATGGCGGGCTAGCCCGATAAGCTTCAAAATCGAAAGAACTGAAATATACCACAAGAGGAAACGTCATAACGAATTTCACGTTACTGTGATAAATGAACCTGCATATTTTGGACCTCAAAAGTTTGAACGAACACCAGATCAAGTTAAATAAAATTTTAAAAATACGAATATATCCCTAGCACATCTCTCTGAAAATCAAATGAATTTTTGTGTATACCACTTACAATAATCACACCCAATTTCACATAAATTCTTCAGTTATTTCGAAAGATATAGGTCATTTCATTTGTAATAAATTCCCATTAGTTTCAATGTTAACTCCTCCACTTTTGACCGCTTATTTGAGACCAACGCCGTCTGGCGGCGGCGGCTTTTCAGGAACAGCTCCCAGCATTGAGTGGTGTAGGCGGTCGGCACACTATTACTTCTAGGCACTGTAGCAATAGTATGTATTAAAAAAATGTTATTATTTTCGGGATCTACTTCATTCCATTCACGAGAGGAGATCTTTTGCAATAGTTCTCGATATTGAAACCCAAGAATTTGCCCATAGTCATTTATTTCACGGGAAATTAATTAAATGTCAATTGCATTTCGATGGGGATTTTATGAAGACGATGCGCATGAATAAATCATTCTGTTTAGTCTTATAAGTTACCCAAACCATACAATTTCTATTGACGTGATGTTAATTCAATGTTAAAAACATTAAACCGTGGATCTTGTACACCATTATTTCGTTGTTAAAGCAGTAGCGTCCTATCGCACCATATAGGGAATGTCATGTGCTGCCCATATCAGATTTTTTTTCTGTCTTGCTTTGTATCTTGGAACGATCTGTTTATTAACCGCTATGTATTCCGAAAGCGAACGATATATATTCCGAATCACCTCGCTAAAAGCGCAGTACAAGTATGTCAGTGCACTCAGTGCAACCGTGAGGGCTGAAAAACTCTATACTAATTCAACCATGCTGAATCCACATCTGAAAATCTGTTTTTAAAATTAACCCTTGGATATGGAGAAATAGCCTCTCAAAGTTTAGTCCTTTTATAATTATTACTAGCCGCCTTCGCCGCCCAGCCTGTTCGCTACCCTTGAAAATTCTGACCGTGGCAAACTCGCTGGCAAGACCTACCAGAAAGATGTAAGGTAACTGTTTGGACGGCCAGGAAGTGCCACCCAATTTAGACCGGAACCCAGTGGCGGAGGCATCCACAGGGACCGTACCCTCCTTCCCCTACCACCAACCTCTCGGAAGGATTTACGGACCCACATGTTTAACGTGATCGTACTCCGCGTGAACACGGCAGCAGTTTTGGCAGTGGCGGGAATCGAACCCGGGCCTACCGAGTGCAATTCCCGCGAGCTAACCACTGGGCTACTGCGTCCTCCGCGACAATCTCCATAACTTTCTTTTTATTCACCCAATTTAGACCGGGACCCAGTGGGGGAGGCATCCACAGGGACCTTACCATCCTTCCCCTATCACCAACCTTTCGGAAGGACTTACAGACCCATATGTTTAATGTGATCGCACACCGCCTGAACACGGCGGCAGTTTAGGCAGTGGCGGGAATCGAACCCGGGCCTACCGAGTGCAATTCCCGTGCGCTAACTTCCCGCGCGCTAATTTAAATTTTATAATGACCATATGCTTAGCTCTTAATTCCATCATCCTCATTCCATCATTTCAAATTATTATTTATCCATATTATTATTATTTATCATTATTATTTATCCATAAAATTAAAAAATCCATCGTTCCATCATTTAAAATATACATAAATTAAAATATCCATTTAAAAAATCCATATCGTTCCGCCAATCCATAAATATAATAATTTCAAATACATCACCACTATACAATACATATGCTAAGCTCTTAATTAATTTAAAACCGGAAGCTCGGTCTCCATGGAAACGGGAAAAAAAAACTTCTGCGGGGAAAGAACTCCTTTAGCGGATAGCCGAAAAATTTAAAATCATGACATCTTTAAAATTGCGATCCTGCGGGCAATTTTCATTATTTCTTGACCAGGTTGGAATTGTAAGAATGCCAAATATTTCAGCTTTCTAAAAATGTAAATTATTAGTCGAAATAAGTACTTTTTACTATGCGAGAATTTAAAAACCAAAATTCGTTTTTTTGAGTCAAAAGTGACTTTTATTTTAAAATCTTTAAAAAATATTAGAATTTGTCCTTGATATTTGAAATTTATATATTTTTACTTGCAATTGTCTGCTCTTTCCGGTGGTGTGATTTGTTTTTTTCTACGATGTCTGGATCGTGGAGAAAAAAGAGCAAAAATGCAAAAAACGGTCGAAATCGCATAAAACATTAAATAACAACAAAAAAAAAATTAAAATTTTAAAAATAGGTTTTCACGTGTCCCCTTTCCAACCCCCTCCCCGGGTCTCCGATTGCCAAATTTTGTAGCTCTCTGACGCGCGGTCGCTGAACGTATAGTGTATAACACAGACACACAGACAGACATTGCCTTTTATTATACAGGGTGATGGGGAAATGTCTGGCCAAATTTTAAAGGGGGTTAGAGGGGACGAATATAAATGGATTCCCAGTACAATGGATTCCCAGTACAGCAATGCGGGAAGCTGTCATTCCCGTCATTCCCCACTGTGATTTCACACAGCATGCAGCGCTTCACGAATGCTGAACTAGCAGATGGGAGAGCTGCGCAAAGGTTGTACAGGGAACGATTTCCCAACAGAGAAATACCGAATCGTCAAACTTTCGAGCGGAAAAATAAAACACAGACAGCTTTGCGAAAGCGGGTCCTTCAATGTCAGCAGACATGATGTGGGCAGGCCTCGCTTGGTGAGAACAGTGTGAGTGGAAGAAGGTGTCTTACGTGAGATTGAGCACAATCCTTCCACAAGCACGAGAGCTGTTGTTGCCCGTAGACTGGGTGTGAGACAGTCACATGTATGGGAGATTTTGCATGGCGAACGTATGCACCCATACCGTTTACAAAGGGTGCAGGCATTGATAGAGGCAGATTTCCCTCTCCGTGTCAACTTTTCACAATGGTACTTGCAACAGGCTGCTGTACTGTCCGACTTCCCTTCATACGTGTTATTCACAGATGAGGCAACGTTCACTCGAGAGGGTTTGTTTAACAGTCACAATGCTCATGTTTGGGGATATGACAATCACCATGTTACAAGACCATCTGCTTACCAGCAGAGATTTAGTGTCAATGTGTGGGCGGGTATGGTGCACGAATACGTGATTGGGCCGTACATCCTACCTCATCACTTGGACGGCCCGAAGTACCTCATCTTCTTGCAACAGGTCTTGCCCGAACTGCTGGCCGTTATGCCTCAGTGCATCTGGAGACGTATCTGGTTCCTGCACGATGGAGCGCCGTCACACGTTAGCCGTGATGTCAGAATTACCTGGACGCTACTTATCGACATCAGTAGATTGGTCGAGGTGGACCTGTTCCCTGGCCTCCAGATCTGTCCTGATCACCAGATCTGTCCTGATTGGATTTCTTTCTTTTCTGTGGGGCCACTTGAAAAGCATCATCTACGATACCCCTGTGGACTCCGCCGACGATCTCGTCGCCAGATTGGCTGTTGCTGCTATGACACGTTGATTTAATAAAGGGCTTGTTACATTTGTTTGTGTCTCTTTCCTTTTACCTTTTCACTTTCTTTACTCTCCAGGGCTTTTACGCGGCGTTTCCGGACACGCATTGTACTGCGAATCTTTTCATATTCATTCCCTCTAACCCCCTTTAAAATTTGGCCAGACATTTTCCGATCACCCTGTATAGATTATTATTTGTTATTGTGTTTATAATCTCAAGCCGAAGTCACAACATAATGCAATTGCATAGTTATAAGACTTAATGCCTGAAGAAATAGGAGGAAAACTGTAATCAACTGATGGAGTTAGAGATGAGAACAAACACCTCCATGATTCATCTGAATAGAAAAGTTTATGTTCAGAGGTCATTCTAATTTAAAAATTCAGAATATTAATAATTAAACCATGGAATTAGAGAGATTTTCTTCCTGCTTCATCTTTAAATTTTCGTTTTAAACAATACATTTAATGCAAACTTTGCTTGTAGATAGATTGGATGGAGCTGAATTGTGTGACCCATAAAGTTAGAGAGAGATAGTCCTTTTTAACACTTTACAACAGCGGTTCTCAAACTGGGTGCCCCAAGCGCATGCCAGTGATGCCGCGGCAATATTTAAGAAAAGTCGGCTAAAAATTGTGAAATTATTAAAGAAGGCATGAAGATACTTAAAATTTAAAATTTAAGTTGTCTTCCCTCGCCACTGTCGAAAAGAGTTTATTTTTCGTTTCACACTCAGACATGTTTCATATTACATAAAATGCCAACCGCAACCGGCTAAGAATTGTCCTTGTATTTATCTCGAGGTACGACCGATCCTCTACCTCTACCTGCATTCGTTAAGCCTTAACGAATGCAGGTAGACGATCGGTCGCACCTTAACGGTTAAGGTGCAGTCGATAAGTAAAGTTGTGTTTAAATTTTGAGTGAAATTTTAAGGTGGAAAATTTGGTCTGTACAGCAGTAACTGTAAGCCTGATCAAGTAAGTACTTATATTTATAGGTAATGTGTTATTTTGTTGCTATTTTTTTGTGTGATCATGCAATTTTTCGTTCTTTTGGGGTTACTTTGACCCCATCAAATTTGAAGATATTGCTAACGAGAATATGAAGGTGCGTTTAAATTACATCGAACGAACGACTGAACGAACACGATGATTGAAAGGCGAATTCGGTTGCATTCGTTCGTTCTAGCTTTACGGCATTCGTCCGTTCGCACAAACATTCAAATCCTTTTTACATATCGAATGATAAAAATGGTCGCGTCGAACTTACGAAATAAAATTTATTTTTGGCAGTGTGTTGCGCTTATTTCGTGCCAGTTCTGAAATGTTTTTTTTTTACGAATTATTGTTTAAATTATTTATGATTTGTTAAATAAAGTATGCGTGGAATAAAATGCTAACAACATGGAGTAAATAAATAATTTCTTGAAGTTGCCGTGTTTGTTTACATTTTTCAATGAAAAAGTGAAAGAAAGTAGTCCAGGCGCAACAGTGAAAATATCGGTCTTTTTCGTGAATTTGCGTGGGGTCAAATTTTTATTCTGTTTTCAGGTTTTGTGTCGACGGTAGTGCAATCGTGCAAAATGGGTGCCGGAATCGGCTTTATTTCTTTTCCCAGCAACGACTCAGTATTTATCACTTTGCGGATTGTGTTCAACAGTGTTTCACAAAACTAAAGCTTACTAAATTCTCTATAAAAAAGTGTAAGCAGATCTGTTATCAGAGTAACAGTTACCGAGCGAAGGGGAGGATGTGGATGGGAATCAGTGGAAGGATGTTTCCACTTGGATTCGGAAAGGGCCTCTACTCTTGCATGGCACTCCGACACTGGAGGATCTTTCCCCCAGTGTTCCCTACTACGGTAGGATTTTCTTTTCTCTCTCCCCTTATATTTTTCTTCTCTCTCCTAGCAGGCAACCCTTTCTTTTCCTCTCTCCTCTGCCTGCTAGGCCTTTTCTTTGTTCTTTTTCAGGTTCTGGTCCATCGTCTGTCTTTTTCCCTGGGGGATTGTCCCAGTTGTTTATTTCTGTGTTTGGACACCGTAAATGTGGCTTGTTTTTTTTCAGGTATAGGCTTCGTTGTCAGCATTCCCTGGGGGATTGTCCCAGTCGCTTTTCGGTGTTTAACCTCTATAGCAGCGGCTAGTGTTCCTTCAGGCACCCAATTGGGTTTTCCTAGTCTCCAGGGGTACAGTCCCTGTGATCAGTTGGTGTTCTGTTCCCCCACCTCTGTAGTGGAAGTATCTTCCCCACCTCAGTAGTGGATGTATCTGTTGGGTTTCAGGGTTCGTCTACCCTCGCGTCGCTGGGGTATTGTCCCGGCCCTTGTTCAATTGGTGTCTTCCACCCTAGTGGTGTCTCTTGGGTTAGAGCATGATTCTACCTGAGAGTTCCTAATCCCTTTTCCTTTCCAGTCCTAATCGCTTATTCCCCTTCAGCTCCTTACAGGACATTCTCGTCTCCCAGGTATAAAGGTCATTCTTCCCTTTTTTTCAGGAAAGAAGACGGCTGCCTCTCTGGTTCGGGACGGCCCTGCTTTAGGGGGTATTTGATAGGTTAGGTGGTCGCCGATGCGGCACTGGCCCATTTAGGGGTCTTTCTTCCCTCTCCCTTCCTTTTCAGCTCCTCCAGCCGGCGTTCCTGTTCCCGGGTAAGTGGTCTCGGGAGTGTGTTAGCGTATAGTCTAGTTTGTAGTGCTTTCCTTTTTTGCCCTTGGCGTCTCCGTAGTCTCATTTTCGCTTTGCCCATTTCTAATCCCGGGTTGCTCTTTGCCTCCTTGGTTTGTGCACCCTCTTCTCCGGTGTCCTCCCTTATTTGGGTCTCATACCTGGTCGTACCAGCCCGGGGCTTCCTTCCTACGGCTCTCCCTTCGCTGGTTTTTTCGCGGTCCTCCCGGGTTTTTGAACTTTGCTCCACCCTGAAAGCTTATTGGCTGTAGCATATTCTCGTTCTTAAAGCCCTCTGCCTTTTGCGTTTTTTTTTTCTTTTTTTTTAGCTCTAGAATAGCTTTAGTTTACCGCCTTAGCTTTGCTATCTCTCTTAGTGTTTGCTATTTGTTTTCTAGTTTATTGTTATTAGTATTTTAGATTAGTGTTATTAGACGTTAGATATTTCTCTCTTAGCGTACTAGTTTATTTTAGATCCTTTTAAGGTATTAGCTCTCGTCTTAGGCCTCTGTCGCGTCTTTTAACGCTTAAGTTTCCTTTTAGCTTTAGGTTCCCCCCTGTCTTCTTTCCTCTGTGGTCTCTTCTAGCATTATTAGTATTCCTCCCTTGCTTTTCGTTCCTCCCTTGGTCCAGCCCCCTGGCTTTCGTGCTTTCTCTCCCGGCCTTGGCTTACGCCTCTTCCTATCTTTCTTTCCTCTTTCTTAGGTTAATCTAATCCAGCAGTACGGGTATAAGTCCGGGTTACGACGGCGCCTCTTTAATTTGCATACTGTCTCTGCATAACTACCGAGGGATAGAAAGTTGGAATCCTCTGCAAATCACAAACAAAAATCTTCGTTGCCATAAGTATGGCCCCTCTCGGTTCTTTAGCGCGGTCACTGCATCTGTATCTCTTCGTTCATGCTCTTCATGTGTGCCCCATTTTCTCCTCTTAGAGTAGGGGGCTTTGCATGGGTTGCCTCGACTGGGGGTTCCCCTGGCCGGGGCGATTTGAGCCTTGTTCGCATCTTTTGGCTGCTCTCTGGGTGTGGTGTGCGTGGTCAAGGGTTCATAAGCTGCTCTGCCTAACTTTGGCGTTTGTCCTGCCCTGGGTTATCTGTCTGGTTTTAGACCACCTTGCCTCTTCTGGACCTCAGCCGGATTGTCTATAGACGACTCTCAGCAGTGGAGAATTAAAATCGTAGTCGCGGAACAGGTCTCCACTTTGCTGTCTGACAGTTACCGAGCAATATCCACGTGAAGCTATCAATGTTGGCACGATTCCAGCGAAATCAATTTTTTAGCTAAAAATTCAGCGATTTAGCTTTGTTGGACATCATTTTAACCGCAAAGTGATGGAAACACGGTTATTTTTATTTATTTCAGTCCCTACTTTTATTGCAGAATTATGGACAATTGGCTGAAAACTGGGTCTTTAAAACGGAAAGGTGGTGAACTCATTAAGCTTCTGAAGTCACTGATTCAATGACAACCAGCATCGTCGGAGGAGGCGACATATCCCAGCAGACACCTGCGAACCTAAGCCGTCCAAGTTGGTCTGCTTCAGTTCGCGGAAAGGCAACTCACGACCAAAAGGAAATCCGAGGTAAAATAAGAAAATATGATCCTAGCCACCTCACGTTGTTCTGGCTTTGTTCCGGTTGGGAACGAACAGGCGCCGGAAGTGCGTTAACTGTCATAAAATTGTTGTTAATGACTGCTTGGTTCCATCCAAATTAAAAAGACATCTGGAATGCAATCATTCTGATTTAGTACATAAAGGTGAAGAAATCTTCAAACGCCGCGCTTTATCTCTCCAGACAGGGTCATCCATGATGGAGAGAATTTCTAAAAATGAAAATGAAAACGCAACTGAAGCTTCATTTATTGTCAGTTTACACATTGCAAAAGCTGGAAAGCCCCGTATTATTGCCGAGGCACTGATTAAACCTTGCGTGAAGGATGTTGTAAGTTGCATGTTAGGTCCAGACATGGCCAAGAAGATTGATACTGTGCAGTTATCAAATAGCACTATAAGCAAGCGAATTTACGCAATTTCAGAGTCTGTGGAGAGCCAGCTTATAAGAAGATTGAAAACTTGTGATTATTTTAGTTTACAGCTCGATGAAAGTACGACGTTGCTGGATTTGCTGTTCTTGTGTTTGTGAGGCATCCATTCGAAATGCAAATAGAAGAACTTTTGATGAGTGAAGTGCTTGAAACTTAAACCACTGATGACGAAATTTTCAAAGCTATCGACACATGTGTATAGAAAAATGATTTGGAATGGAGTACGTGTGTGGATATTTGCAGCGATAGAGCGACTGCAATGGTTGGAAAAGTGAAGGAAGCCGTGTCTAGGATGAAGCAAGTGGCAGGAAATGCCACCAGCAGCCACTATGTCATCCATCGGCATTCTCTGCAACTAGAAGGATGCCACAAGATTTAACAGTCGTATTGGATGGTGTTGTGAAGATAATTAATCATGTTAAGAGCCGGCCGCTTCAAGCACATCTAAAAATGTGCTTACAGCCGAAGATCTGGGTATAGATCACTTCCACCTCTTACTGCACACAGAAGTGCGGTGGCTATCAAGGGGGGACATTTTAGCCAAACTGCTTAAACTGAAACATGCACTGGTGGTCACATTTACAGAGGAGCCTTTTATCCAACAATTAACTGATGTCGATTGATTGCTTAAATTGGGATACCGGGATACCTTTTCGAACATCTTTGAGAAACTAGATGAAACCACCACTTCTCTTCAAGGGAAAGGAGGAGCACAATTAGAGAAAATAAAAGCCATGCGGAAAATAACTACGTTTTTTAAAGCGTGTGTTGAGAGCAGAAACATCTCCAACTTTCCTCGGTTGCAATAATTTATCAAAACAAATGAGATCAACCTTCAAACCAACTTCATCGAAATTGTTATTGTCAACTTGCAAGGTTTGGAAAGAAGCATAGTTGATTATTTTCCCGACATTGACTCTGATGACATTTACAGTTGGATGATGAACCAGTATTTCAGCGACCCGAAACATAAATCTACTGGAATGACGAATGGAAATTTTCAAAACCTGATTGAGATCAGCGAAGACAGCAGTTTAAAACAAAAATACCGTGAAGGAAGCCAAGAAGAGTTCTGTATGTAGATGTATTCAGATCTATTAAGATCTATGTAGGTGTATTCAGATCTATTCAGGTGTATTCTGTATGTAGGTGTATGCTGTTGGTAAGGCTGCAGTGAAAAGACTTGTGCGTTTTACTACAACTTCTCTCAGTGAGTCTGCATTCTCAATATACGCTTACATAAAAACAGATACAGGAGCAAACATTCTGGGTCAAGTGATTTGAGGGTAAAATTAACTAAACTTCCCATAAACATAAAGGAAATAATGAAAAATTCATCCAAACAGTTTCATTGATCGCATTAAAGACAACTGAGCATTAAATTTGCACTGTTTTTTCTTCTTTTCCTAAGTATTCAAACCGCTTTAAGGGTAGCTGTGCCGCGAAATTTTTGTAGCCCGACAAGGGTGCCGCGGCAAAAAAAGTTTGAGAACCGCTGCTTTATAACATAGTTGAACACCCAGACCGTCCGACTCATCCTGAGGACTTGAGCAACTATTTGGACGGCCGGTCTTTACAACATAGTTGAAAAGAGTTTAAAGCTTTACAACATAGTTGAAAAGTGTTTATGACTTTGTTCATTCTACCTATTTGTCTGTCTGCTTGTCCGTTCGCACGATAATTGCCGTAAAAATGACTTTATCAAAATGAAATTTTAGTATGTTGTTGAGACGGTCTGTGGGACATATGGCAATGCAAAGGAATAGTATCACCCAATTAATTTTGGATTGAACCCGGGTTGAAAAAATGAAATACATTGAACCCTATAGGACCTAATTTTTCAAACACTTTTAAGAAAAGTTAATATTCACAAATTGCTTCGAAAGTTTTAGGAAATGTTCGAATTATCCCATAAAATATATAAAAAAAATTTCAGCAAAATGTTTGGTAGTTTTTTAAATATGTTTGGTAGTTTTTTAAATAAAAATTAAAATGATAATTTCACCCATATTATATGTAGAGATAACGTAACACACTTCAAAATAAAATATGCCATCCATATTTTTTCCCAAATATCAAAATCGTGATTTTTAAAATTAGTTTAAATTTATATTTAGTGTTGCATCCGTCCTAAGCCGCTTTATTTTTGCGTAATTTATATGCACCTACATGCGGAGTCAACGCAATTACAGGAGGTCGTTCGCACTTTATGGAAACGATTTTGTTTTTATGTTTCTCCTTAGCATTTTGTGATAAAGATTGGCATTTTTAATATAATCGTCTGCTACTGTTTTGTTTTGATTGGAATGCAGAATAAAAGATTTATTTTGAAAATGGCTTCTAAAATTGATAGATGGCTCGATGGTAGATGCACTTTCCGAGGTAAAATATGTGTATCAACAAATTGTAAAGAGGTGTAAAAGTCGAAGTTATTGCGTTTCAAAGAAATGTGTTTTTAATATATTAAATGTGAAAGAGGAAAAGCGTCTAGCTAAAAGTAAAAATTAAAAAATAGCCGCAAAATCGCATCCTAAGACTGTTCGAACGCGGGTAAATATCAAGAAAGTGAAGTCTCTGGTCCTAAAAGAAAATCTACCGACTCAAAGATCCATTGCATCAAAACTGGGAATGTCTTCTGGCACTGTAAGTAAAATCATTCATAAAGATTTGAAGTTAAAAAAGTTGTTTAAATCTAAAGTTCATCTGCTTTTGCCAAAGCATATTGCGGAAAGAAAAACAAATAGTAGAAAATTATATGAAAAACACCTAGTTGCTGATAAATGGAAAGTTGTGGTAACCCTCGATGAAGCATGGGTGTATTTAAGTGGCTGTAAAAAAAACAGAGCAATTTTCTATTGCTCAGCTGAAGAAAATGACCGTACGAAATGGCTTCGTCAATGTACAGAAAAGTTCCCAAAGGGATTCATGATAGTTGCAGGATTTTGTTACAACGGTAAATTAAAACTCAAAAAAGTCTCAAGTAAAGCTAAAATTAATTCACTCTACTATCAGAAGAATATTTTAGAACCAATTTTTGAAGAAGAAATCCTAGCCTTATATGGAAAGGACATCAATAAAGTTGAGCTTCATATGGACAAAGCCTCTAGTCACCCGTCTAGATCAACTGCCGCATATTTAGCAAAGAAAGAATCAGAAACAGGGATAAAATGTATCTCATTTAATAAAATACCTGGAAAATCACCTGACGCGTCTCCTATGAACTTTTGCGCTTTCGGTTTGTTAAAACGAGCCTTAGGAAAGCAGCATCCATGAACATTGAATGGACTTTGGAAAACAACATAAGAGGAGTGGGATAAAATTGACATGACGGTGCTAAGAAAAAGGCATACTTTCATGGAAAATTCAAGCTAGAGCTATAGTGAAGAATCAAAGCTATCAGATAAAGCAAATAGCCGCAAGAAATACACCCTTTATGCATAAAAATAAATTATCAAAATCATTTCCATAAAGTGCAAACGACCATCTGTACAATATTTTGGAGTTTAAATGATCATCAAACTTCAATTATTTCTACAGCGAAGCCTAATTTTAACGTATGCAGAATGTAAACACATCAAGTTGTAAGATGAGTTGTATAAGAATTGGTAAATGTTTTTTAATACAAAGTTATGTAGCTCTGGAGTCTGGAATATAACTGATATGAATGAAACATTCATTGATTTTACATAGAGAAGCAGGCGATTTTATAGTATTGCCTTTTCTAAGGAAGTTTTAAGTATGGAGCAGTAAGTAGAAGGAAAACAGACATACTGCCCCAGGCGGTGCAGCGGTGCAGACGATGACGTCATGGGATAACGGCTTATCGGATCTTATCCATGAGGAAGTGATAACGATTTATCTTATCGGTGTCGTTATGAGAAAGTGATAACGGCTTATCTTATCGATGACGTCATGAGTAAATATTTAGATAGTTTATCAGGGTGAGGGAGTTGAACGGATAACGTCATGAGACGACCTTGTGTTTGAAAAAATAGAAATACGATTTTAGTGGCGCCATTTATCGGCATTTTTCTTTTATAAAGTTTTGAATGTAAAATATGTTTATTTCAGCTTTGGGGAGCTCGGGGATCGAACCCGAGACCCGGCGTAGCACACTGACCACCGTGCCATCGGCGCTTGCTCGGTAGATCTTTATGGGGAATGCCTTTCCTGTGAAATCAAATAGAAGATAATTCGATGGTTCGATCGAATGGTTCAATGTCTTCAGAAATTTGAATGGAGGTATGAAAGAGAATTATTAAAAGAAACTATATTTATTTATGAAAATAATATGTATTTTATAGAAAGGGATGTTTCGAATATAGATGCGAATGGAAAAATGGTACATAATAATTTTTCAGGGTGTTTGGTTTATAGCGATATGATTTTTTTTAGTAGCTTAATAATGAAATGATTTTAAGGGTGTGTATTAAAAAAAAAATGAATCTAATAGTTAATTATTCTTAGTAATTTTCAGTGAACACAAAAATTGTGTTAAATGGATTTTATCTCGTAAATACGATTCGAACATTTTGAGTGCGATCTACTATTTTATAATAACGAAATGATTTTAAGTGTGTGTGTTTAAAATGAATCTAATAGTAAATTATTCTTATGAATTTCCAGTGAACACAAAATTGTGTTAAGTGAATTTCATCTCGGGAATACGATTCGACCATTTTGATCTTACCTACGATTTTTACGCCTCACGAATACGTTTCGAGAGTTTATAAAATAGATTTTACGGTTGTACACTATGGGAAACATGGTTCTAAAATTTTCTGAATACGATTCGACTATTTTTAACTAACAAAGATGTTTTCACCGGGAATTGCAAATATTTTGGTGAAACCAAACTAAGTTAAAGTTTATAAGTTTGAATTACTTAGAAACATTTTGCATATTTTTATCTTTAGGAGATCGCTCGGAAAATAGTTAACAAAAACTAGAACTTGCAGAGCAACGTCTTCACCAAAAGCCGTCCAAAATAGAAATAAACGATATACACACTCACTACAGTATTAAAAATGAAATCTTATCTAAGATGACGTCATCATTTCAAGGTCAGCGTGATGATGCCACAGTATAGTTATTCTTTCTTAAGTACTTATTAATGTTATAAAGCTCCTTGAGAGTTAACCACTGCTTTGGCCCACACAATCTATTCTTACCAAAGAATGCAATACTTGGCAATTTTTGTAAAATTGGAAAATGTAAAGTACTGAAAGCCCTTTGGGCTAACCACTGCTTTACCCCAACGCAATTTATTCTTACCAAAGAATGAAATACAGTGTAAATATTTTAAAATAGGAAAATGTAAAGTACTGAAAGCTCCTTGAGATAACCACTGCTTTGCCCCAATGCAATCTATTCTTACCTAAGAATGAAATACAGGGTAGATACTTTAAAATAGGAAAATGCAAAGTACTGAAAGCTCCTTGAGCTAACCACTACTTTGCCCCAATGCAATCTGTTCTCACCAAAGAATGAAATACAGGGTAGATATTTTAAAATAGGAACTGGTGACACCCCCACGAGCTGACGACTGCTTAGCCCTACACAATCTATTCTTACCAACGAACGCAATACTTGGCAGATTTTTTTAAAATTGGAAAATGTAAAGTACTGAAAGCTCCTTGAGCTAACCACTGCTTTACCCCATCTAGTCTATTTTTACCAAAGAATGAAATACAGAGTAGATATTTTAAAATAGGAACTAGCGACACCCTACAAGCTCATAGGCGTCGACTACGGGGGGGGGGAGGCAGAGGGGAACGAACCCCTGCTGAACTTTTCCAGAGGGGCTTTGTCCTCTCTGGGAAATTTCAAGATTTTTTTTTAACTTCATATTTTGCTAAATCCCAAAAAATGAAATTTTTTAAACATAAAAGTAATTGAAAGAAAATTCTATCAACGTAAATGCCACATTTGAGTTCAGTCTTGTTCACATCTTCCTTACCATAGCTCCCTAAGCTATCTCGCACACAAACCATGTTCTTCTGTATTCCCAGGAAATATGTTTACACTAATGACAAAAACACCTGGTAACCAGAACTTTTTCGACTGACCACCTAATTCAAAGAGAAATAGAATATTTACAGCCATTTTACTGCCATTTCCAAAAAATAGTTGTTTCCCTCCAGTAATAACTGACGAAGCAGAGATGACTTATTTTTGTCTACCTAAAGAGATCTTATCTGTAATTACTCCTCGAGTGTATATGTTACCGGCAAAGTTTGATATCCGGCATTCTATAGAATCCCTAGGCATTGTATATAATGTCTAAAACTAGCCGGCAATGTATGAAATAATTCATATTTCTTACATTTCCTAGGCATTCTATAAAATGCCAAATGAGAAACCGGCAAAATATGAAATACATCTCCGATTCGTTTCAAATAACACGTGGCAAGGCACGTAACTTTTAACGCGCGCCTCAGGTTTAGAATTTGTCATTTGAACTTTTGCGGTTTGTTCGGAGTGTCAAAAAACGCAATTTTATGTAAATTTGTTCAACAAAAAATTAGTTTTTTATTGTGCTCCATTAAAATGGAGGAGCAAGGTAGTGTTGGAGAAGAAGTCATGGTCTATAGACATGAAACGACGATTCGAGGATGAACTGTCCAAAATTCGAGTTAATGCTGCAAAAAACAGTTCTTTGTTAACCGAAACTACTTACCAGAAGTTAATAAATGATGTACAAAAAGCCAAAATGTCTACTAAGAAGGAACCCAGGGACTATCGGTTGCTGAATCGCTATGATGTAATGATTGTGGAAAACAAAAGTAAACTCATTTATCCTGTTAAAGAAGGCGTCAGTACTATACAGTATTACGTCACGGACTCTGAGTTATTTCACGTACTTTATGAAGCTCATTTAGCTATTGGACAAGGAGGACGTGATAGAATGTTGAAAGAACTTTCAGCCAAATACAAAAACGTTACACGTCATGATATTAAACTGTACAATCCACCTTTGTGAATCTTGCCAGAAAAAACAGAAGGGTATTAAAAAGGGCATTGTTGTGAAACCTATGATATTTTCCGAATTTAATTCGCGTTGTCAGGTAAATCTTATTAACTTTCAGTCTTAGCCAGATAGAGAATACAAATTTATTATGGTGTACCAAGATCATCTCACAAAATTTGTGATTCTCAAGTCTCTAACGTCAAAAAGAGCTGTAGAAGTAGCCTACAACCTAGTGGACACATTCTCGTTGCTTAGAGCGCCATCTATATTACAATCTGACAATGGTAGGGAATTTGCCAATAATGTGGTGACCAGCTTGAAGGAGTTTTGGCCAGCACTGAAGATCGTCCATGGGAAGCCTCGTCATTCACAAAGCCAGGGTAGTGTCGAAAGAGCTAATCAAAGTATCGAAAATATGCTCTGTACTTGGATGCAGGACAACAAATCTGACCGCTGGAGTGAAGGACTGCGTCTCGTTCAATTTATGAAAAATAGAGCTTATCATTCTGGGATCAAAAGAACACCATACGAAGCTCTTTTTGGCTGCAAACTTAAAGTTGGGCTTACAACGTCTTTTCTACCCGAAGATGCTTTAAAAGACACAAATGCAGAGGAACAGCTACAAAAAGTAATAGAAAGCGTCCAAACAATGGAAAAAGGTGAAACTAATCAGATTATACAAGAAAAAGAGCCTGTTTCAAAAAACATGGATGAATTTATAGTCGATAGTGGATTAAACCAACGTGATGAAGACATGCTTACCGAAGAGATTTTCGTTTCTGATACCTGGTGTGTGTGTTTAAAGGAAACGAGTGATGCACTTGCATGCAAAAAGTGTCGTTAAAAAATTCATACCTTCTGTGGCCATGCTAGTGAAAATGATGAAATGGATATTTTATGCACCCCTTGTTACAAAACTGAAAATGCTATTGAAGGTAGAATAAATTCTAAAATCAATCTGGAAATACAAGCCAAAAAAATGAAAATGAATTCGGAAAAAAAAAAATTCCCACTGCTTCTTTAGGAACTACTGTGCGAGTTCCTATTCCTGACGTCGACAAGGGGCGAGGTGTTCGCGCAATATATTGGCAGTTGTAATGAGTGTGACAGAGGATGGTTTCTACCGACTTGGAACATCTGAAGAAAATTTAAAACAAGTATATGCGAGATCACATTTCACATTATGCTCTATAAACTTGCTTAGAATTGAAGATATTCCTAACCACGAAATTCCTCTCCGGTCAGTTGCAATTGCTCAGTCCAGTGGAAGCGGCCAAGGATTCCTCAAATGTATGTGTAAAACAAAGTGTCAAAATATGAAATGTCTTTGCGTGAAAAATGTAATGAAATGTAATTCAAAATGTAATTTAAGCCATTAATTTAAGCCAATTAATGTTGCAACAAGTAGGTTAATTTTAATTTCTTATTTTTTATATGAAAATTTTGTTTCCCTTAATAAGAAAGGCATAAATTTTGTTTTGTACAACTTTCATTTTTCTTTACGTATTTTATATAAATTTTTTTTAATGGCACTCTCATTATTTATGTAGAATAACATTTGTATTTTTGAGGAATGCACGTCATTTATATAATAGCCTTATCAGGACCCTTTTTTATACTTTGCCTAAATAGAATTTGTCATTCTATAGAATGCCTAGGTATTATATACAATGCCTAGGAAAAGTATGTAATAATTCCCATATTACATACTTTGCCTAAAAACGTCAGGCATTATATACAATGCCTAGGGATTCTATAGAATGCCGGCGTTTCATACTTTGCCGGTAACATATATACCAACCAGTGCCGTCTGTCTTTACAGGTGACATCCATTCCGTTTGAAGCTGCAAACCCCGCGGGTGGCATCCATTCCGTTTGAAGTTGCAAACCCCGCGGGTAGCTTTATTCCTGGTTGAGCACCGGACGTTTGGAACAGCACCGTAGTTAGGCAAGGGCCAGAGGGAGCTAAGGCTCCCCCCAAGAGGTATACTCAGCCCACCCCCCTGATAAAAATATTAAAGTTTACTTGTGATAAAAAATGTCAACTAACATGTCATCCAAATTTTGCATAAAAATATTTATGAGATTTCTTTTATAAATTGCCTTGTTTTAAAAATTATTTAATTTAGCTGAATGTGTGGTTATAGTGATGATCAATTTATTTACATATTTAATTTAAAAATATTTAAATATTAAGACAATAGTATTTGGATACTTTTGTATTATTGCTGGGTTCATTGTTTTAATTTATTGTGCCAAAATCAACTGATAGGTAGTTAAGAGTTGATATTAAAACTTGTATTAACTTTCAGATTTTTTTTTCGATTAATTAACAGCTTTGCTACCAGTTAATGCTTATATTAAAATTCATTGTAAGTATTATATATTATAATATTGATGTATAGTAACTATATGGATTTTCCTACTCAACTCTTAGTTTACAAATATAAATATGCAATTATTTGTAAATAATTTATATAGGTAAAATATATAAGAGTAACTATTATGGTTAATAAATGCTAATGATTAACTGTGTTCAGGGTGAGCTTCTCCTTCAAGACTGTCGAGCCCCCCTGAATTTCATTTTAGCCCCTCTTGAATATCGTGTCTGGCTACTGCGCTGGTTTAACAGCCAACAGCACCAAGTTATTTGTGACCAACCAGAAAGCTAGAATTATAAATTATGAGAAAATAGAAATATCGGATTCGTAGGAACCTCGTGAAAAAATGGTTGCGTTTTGCAGGACTTGCATATGTTCAACTGGTGTGGTCTCAAATGAGTGATGTTTGTGGTGTTGAAGGCAGTGTGATATTTTGGTTCCTTTAATAAATGTTTCGTTTTGGTTTGTGATGTAAAAGGAGCCAATATTTTTGTGCTCTTCGTAAAGGTTATATTTTGATTTGTAATTAAATATCAATGTACTAATTCCTCATGGATAAATTTAAATTAAAACAGCAATTTTTTTTTTTTGGCGTGAGAAATTTCTCAACTGCTGAAAGATCTGCATATTATATTAAACATGGAGATTTTGTTTTAAGCGCAACACTGGTAAATGTATATGTTATAATGGCATCACATTCCATGAAATTGTACTGATAGGTGTTTGCAATAGTTTTAACAAAAATGTGATTTTTGAAGAAATTGCTGTATACAGTTATTATTTGATTTAAAACTCCCAGTTTGGCAAAAATGTCGCTAGTCACGTTGATGCTCCATTTACACGTTTATGTTTTATTAATGAAACTTGTTTTTACATATATTACACACATGATGGTATGGACATCCAGATTCATATAAATTTATATGTGACGAAACCTTAAGGTTTCGTTACATATTATAACTAGGGTTTTTTATTTTATTTTTTTGCAACTTTATCATTTTCAACACTTTACAACAAAATTGAAAAGTGTTTATGACTTTGTTCATTCTGTCTGTCTGTCTGTCTCTCTCACCATTAGCACGATAATTGCCGTAAAAATGACTTAATCAAAATAAAAGTTTAGTATGTTGTTTAGACGGTCTATGGGACATATGGGAATATAAATGAATAATATCACCCAATTAATTTGGATTGAACCCGAGTTGAAAAAATGAAATACATTGAACCCTACGGGACCTAATTTTCCAAACATTTTTTAAGCGGATTTAAAATTCAAAAATTGCTTCGAAAATTTTAGGTAATATTCAAATTATCCCATAAAATATATAAAAAAAATTTCAGCAAAATGTATTCAGTAGTCTTTTAAATAAAAATTAAAATAATAATTACACCTCTTATATGAAGCGATCACGCGATCAGAGCTCACGTGACCCAATTCAAAATGAAATATGGCATCCATCTTGTCTCAAAATCGTGATTTTTAAAGTTCTTTTTAATTTATATTGAGTGTTGTATCTGTCCTAAAACCGCTTTATTTTTGCTTAAATTCTGTGCATCTACATACTGAAAAAACGTAATTACAATATATTTGAGTTTAAATGATCATCCAAATTTAATTATTTCTACAACGAAACCTATTTTTCACTTATGCAAAATGTAAACAGCAAAATATGTAGAATGAGTTCTATAAGAATTACTGCATTTCTTTAACGCAAAATTATTTAGCTCATGGAGTCTGCATAGCTGATATGAATGAAATATTCATTGATTTTGCAGAGAGAAGGAAGGTTTTTTTCGATGAAGTTTTAAGCACAGAGTTTAATTACTTGTAACTCCACGTTCTTAATTTTTAAATAAAATAAATTATTATATTATTGTGATGAATGAAATGAATGGGAAAATGTTATGAATGAAATGCTGCTTTTATAGAGAGAGCCAGGCGTGTTATATTTCGATGGCGTCATTTGAATAAATTGCAGTTGTTTTCGATGAAATTTTCAAATATAATCAATTATTGTAGTATTATGATGATTTTTAAAATATTACCGAGGAATGTATCGCATTTTAGAGATGTTTATACCAAGTAATTTATATTTCAATGCCGTCATTTGAATGAAGTTCATTTACTTCGATGAACTTTTAAGTTTTCAAATATAATAAATTAATGTAGTATTGTGATAATTTTTAAAATATTACCGAGGAATGTATCGCATTTTAGAGATGTTTAAATGAAATTGCATTGAAGTTGGAAAGTGTTTCATAATCAATGCTTTAAGCATGATTGATCTTTCTTGTTTACCCTCAGTAGGTGTGAGGCAGGCCCGACTATTAGCTCCGAGATTGGCCCAGGGAAAACGGGGCATGATCGTCCCTTTAGGCCCATCATACACATTAAGGAAAAAATTAAATGCAATGGCCCCACCCACTGAGAAATTTCTATAGAGATCCCACCAATCATATCTGGGTTTGTTGTTTGGAATCAACAATATGCTGGAGAGCATAACGTGGTGGATTCTTGCTAGGGGGACTACAAGCTTTACCTCTATCGGTGGCAACGTTACAAGGCATTAGCCTTGTAGACACTCCTCTGTCTTCACTTTCAAGCCCTAATCGCTCCTCGAAGGGAGAAAATGCAATGCGTAGACAATGGCATCAGCTACGCCAAGAAGGGGTTGAGTTCAGGAGTCAAAGAGCTCAAGTTTTATAAGTGGTAAACCAGAGTGGCGCAGGCCTAAAAAGATTAAAAATATTTATCGTGCAATAAATAAAACTGCTGATATCTTTCTTTCGACCCAGCCTTTTCGACCTACCCGAAGGTGTTGTTGTTGAGACCCAGACCGTCCGACCTACCAGAAAGGTGTTGTTGTTGATACCCAGACCGTCTGACATACCAGAAAGGTGTTGAAGACCCAGGTCGTCCGAGGACTTGAGCAGCTATTTAGGCGGCCGCTAGCAGAAAGGTGTAGAAGACCCAGACCGACTCATCCTGAGGACTTGAGTAACTATTTGGACGGCTGGAACCAGAAAGGTGTGAAGTAACCATTTGGATGGCCGGGAAGTGCCACTCAATTTAGACCGGAACCCAGTAGGGGAGGCATCCACAGGGACTGTAACCTCCTTCCCCTACCACCAACCTCTCGTAAGAACTTACGAACCCACATGTTTAACGTGATCGTACTCCGCGTGAACACAGTGGCAATTTTGGCAGCGGAGGGAATCGAACCCGGGTCTACCGAGTGCAATTCCCGCGCGCTAACCACTGGGCCACCGCACCTTCTACCCGAAGGTGTAAAATATCTGTGTTTAGACCGCTGGGACAAAGCCATCTAATTTAGACTGGAACCCAGTGGGGGCGACATCCACAGGGACCACCCTCCTTCCTTTGCTACCAACCGCTCGGAAGGACTTTCAAACCCACAAATTTAACGTGCCCGTACACGGGGACAGTTTAGGCAAAGCCAGATATCGAACTCAGGTCCTCCGGGTACAATTCCCGTGACTTAACCACTCGGTTGTCTCACTCCAAAACTGCTGCTTGTAAGAAAATAACTTAAACTTCCTTAAGGAAAGCATATATATGCCTGTTAGGTGACTGCAGTCGCTTCGATGGCATTATAATCCCCTTTTTCAGGCCAAATTAAAAGTATGCGCTCTTACCACTACTCCCGTTCTTTGGGCAGTTCGTTCTTGGCGGTTGTTAAGGGCACATACTGTTCTTTTGTCCTGAAGTAGGGGCTTAAAATGATCTCGAAACAATTGTAGTCACCTAACTGACATATGCTTGCTTTCTTCAAGGCAGCTTTGTAAATTGTTATATCTTTATCGACTTTGTGAATTTTTTATATAACTTTACCAGATTGTGGACCCCCCCCCCCCCTCCCCTGAGATTTTGAAAACTCGGCGCCTATGTACAAGCTAACCCCTGATTTGGCCACGCAATCTGTTCATAGCAAATAACTTGATACTTGGTGGATATTTTAAAATGGGAAAATACTTACATCAGAAATAGCGAGTGACATATATTTGGAATTGTACATATCGAGGCTCCACATACATACCTACGCTATACGAGAAATATCTAAAAATATTAAATAAAAAAGAATGTTTTTTTTTGTTTTATTTCATACAAGCGGATATTCCATGGGGCTTCCAAAATTTAAATTATAGTTTTGAAAAAACATTAGAGATGTGTTTTAGATCTGAATTAATTCAAGTGGAAATCCAGCGATTACAAATGCATGACTGGAACCTCACATTTCCATAGACACCACTAAAATGTGTGGATCTTATTTTGAAAAATCTGCTCTGAAAAAAGAATATCTTTATGAATACATACTTTTGTATAAAATACAAAACTCTCTCTCTCCACACACTGTGCAAGTCAAGGACTTTCACACAGAAAACATTCCAAATTGGTCTAATAGCTTATCGAGTTTTATCAGTATATCAGAATATCAGATAATAACCGGAAGTGCGCGTTCGCAGAGCCAGAAAATTGCAATGTCATTGTTTATTACAGTAGGTAGATGTCTCTACTCGGACTATTGAAGATATAAGATAGGTGTCTAACCAATCCACCGCAACTTTGGTGAGGGTGAATTAATCACATCTGAGACAATATCCACAGATTTTGCCTCATCTAGGGCAGGATCTGATAACTTCACACTATTTCCACTAGAAATTAACTATTCGAGTGATGGCATACTATGAATTTTAGACATTATTTGTAGATAGTAACATCCTAGCACCACATTTATAGTATAAGATTTATTTTTAAAACACTAATATCTTAAAATACTATAAATTTGTCACAGATATGAAGGAACCGAACCTACCCACGCAAGGCCCAATGTTGAAATGTCTTATCGGGCTACGTCATAAGTATAATCACGTCACATAAATCGAGTGCCGTGTGCAAACAGATTACATAAGATATGAAGTGGTTAGAACTTGTAATTTTCAGTGAATCGTACAACTGTGGATTGCGCTGAAAGCAATTGTTATCTACGTGGGAGAATTTCTACATTATTTTATCCATCTCCAAAGTCGTAAAGTGAAAATAGGTACCAAACTTAGTTAAAATTCATAATATTTAATCACACTAACATTAATACATAGGAAAATTTTGTATATTTTTATAGCTTTAGGGGATATATTTACCACATCGCACGGAATATACAAGAATAGTTAGCAAAAACGTGAAAATAATTTACAGAATGAGGTCTTCATCAGCCAGCATCCAAACTAGAAATGAACGATATACACACTAATTGCAGTACTAAAATGGGAGCTTATCAGTTCTTATCCAAGATCTAACATAATATGACGTCATCGGTTGAAAGTTCACAAGATGGCGACGTAGTCCAAAGCAGATCTTCTTTCTTAATTACAAAAATTAAGAAGTAATTAAAAATAGGGAGTAATTAAAAAACAAGCTCAAGGAGTTTTCAGTACTTATAGAATAGATTGAATAGGTAAGAATAGATAGTGTAGGACTAAGCAGTGGTTAGAGTGTAGGGGTGTCGCCAGATCCTATTTTAAAATATCTACCCTATATTTCATTCTTTGGTAAGAATAGATTGCATTAGGGCAAAGCAGTGGTTAGCTCAAGCAGCTTTCAGTACTTAACATTTTCCAATTTAAAAAAAATCTGCCAAGTATTGCGTTCTTTGGTACGAATAGATTGTGTAGGACTAAGCAGTGGTTAGCTTGTGGGGTGTCGCCAGTTCCTATTTTAAAATATCTACCCTGTATTTCATTCTTTGGTAAGAATAGATTGCATTGGGGCAAAGCAGTGGTTAGCTCAAGGAGCTTTCAGTACTTTACATTTTCTTATTTTAAAATATCTACCCTGTATTTCATTCTTTGGTAAGAATAGATTGCATTAGGGCAAAGCAGTGATTAGCTCAAAGAGCTTTCAGTACTTTACATTTTCCTATTTTACAATATCTACACTGTATTTCATATTTTGGTAAGAATAGATAGCGTTGGGGGTAAAGCAGTGGTTAACCCAAAGAGCTTTCAGCACTTTACATTTTCTAATTTTAAAAAATCTGCCAAGTATTGCATTCTTTGGTAAGAATAGATTGTGTGGGCCAAAGCAGTGGTTAACTCAAGGAACTTTATAACATTAATAAGTAATTAAGGAAGAATAACTATACTGTGGCATCATCATGCTAACCTTGAAATGATGACGTCATCTTAGATAAGATCTCATTTTTTTAACACTTTACAACAAAGTTGAAAAGTGTTTATGACTTTGTTCATTCTGTCTGTCTGTCCGTTAGCACGATAACTGCCGTAAAAATGACTTAATCAAAATGAAATTTTAGTATGTTGTTCAGACGGTCTGTAGGACCTATGGGAATATAAATGAATAATATCACCCAATTAGTTTTGGATTGAACCCGGGTTGAAAAAATGAAATACATTGACCCCTACGGGACCTAATTTTTTTAACATTTTTTAAGCGGATTTAAAATTCACAAATTGCTTCGAAAATGTTAGGTAATATTCATATTGTTCCATAAAATATATATAAAAAAAAAATTCAGCGAAATATATTCAGTAGTTTTTTAAATAAAAATTAAAATAATAGTAACACCTCTTATATGAAGCGATCACGTGACCATGATATGAAGCGATCACGTGACCCACTTCAAAATTATATATGGCATCCATCTTGTCTCAAAATCGTGATTTTTAAAGTTCTTTTTAATTCATATTGAATGTTGTATCCGTCCTAAAACCATTTTATTTTTGCTTAAAATCTGTGCATCTACATACTGAAACAACGCAATTACAATATATTTGAGTTTAAATACTCATCCAAATTTGATTATTTCTACAACGAAGCCTATTTTTCACCTATGTAAAATGTAAACAGCAAAATATGTAGAATGAGTTGTATTCGAATTGCTGTATTTCTTTAACACAGAATCATTTAGTTCATGGAGTCTGCATAGCTGATATGAATGAAATATTCATTGATTTTATAAAGAGAAGGACGATTTTTTTCGATGAAGTTTTAAGCATAGAGTTTAATTACGTGTAGCTCAATGGTCTTAATTTTTAAATAAAATAAATTATTATAGTATCGTGATGAATAACATGAATGGGAAATTATTTATGAATGAAATGCTGCTTTTACAGAGAGAGCCAGGCGTGTTATTTTTTCTATGACATCATTTGAATGAATTTCAGTTGTTTTCGATGAAGTTTTCAAATATAATAAATTATCGTAGTATTATGATAATTCTAAAATTATTACCGAGGAATGTATTACATTTTAGAGATGTTTAAACCAGGCAATTTATATTTCAATGCCGTCATTTGAATGAAGTTCATTTTTTTCAATGAAGGTTTAAGTTTTCAAATATAATAAATTAATGTGGTATTGTGATAAGTTTTAAAATATTATAGAGGAATGTATTGCATTTTAGACATATTTAAATAAAATTGCATTGAAGTTGGAAAGTGTTTCGTAATCAATTCTTTAAGCATGATTGATCTTTCTTGTTAATACTGTAATGAGTGCATATATCGTTCATTTCTAGTTTGGACGGCTGCTGGTGAAGACGTCGCTCTGTAAGTTCTAGTTTCTGTTAACTATTTTCCGCGCGATCTCCTAAAGTTATAAAAATATACAAAATGTTTCTAGTCATTCAAACTTATAAACTTTTACTTAGTTTGGTTTCACCAAAATATTTGCAAACCAACGGTGAAAACATCTTTGTTAGTTAAAAACAGTCGAATCGTAGTCAGAAAATTCTAGAACCATGTTTCCTATAGTGTACAACCGTAAAATCTATTTTAAAAACTCTCGAAACGTATTCGTGAGGCGTAAATATCGTAGTGGTAAAATTCACCACAGTAAAATCACACTCAAAATGGTCGAATCGTATTCCCTAGATAAAATTCACTTAACACAATTTTTGTATTAACTGAAGATTGCTATGAATAATTTACTATTAGATTCATTTTAAACATACACACTTAAAATCATTTCGTTATTATAAAATAGTAGATCGCACTCAAAACGTTCGAATCGTATTCACGAGATAAAATCTACTTAACACAACTTTTGTGTTCACTGAAAATTACTAAAAATAATTCACTATGCGATTCATTTTTTTTAAACACACACACTTAAAATGATTTCATTATTAAGTTATTAAAAAAAATCATATCGCTATATACCAAACACCCTGAAAAATCATTAAGTTCTACTTTTCCATTCGCATCTATATTCGAAACATCCCTTTTTATAAAATACATATCATTTTCATAAATAAATATAGTTCCTCTCAATAATTCTCTGTCATAACTCCATTCAAATTTCTGAAGACATTGAACCATTCGATCGAACCATCGAATTATCTTCCATAGGATTTCACAGGAAAGGCATTCCCCATAAAGATCTACCGAGCAAGTGCCCATGGCACGGTGGTCGCTGTCAGAGACCACCAATCTTCGGGTTCGATCACCGAGCTCCCCAAAGCTGAAATAAATACCTTTTACATTCAGAACTTTAAAAAAGAAATATGCCGAAAGATGGCGCCACTAAAATCGTATTTCTATTATTCTTTCAAACGCAGGGTCGCCTCATGATATCAACCCTCACCCAGATAAACTATCCAAATATTTACTCATAACGTCATCGATAAGGTAAGCCGTTATCACTTCCTCATAACGTCACCGATAACATAAGCCATTATCACTTCCTCATCGATTATATCCCATAAGATAAGCCGTTATCACATGACGTCATCGTCTACACCGCTGCACTACCTGGGGCAGTATGCCTGTTTTCCCTCTACTAACGTACTTTTACTTCCATGGTTATAAGTTTTTAAGTACAATAAATTATTGTAGTATTGTGATAATTTTAAAAATATCACTGCTGAATGAAAGGAATGGAATTAAAGTTTATGAATGAAATATTCACTGTTTTAAAAGAGAGAGGCTGGCGATTTATATTTCCATGACGTCATTTGAATAAAGTTCAATTTTTTTTCGATGAAGTTTTAAGTTTTTAAATATAATAAATTAATGTAGTATTGTGATAATTTTTAAAATATCACCGCTGAATGTATCGCATTTTAGAGATGTTTAAATAAAATTGCATTTCTGTTGGAAAGTGTTTCATAATCAATACTTTATGAATGATTGATCTTTCTTGTCTTTTATGGTATGATCCAGAAGTCGAAAACTTGAGATAAAAAGTCTGAGGTATTTGACTTAATAAATTGTTTTGTTATAGGGTCTAGGGGAGCGTAAATGAATTGAGTTATGTTAGGGGTCTGTATAGTATATATGTTTTGAAAGGAAGTCGTACAAGAAATAGTAATATTGAGTGGAAAGTGGTGTATGACTCTCACGAGTTTATGGATATTAGGAGCCAGTAGGCATGAGTTGACGTCCACCGGTTCCTGTTTCCCATAGACGTGCATATAGCGCACAAAGTGTGGTGACTTCATATGGTTACTTGCGTGACTAACTAAACGTGCAACTCCAATGGTTACTTACGCGATTTACTAAACGTGGAACTCCAATAAAATATCTTCCAATTTATTTGAACTTCAAAAAGTTATAAATGCAATATTACGTGAACCCCATTTATAAATGCCTCAATCTTCAACAAAGCGTCATAGTAGCATTTTGAATGAAACACGGCTTTCGCATCTTCTTTTCTGTATACTGTATAGGAATGAAAAAAGAGGATCGCCGTCGGATCTCCATTCTGGTGTATGCAACTTTTGGAAGGTGTATGGTAGAGAAAGTATACGATCTGACAAAGAAATAATTTTATCATAAATGATCTTTGTGCCATAATGTTAGAAGGGCAGTAGTCAGGCAGGGGCCAGAGGGGGCTAAGCCCTCCACTCCCCAAGAGGTATACTCAGCCCCCTGACAAGGAAATAATTTTACTATAAATGACCTTTAAGCCATAATGTTAGCACTGCCGTAGCCAGGGATGGGCGAGAGAGGGTTAAGCCCCCTCCCCACAAGAAATATACTCAGCCCCTCCCCCACTGATAAAAATATTAAATATTTAGTAGTGATATGAAATTTCATCTAACGTGACATCCAAATTTTTCAAAAAAAAATTTCTTTATGATATATTTTTTTTATAAATTTCTTTGTTTTAAAGATTATTTAATTTATATGCATTTGTGGTTATACTGATGATCCATTTATTTACATATTTACTGTAAAAATATTTAAGAATTAAAATAATAGTATTTGGATACATTTGTGTTATTGCGGGGTTCCCTGTTATATATTAATAAAGTCAAAACCAACTGATAAGTAGTTAAGAGTTAATATTAAGCGTTAACTTGTACTATTAACCTTAAGAAATTTTCTTCGAATTATTAACAGCTTTGCAGCTAGTTAATGCTTATATTAAAAAAAATCTGATGTGGGCAACACATGACTTTCCTTATATAATGCAATGAATTTACAACTTTTACAGTAAAAAAATAGGATTTTTTTATGATAGATACTTATATTTTTTCTAAGATATGAATTTTCGTCAATTAGTCGTTATTTTCACTGATTTAGCGTTATTTTTATCCATTTGGCGAGATTTCCGTTAATTTGGCAACATTTAAAAAAGTCGCCAAGTTGACGACATTCCACCAAATTCGTCGCCAAAATCACTCCAAGAGTTATGGACGAAGAAATAAGTTATTCTTACAGCAGATAAATGACTATTGGCGTTCAAATACAAAAGTATTACTCAAAGTATCTTTTTAACACTTTACAACATAGTTGAAAAGTGTTTATGACTTTGTTCATTTTGTCTGTCTGTCTGTCTGTCCGTTAGCACGATAACTGCCATAAAAATGACTTTATCAAAATGAAATTTTAGTATGTTTTTCAGACGGTCTGGTGGGACCTATGGGAATATAAATAAATAATATCACCCAATTAGTTTTTTATTGAACCCGGATTGAAAAAATGAAATACATTGAACCCTATGGGACCTAATTTTTTAAACATTTTTTAAGCAAATTTAAAATTCACAAATTGCTTCGAAATTTTTAGGAAATATTCACATTATCCCATAAAATATATAAAAAAAAATTCAGTAAAATATGTTAAATAGTTTTTTAATTAAAAATTATTTAATATAGGGAAAAAAACAAATTCAATTAAATTCTGACTTTTGGGATATCCTCCAGAAAGAAAAAAGAGATATATTATATTATAAATATCTTTCCAGGAGTTTATTCATTTTGTATATGAGAGAGGCTTCACATTTTAAAATAAATTTGGTAGATAACAATTTTTCAAATTTTTTTTTTAATTTTATATAACTCTTCATGATATACTTATTTGATGGCATTTTTAATGCACTTTCCTACGTCCTAGAGAGTTAAAATTTGGTGCACAGCATAAATTTGTTGAACATTTTATTCTACAAAAATTTGGTGGATCTTTAAATATAGATCATACATTTTTTTTCAAAATGGCCTGCAAATAATCCCCGTTCACTTCTATAAATCATTGTTGTAATATTGATAAAAATTCTGATGTAGGCAGCACATGTCTTTCCCTGCAGACTCATATTCACGTTCTCTTTATTTCTTCAATAATAATTTGAGTTTATCTGCACAAAATAACAGCCATAAGTATTTTAAATGACATTGAATTTGCACGCTAAACTTAAATTTGGTTCTCATTTGATAGCTGGATTTATTATCAAAGGTGGCGTAGCGAAAATGCGAAAAAACTAGAATATCTCAAGAACGGCTAGTCCTAGAGTAATGGGGTTAGTCTTATTGTTTTTGTTGTCAAAATTCACGTATAAAATAGGAATTTAATTGATATAATTGAGTACACGTAGTCTTTTATTTTTATATTTAACATTTTTTGCGGGCCATTTCGCAAAAATAGCCCGTTCCTTTTTCCCGAATTGTAGTAGAATAACCTACAAATGATTTATATAAATCACTTGTAGGTTATTGAAATATTATACACCAAATTTTGTTAAATTTGTTCCATTAGTTTTTAGCTAGAGTGGATAAAGGCAATTTCTGCCGGCCATTTCGCAAAGAAGGCAGATTCTTTTATTACGAATCGTACGATAATCTAATGAACATCAGGATTTCCCACAAAAAACATACCTACCAAATTTTATGAAATTCGGTACATTAGTTTTCAATTAGAGTGGATGTAATATCCTCACAGACACACAGAAACATACACAGATACACCCTTACGCACACAGACGTCTTCCTAAAAATAGTTTTTCGTGTTCTAGAAGTCCCAAAACGTGTAGATCCTTCGAAAATTCGAGTTCCGATCTTCGGCACGATTCCGATACTTTGAACACACACACACACATATATATTATTTGTGTATCTGTGTATCATCTGTGCATCTAAATTCCGTGCCTATGCAATTACAATAGTTGTGATTTTAAATGATCCCTAAACTTTTATTATTTCTTCAATGAAGCCTAATTTTAACGTATGCAGAATGCAAATATCTCAAGCGTTTGTAAGGTGAGTTACATAATTATGGCTGAATTTTTTTCACACAAAATTATTTAGCTCTGGAGTCTGGAATACAAGTTATATGAATGAAATTAAGTTATATTGAATGAAAACAAGTTATATGAATGAAATTAAGTTATATTGAATGAAAACAAGTTATATGAATGAAATTCATTGATTTTGCATAGAGAATCAGATGATTTATATTTCGATACAGTTTTAAATATTTAAGTATGATAAATTACTGTAGTACATGGATAATGTAAAAGATATCACCACTGAATATATCACATTCTAGAAATTTTTAAATGAAATTGCATTTCAGTTGGAAAGTGTTTCAGAATCAATGCTTATGCATGATTGAACTTTCTTGTTTCATGAATGGAATGAGCTAGATCCCCGAGAATGATGTCATCCAATTTATCGCATGGTATTACATATGAAAAGTGAACATGTTTCTCAATAGGAAATATTTTTTCTTAATTTTATATGACTTTTTAATAATTTTTTTTTAAATGTTCAATATCTCGAGAACGGTTTATGTTAGCGTTCTAAAATTTATGACAATCGTTTTCTAATGAAAAATTACATAAGAAAAGTCTATTTGCGTAACTTTATTAACGGTTTTGATTTTTTGACGATTTTTTCAAAATTTTACTCGAAAATTTAGGGGGGTTCTGAACATTTGATTGCGTAGAAAAACAATAGATTTCCAATCTTTACGGATTGTGATTTTTGTACCAAATGTCGTTCGAATCGATATATTCGTTCGTCAGTTATCGTCTCCAAAGACTCACTGATACACACACACACACACACACACAGACAGACATCATTTTAAAAATGTTTGATTCCTGATCAGGGATGCTTGAAACGTGCTCTCCCGTCGAAAACTCGAATTCGAATTTTCGACTCTGTCACAATACTTTCCTTGGGGCACGGTAGCCCATTGGTTAGCGCGCTGGAGTTGCACTCGGTAGGCCCGGGTTCGATTCCAGCCACTGCCAAAACTGCCGCCGTGTTCACGCGGAGTACGATCACGTTAAACATGTGGGTCCGTAAGTCCTTCCGAGAGGTTGGTGGTAGGGGAAGGAGGGTACGGTCCCTGTGGATGCCTCCCCCACTGGGTTCCGGTCTAAATTGGGTGGCGCTTCCCGGCCGTCCAAACGGTTACTTTACACCTTTCTGGTAGGTCGGACGGTCTGGGTCTCAACAACAACAATACTTTCCTTATACATTATGTATATAAGGAAAGTAATAATTGTAATTATTATATATTAATATTGATGTGTAGTAGCTATATTGATTTTCCTAACCAACTTTTAACTTAATATAAATATACAGTTATTTGTTAATAATTTAAATGGTTTGAAATATATAATAGTAACTGTTATGGTTAATAAAAGCTGATGATTAACTATGTTTTTGGTGAGCCAGCCCCTCCTTCAAGACTGTTGAGCCCCTTTTGAATTTCACTTCAGCTCCGCTTGAATTTCGTCTCTGGCTATGACCCTGAATGTTAGGAAAGATGTAATTTATGATATCCTAAAATTTTATAGCCAAATCCTTTGGGGAAAGTCCGCCAACTGGGAAAATGCCTGCCAAATAAACAATTTTTACCAAATATCTCACGAACGAGCAGTCGTATCAAAAAATGTTTGCCTATAACCAACACCTGTGCAATAATCGAGGGTTGAAACATCCTCACTATATACGGTTATGCAAATTTAAAAATACTTATTAGCAGAGTAGCATACTGTAAGGAAAGGTCCATTAGGGAAATAATTTAGAAATATGGCATTCTCTTTATTTACATAAAGACACGGGGTTTGTGAGATTTTTCAAGATGGCCACAGAATTCAATCTGGCGAATGAAAATATGAGCAACGTATATAAGCACAAATAACACAATACTGCAGCATACAGCTGTTTCGAGGATACGCTGGATTCCTTTCGTCAGTGCAAGAGAACCACCAATAACAAACTCAAAAAATAAAAGAGGAATGGGCACAGCAGGAAGAAATAGAGGGGGTTATGTACCCAAGACCTGGATTAACATTTTGCTTACGATGGACGCCAATGTCTACAAAGGGGGATGGAACTGTTTGGGATAGGGCATGTCAAATACCTGTCTTTTTGAGAGGTTCTTCGTTTGGGATGGACGCTGTCCAAAGGTTAAGATAACCCCCTTGTCCAAACGAAGAATAAGCGCAAAAGAAAGAAACAGATATCCAAGACCTGAATCTTAATCCAAGTCTTGGAATAGGCGCAAAAGGAAGAAACAGAGGTACAGAAACAGAGAGGAGAAGAAACAGATCCAGCGTATCCTCGAAATAGCTGTATGCTGCATTCTTGAGTTATTTATGCTTGTATACGTTGCTCATGTTTTCTTATCCTTCTCACAAAGCGTGTTTTACTTACCAAGGTGGTGATATTTCTATCGCAATTTCATGGACTTGGTCTAGCCATGGATAGACCAGGAAGAATAAGCAACAACAACGTCACGAGCATTTTTTTTTTCTTTTGGGAAAAAAAATGGCTCGCGCCCTTGAAGAAATGACTTGCAGGGATGAAACACAAAAAAATTTACAAGCCCACATATCGTACAGACTATTTGCCAAAAACGATGGAAAATGCACGCAAGTCTGTAATTGCTGTCTATAGAATTCATGGCGACCTTCATTGAAAAACAATCTTATCATTCGCTACTCATTTTCTATTACATAATTAACTTCTAGCACGAATTATGAATTATTATTCGTGAAAGTTTTCTCAGACTTTTCTCAGCTTTCGTGACTCTTTCAGACTTTTCTCAGCTTTCGTGACTCTTTCAGACTTTTCTCAGCTTTCGTGAAAGTTTACTCAGACTCGCACCTTTAACTGAGTCAAGAAACCATTAACTGAGCCTCCGTATTCTTCTAGCATCCGTTTCAACGGCAACAACATTCTTGGTTCGATCCATCGAGGTGAATCTCTGGTCGAAGGTTTAACTCTCACGAACATGTAAATAAAACGAAACGATGGATTACAGCTGTCTTTCAAAAATTTTATTTTAACAAACAACAAATATGTATATGGCAGCTGAACGATTAAAGTTTGAAATAGTGGATGTCGACATTACATGGTTTACGAGCGGCTGGTCTCCGCAATGAACTCCCGGGTAAAAACACGTAATAACTGCGTCAGGCTGGAATTTTAGCAGACTCAACCTCGTTAATTACCGTAGCATACTTAAAAAATAAGGATACGTTGCAAAAATGCAAATGTAAAAGATGAGTAAATAGGAATGACAATGCAAAATACATTTAATTTATTGCTTGGATTTCATATAATGCTTGGATTTTATTGCTTGGATCATTTAATTGCATCATTTTATTGCTTGGATTTCTTTTAATGCTCGGACTTTTAATGCTTGGATTTTATTTGTTTTTCTTTTATCGTTTCCATACCATTGCTTTTTGATGATTTCTTTAACTTGATGATTCGAAATTTGTTTTTTTATTTTTTCCATTTGATTGTAGATTTGCAGATTTATACTTTTATTTTGTACTAGCCGCCTTCGGCGACCAGCCTGTTCGCTACCCTCGAAAATTCTGACCGTGGCAAACTCGCTGGCGCGATCTACCAGAAAGGTGTAAGGTAACTATTTGAACGGCCAGGAAGTGCCACCCAATTTAGACCGGAACCCAGTGGGGGAGGCATTCACAAGGACCGTACCCTCCTTCCCCTACCACCAACCTCTCGGAAGGACTTACGGACCCACATGTTTGACGTGATCGTACTCTGCGTGAACACGGCGGCAGTTTTGGCAGTGGAGGGAATCGAACCCGGGCCTACAGAGTGCAATTCTCACGCTCTAACCACTGGGTTACCGCGACCTCAACCCCGTAGAGTTAACAAAGTTTGGCTTAGTTTAATGACGTTAAAACTAATAATGAAATTTTAAGGAACCGCGACAATCTCCATAACTTTCTTTTTATTTATTTTTTTATTTCTTCAGTGCTTAAGTTTTTTCATTGTGGTCCCAACCACCACCCGATGTAAACAATACATCGCCACAATTCAATTCAGCATAATGAGCCAAAAAACCTTATAAAAAGCAAACACTAATTCGGTTTTTAATTGTCCCTAGGCCAAAAACCGTACAAACCAAAATTGAATCATTTAATTTGACCATATGCTACGTTTCCATCATTATATCATCATTGACCATATGCTAAGCTCTTAATTCCATCATCTTCATTAAATCGTTCCATCATTTAAAATATCCATAAAATTAAAATATCCCTAAATTGAAATACCCATAAATTAAAATTTAAAATATAAATATAATAATTTCACCCGATGTATACAATACATCACCACAATTCAATCCACCATAATTCCATCATTTAAATTTTATAATGACCATATGCTAAGCTCTTAATTCCATCATTTAAAATATCACGTAATTTTCTAACCCGATGCACAATTTCCATGGAAACAGTAAGGCTCCTCTATATACGAGCTGACTCATCAAGCATATTGAAGCCCACCCTAGCTGGAAGCGCAATCCATTAGCATTAGCTCTATTCGTATTTTCACTTTAGGAAGTATAATTGAAATAATTATGGGTGGTTATTTTGCACCGAACTACTCTAATCATTCTAGAAAGGTTTTGGGGCTATTTCGCTTTCCTAGAAACGAAAAAAGAAGAAAACAATGGCTAATAAATAATTGAATCCCTGGTACTGGAGAATACTTGTGCGAGTTCTACAATAACTAATAAGTTCTACAATATTCTAATTGAAACTTCTTTTTTTATATAAAATATTTATTTCAAACACTTATTTTATAATTTTTGTAACTGTAGTATGGCGCCCTATGGGCTTCAATATGCTTGATAAGTCAGCCTGTAGTAGAGGAACTCTAGGAAACAGCGTGACGTCCCCGGCTGCCCGCGCATCTGGAAGGAAAGTCGGAAATTCGTCCAGAAATTTAAAATCATTACTTCTTTAAAATCAGGATAAGGCTGCTATTTATAATTATTTCTTGACCAGATTGGACTTATAATAATGTCTGATGTTTGAGCTTTCTAAAAATGTAAATTATTAGTCGATATTGTCGGTACTTTTTAAGATGCGAGAATTTAAAAACGAAAGTTCGTTTTTTTGAGCCGAAAGTGACTTTTATTTTAAAATCTTTAAAAAATATTAGAATTTGTCCCTGAGATTTGAAATTGATATATTTTTACTCGCAATTGTCTGCTCTTTCCGGTCGTGTAATTTGTTTTTTTCTACGACGTCTGAATGGTGGAGAAAAAAGGGGAAAAAACGGTCGAAATTGCATAAAACATTAAATAATAATAATAAAATAATAATAATAATAAATAAAAAATAAAAAAAATTCAAATTTTAAAAATCGGTTTTCGCGCGTTCCCCCCCCCCCCCCCCGGGTCTCCGATTGCTACATTTCGTAGCTCTGCGACGCGCAGTCGCTGAGCCTATAGTGTATAAGACAGACACACACACACACAGACAGACATTGCCTTTTATTATATAGAAGCTTGTTAGAATGTTAGGTTTTTCGAGTTACAGCTTCTCAATTTTTTTTCATTGGACTTTCAAACTTTTATTATATATATATATATATTATTATTAATATTTTAGAATAATAATAAAATTTTCTATTATTTATTTTCTATTATTTTCTATTTTTTTTTCTATTTAAAGTTTAAGGCTTTTCAAGGCTATCAAACTACTAGTATTAGGAGTTACTCTTGCTTTTATTGCAAAAGTTGCAAGTGAACTTTATTATGTTGTTGATTATTTTTCATGGCCAAGTCGCACGAACAGTGCAAAAAAGTCTTGCAATTTTTTCTCCCTCTTTTAATATAGATATATCGTTTTCAATTAAATGGTTTAGGCACGTTTAAAATGCATCACCGTTTAAATTAGAATTAAATTAATTAACATCTATGGGATGGCAAGTGTCCTCCTTGCCCTCCGCTATGGGTGCCCATGTAACATTTTCCAGGAGGGAAACTCAAGGATAAGGCGTTCAATATCAATTAGCTTGTAACCAAACATTTGTAACCTTAGACGTCCACAGGAGGGCTAGTTTCCCCTTGCGTTCCCTTATGGGAGCCCATGGCACACACACCCAGAGAACTAATTCCAGCAGCGACAAACTCAGGATAAGGCGTTCAATATTAACTAGCTTGAGATACATTTGTAACTTTAAACGTCCACGGGAGGGCAAGTTTCCTTTTGTGTTCCCTTATGGGCGCCCGTGGCAAGGACACCCATGGAACTAATTCCAGCGGCGACAAACTCAAAGATGAGTTTGACTAGCTTACGATATTGGCTAGCTTAAGACCTAGATTTGAGACCTTGAAAGTCCAGAGGAGGCAAGTGCCCCCTTCTCTCCCCTATGACGCCATGCAACTTCAACTGTTCCGAGGGTTGCGAACTCAAGGATGAGACATACAGTATCGACTAGAAAACTACATTTGTGAACTTGAATGTCCAGGGAGAGAAACTGCACCCTTGCGCTCCCTATGGGCGCCCATGATAGCAGGTGTTCAAAGTTTCAGTTTCCTATATCGTGGAGACTTTTGTAGTATTTGGAAAGACCTTTTGCACCCCCACACATCCTGTCTACCCTTGGAAGAAAAATAGAAGTAACCACCTCTGTTAGGTTTTGTCCCGTTGTTGATGCTATAAGCATAGGCACCCATAGCACTTTGCCAGGGAGCAAACCCATGAATGATACATACAATATCGACAACCTTGATACCTACATTTGAGACCTTAAATGCCCAGGGGAGCGTATAAGTTTCCCGTTGCCTTCCCCTATGGGTGCCCATCGCAAGGACGCTTTGCTTATACAATTGACCTCGGGACAGAACTTAACTGAGCCGAAGTTTCGATTTCCCCTCGGGTGGAAAATAGTCTTTCAAAATCCTTCAAAAATTTCTGTAACATGAAAGGCCGAAACATTGCACACTTGCAATGGGCCCCCATAGGGGATGTAGAACGTCTCAAATATAGGTATGAATCTAATCAATACTGTACGTCACAATCCTTGTGTTTGTCTCCGCTGAAAAAAGTTCCAGTATGGTCCTCGCCATGGGTGCCCACAGGGGAGCGTAAGGGGCCACTTATCCTCCCGTGAACATTCAAAGTCACAAACGTATAGGTGTCAAGCCAGTAGATATTGTACGTCTTATCCTTGAGTATACCCTTCTTAGAAAAAATTCTATTGACGCCGTTACCATGGAGGATATTGAAAGTGCCAAATGTAAGTATCAAGCTAGTCGATATTTTAGCCCTTGAGTGTGTCCCCACTGGAATAAGTTCTATAAGCGCTCTTGCTATGGGCGCCCATAGGGGAGCGTGAGAGGGAACTTACCATCCCGTGGACATTCAAGGTCACAAATGTAGGTATCATGCTAGTAGATATTGTACATCTCATTCTTGAGTATGTCCTCCTAGGAAAAAGTTCTATGGACGTCTTTGCCATGGGCACCCATAGGGGATATGGAAATCTACAAGAGTAGCTATCAAACTGGTCGGTATTGTACCTCTCGTCCTTGAGTTTGCACCCGCAGGATTAAATTCTATGGGCCTTTGCCATGGGCGCCCATCAGGTAGCGCAAAGGGGCACTTGCCCTCACCATGAACTTTCAAAATTACAAACTTAGGTATCAAGCTAGTCGATATTGCATATCTCATCCCTGAGTTTGCACCCGCTGGAATAAGTTCCATTGGCGCTCTTGACATGAGCGCCCATATGGGAACTCGATGCAGGATTTTCCCTCCTTTGGACATTCAACGCCACAAATGTAGGTATCAAGCTAGTAGATTATGTACGTCACATTCTTGAGTATGTCCTTGGAAAAAGATCTATGGACGGCTTTGCATGAGCGCCCATAGGGGATGTTGAAAGTCACAAATGTAGGTATCAAGCCAATCGATATATTACGTCTCGTTCTTGATTTTGCGCCCCCGCTTGAATAACTTCTGTAGGAGCTTTTGCCATGGACGCCCATAGGGGAACGCAAGGGGCACTTGTCCTCTCGTGGACGTGCAAGATCTCAAGTGTAGGTATTAAGGTACTAAATATATTTACCTCTCATCCTTGAAATTGGATATTTCAGGAAAAGTTTTATGAACGCCCTTGAATCCTACTCCTTTTGAAGAAGGTCGACCCCCCCCCACCCCCCACCCTTCTGCAATTACAACGCCATATTTTGACATTACTTCTCTCATCCGAGTTCTAATCACGTTAATTACAAAATGTTCTACCTAATTCCATCTTTTTACAGAATGCATATGCATATAGAATTTCATGGCTATACGTACTCTCTCTCTTAAAATATCTAATTTCGATTTATTCGTGTTTTAATTAGTTTCTAATTTTCTACAGAATGGTAGAATATTTTGAAATCAATGTGATTAAAACACGGTTTATTCAAAATTAGAGATTTTAGAAAAGAAGGAGAGAGAGAGAGAGAGAGAGAGAGAGAGAGAGAGAGAGAGAGAGTACGTATAGCCATGAAATTCTATATGTAGATGCATTCTGAAAAAAATCAGAATTAGGTATAGCGTTTTATAATTAACGTGATTAGAGCACGAATAAGAGAGAGTGTGTGTGCGTGCGTGTCAAAAATATAGTGTGATCAAAATATAGTGCTGTAACTAACTGCAGGAAGGGGTCGACCTTGTTTCGAAGGGGTAGGATTCAAGGGCGAACATAAAACTTTTTCCTGGAATGGCCAAACTCAAAGATGAGACATAATTATGTACTAGCTTGATACCTACATTTGTGATCTTGACCGTCCACGAGAGAGCAAGTGCCCCTCCCGCTTCACTATGGATGCCCATGGCAAGGGCACACATAGAATTTTTTCAAAGGGGAAAACTCAAGGATGAGACGTACAATATCGGCTAGCTTGGAGCTACATTTGTAGCTTTAAATATCCGCGGGAGGACAAGTTCCTTTTCTTTTGTGTTCCTTTATGGGCGCCCATGGTAAGGGCACACATAGAATTTTTTCAAAGGGGAAAACTCAAGCTTGAGACGTATAATATCGACTAGCTGGACACTTACTTTGAGACCGTGAACGTGCAAGGGAGGGCAAGAGCCCCCTTGCTCTCCCCTATGGCGCCCATGGCAAAGGTGATCATAGAACTTATTAAAGCGGAGACAAACTCAAGGGCAAAACGTACAATATCAATTAGCTTGATACCCACGTTTATGGCTTTCAAAATTTTTATGGGCTCCCATGGCGAGGGTGTCCATAGCACTTTTTCCAAGAACAGCGTACTTAAGGATGAGACGTACAATATTTACTAGCGTGACACCTACATTTGTGACCTTGAATGTTCACAGGAAGGCAAGTGCTCCCTTACGCTCCCCTATGGGCGCCAATGGCAAAGACGTCAATAGAACTTGTTCCAGCGGGGACAATCTCAAGGACGAGACGCGCAGTATTCATTAGTTTGATATTCTTAACGTTCAACATCCCCTATGGGCGCCCATGACAAGTGTGGAAGACCCAAGCCACCCGACTCACCCTAGGGTATGAGCAGCAAGATGAGTGGCCGGGCCCATGGCAAGTGTTGAAGACCCAAGCCGTACGACTCGTCCAAGGACTTGAGCAACCATTTGGACGGCCGACGGGCCCACGGCAAGTGTGCAATGTTTTAGCCTTTTATGTCACAGATAATTTTGGATGGTCTGGAAAGACTGTTTACCACCCCTGAGGAAATCGAAATTTCGGCTCCGTTAGGTTCTGTCCTGCGGGCAATAGTATAAGCAGGGAGCCTATCCTATGGGTGCCAATGGAGCACTGCGAAGGAGCACACTCAACTGGATATTCAAGGTTACAAATGTAGATTACCAGTTAGACGATATTGAATGCGTCATCCTTGAGTTCCTTCCTGGAAAATGTTACATGGGCGCCCATAGTGGAAGGAAAGTATGACACTTGCAATCCCATAGACGTTCACGGTTAGATATGTAAGTCTCAATCTAGTGTCGATATTGAACGCCTTATCCTTGAGTTTGTCGCCGATGGAATTAGTTTTATGGGTGTCCTTGCCATGGGCGCCCATGAGGGAACGCAAGGGAAAGCTTTCCTTATTGTGGACGTTTAAGGTTACAAATGTAACCTTCAAGCTAGTAGATATTGAACTTCTCATCCTTGATTTTACCCTATTGGAAAATGTTACATGGGCGCCCGTAGTGGAGGGCAAGGAGGACACCTGTCCTCCAATAGATGACTCATTAGACACGTTAACTAATTGATATTGAACGCCTCATCCTTCAGTTTGTCACCATGAAAAAAGCTCTATGGGCGCCCATAGGAGAGGGCAAGGGGTGCACTTGTTCTCCCCTAGGACATTCAAGATCCCAATTTAGATTTCAAGCTAGTCGATATTGTAGGTATCATCATATAGTTTGCACCCCTAGAAAAATTCTATTTGCGCTTTGCCATGGACGCCCATAGAGGAGCGCAAGGGAGGCATTTACCCTCCCCTGGAAGTTTAAGGTCACTGTAAACATTAAGCTAGTCAATTTTTTACGTTTCATTCTTTAGTTTGACCACCGCAGGAAAAAGTTTCTTTAGTATCCTTTAATCATTCTTCTTTCAATCAAGGTCGACTCCCTCCTGCAATTATCACACTATGCTTTGATCGTACAGTATTTTTGACATTATATATATATTATAAATATTTTTCATATTAATATTTGACTTTATAAATATTTCTGACGTTATATATATATATATATATATATATATATATATATGTGTGTGTGTGTGTGTGTGTATTTTCAATATCAAAATCGTGCATAGACTAATTGAACTGTAAATTCCCGCATGAAGAAAACAAAGAACTCTATTCATTCATCTGCGGCTACACATCAACGGACGTCTCACAAAAAGACAAAAAGAAAAAAAAAAGTGAAACTAAATGTGTTGGAAGGGCTGAGTCTGCAAAAATTTGCGCCTGACGTTGGTATCACGTGGTATTTTGGCGGGAGTTTGTTGCGGAGACTAGAAGTTCCTGTTCCGTGGAGAATGGGCGTTCCTGTTCCTGTTTCCATTACTGATTTCTTTTTTTTTTTTTCAAATAGTCCTCCTGACAGCGCGCATGCGCCAACCCATCGTTTCTCTCGCAGGTGGCGCTCATGTGGCAGGCAACAGCCTATAAAAGAGAGAGAGAGAGAATTTCCTTACAATTGAAAATTTGAGAATTCTTTACGTTAGAGATATTGTCTGCTGAAAAATTCTAAACATTAAAATGCAACTGTTTATTGTAGTCGCAGTTACGTTAGTCTTTTGGGGGACCTCTTCAGCAGAAGAATTCAACAGGGCCGAGCTTTACAACTTCTTTAAGTGTGTAGCATGTGGTAAGTGTTTGTTTTTAAAATATCTAAAATGTATGATTTCAAACCAATAAGTAAAATACACTATGTGCAAAAGATAAGGAAAAATTGAGCAACGTATATAAGCACAAATAACATAAAATAGTGCAGCGCAGAGCTGTTTCGAGGATACGCTGGATCTCCTTCACCAGTGCAAGAGAACCAAAAAACCCGAAGTTCAAGAAGGGAATGGGGCACCCATTCTAGGGAATAGCCATTCATTTTCAGGATTTCGGATTTGTTGGTGCTCTTTCACTGACGAAGGGGAAACAGCATATCCTCGAAACAGCTGTATGCTGCATTATTTTGAGTTATTTGTGCTTATATATGTTGCTCAAGTTTTCCTTGTATGATTCCACTCGACTTTTTCAATAGGTAACCGAATAACTTCTAAATTGCTACTCCTTTCGTCTAAAAGCATTGACTCGAAAAATCGAACGTTTTAATAAAGCACTCCTAAAATAACAAATATTTGAAAACGGTAAATTACCTCGTTCTTTATATCGAACAATCTCTATTAGCATCAAATTTTATGTTAAAAAAAATACGATTTTCCTAGCTAGTTTTATCAAAATATCTGCTCTGATACCGAAATAAATGTTTCTATTGACACAGAAAGTGTATTTTGTGTTTACTGCACTGTTAGATCATTCATGGCAGGCAGCATCCGCCCCACCTCTAAAGATAACTTAATGTTGAGCAGTACATTTCTATTTGAAAACTACTCTATAATTCGTATATTTTTTAAAAATATCTAATTACTAAGATTTGAGTTATTTTTTTCGCCTAAAAGAGTAAGCATTCGATTTTGCTCAACAAATCGAACAATTTGATATGCAGCATCCCTGAGAAAAAGTAAACTGTAATTTTCTTCTATTTTTTTCACTGAACTAATTAACGTTGCCCAAAATTCCAACTTTCTATCTGATCGTGAAGTGCGTTTTCGCAATCAGCTTACAATTCGAATGTTTTGGTGTGGAACAACCCCCCCCCCCCCCCCCCCCACCCTCATCAATAATTGTTCTTGAGAGAAATTTGATGTTTCTATGGGGGAGGATTTTTAAGCTTCCATTGCAGATAACAGCTTCCATGAACAATTTCCGCGCTTATTATGCACTCGTCAGCATGGAGTAGCCGTTAATATTTGATGTCGGCTACAAATTGTATAAGAATGTGATGTCAGCTACGTGGAAAAACTGAAATAGTTAGTAAGAAGGTAATTAAACTTGGACTTGAAGACAGAGGAACTTGAAGACAAAGCTGCAGTCCTCAGTGATGCACATTTAGATCCCTTTATCAAATTTATAGAAGGACAAATTACCTTCCCGTGATTGTGTCATTATTATATATGATCTGTTGTTGTATTTAATTCCGTATTAAAAGGAATAGACACTTAAAAATGTTCATTAAAAAATTAAAATAATCGGTATGAACTAAATTACGACAACAGATGGCAGCACTAAAAATATTTTGGATTAAAATAAAAAATATATTCTATATTTTATTGAGTATTAAATTTAGTTTTAAAATAATCTAAGCATTGCATTTTATTGTTCAGAAAATGTTTCGCAACTGTTTGAGCTGAATTTCAGCAAGGAACGTGATCAACGAAAGTTAACAAAGCGCGGATAGGGCAGCAAATTTACTGATGCTTACCCTTAAATGCGATTTTTTTTTACTAATCAAATATTCCGGTGAGTCTTATTATACAGTGTACCCGTGTACAAAATTTCAAGTTTCTATCCCACTTGAAAGAAGGAGCTTACCATTTAATCGACTTTCGGCAAATTGAATATTTAGATTTATGGCACCCCTAAATTAAAATAAATTAATAAAAGCTATAATTTTTACTATCGACTTCGTTACTCTACTTCACTGCAAAGTACTTTATTCTATCATTTGGCATTTCGATCTTTATTCTATCATTTGGCATTCTATCATTTGGCATATTTTTTTTTGGCATGGAAAACTCTTCTAAAATGAACATTTTTTTTAAAATTACGATATTTTTTTTCTCTTTTATATATATTATTGAATGACTGCATAATATCGAAAATAAGCTCTGAAATGAACATTTTTAAAAAAATTACGATTTCTTTTCTTCTTTTGAATATATTATTGAACGATTGGATTGCATAATAGCGAAAATAAGCTCTGAAATGAACATTTAAAAAAAGTTATATATATATATATATATATTGTAGATATTATTGAACGATTGCATAATAGCGAAAATGAGTTGTGAAATGAACATTTATGAAAAATTACGATATTTTTCTTACTTTCCTTGTATACATAATGTATAAGGAAAGTATTGTAACGGGGTCGAAAATTCGAATTTGAGTTTTCGACGGGAGAGCTCGTTTCAAGCATCCCTGTTCACCAATCAAACATTTTTGAGGTGATGTCTGTGTGTGTGTGTGTCAGTGAATCTGTGGAGACGATATCTCACGAACGAATGGAACGATTCGAATGAAATTTGGTACAAAAATCACAATCCGCGAATACTGGAAGCCTATTGTTTTTAAACGTAGTCGAATGTTCATAACCCGCCTAAATTTTTGAGTGAAATTTTGAAAAAAATCATTAAAAAATCAAAACCTTTAATAAAGTTACACAAACTTTAGAACGCTAGCATGAACCATTCTGGAGATATTGCCCATTTTTCAAATAAATTTATCAAAAAATCCCATAAATTAAAAAAAAAATTAACTGTTGAGAAACATGTTCACTTTTCATATGTAATATCATGCGATAAATGTGGTTACATCATTCTCGTGGATCTAGTTCGTTCCATTCATGAGAAAAGATACTTCGAGTAATACTTTTGTATTTGAACTCCAATAGTCATTTATCTGCTATAAGAATAACTTAATTCTCCGCCCATAACGCTTGGCGAGATTTTGGCGACGAATTTGACGGAATGTCGCCAACTTGGCGCCAAATGGATAAAAATGACGCTAAATCAATGAAAATGTCTACTAATTGTCGAAAATTCAATATATTGGAAAGAATATAAGTATCTACTATAAGAAAAACCTGTTTTTTTTATTGTAAAAGCAGTAAATTCATTGTATTATATAAAGAAAGTCAGTCATGTGTTTTCCACATCAGATTTTATATATATATATATATTATTGAATGATTGACCCGTGTACCGAATTTGGAATCTTTATTTTCTTTAAAGGACACATTTATTCTGCAAATTGAACATTTTGGTTCACGGCACTCCTACATCAAAAAAAATTGGCAGAGTGAAATTGTCCACTTTTTTTCTCTACAGAATAATCTACTATTGCTTTAAACTTAAGTCCTTATCTCGTCGGAAAGTGTCTTTTTCGCACCGATTTTTGTGGCTGACTGCGCTCTTGCTCTGCTGAACTTACGTGCTAACGAATACGAATGGCTTACTAATCTGTTTATTTTCCTTTTATCAGTAAAAGACCCGACCGGGAGGAATGAATTTGCGGATGTATGCGGTGAACAGAAACCAGAGATAGTAAGTAATCAACATTTCTTAAACGAAAATAACTATCATTACTTTAACTACTTGATTCAATTTATATGTTTCATACGGTTAACAAAATTCAGTATCGTATATCTATGTGTAAGGCTCTCTGACAACTCGGATTGCGCAGTTTGTAGAGAGCTTGTTTCGAGAACCAGAGGACAGGATTCTTCTCTGGGCAACAAACTCTTCATACTGGCACAAAAGCGATGCTACTGATCTTGGTTTATGAAAATTGCACAATTAGTAAAACGAACAGAATGTGTGTGCCAATCACGTGCGCAGTAAGTGAAATTACATTTAGTTTCGCATTTGATTTCTATGATTTTGATTGAATAAAAGCCTTTTGATAGTATGATTCTATTCTAGTTAACCAAACAACAGACGCGGTGAAACGCGTCTCTGTTATATCCATCTAAGGAAAACGCGCGTTAATAAAGCCATTTAGATAATGCAGGAAGTTGGATAATTTAGAGCAGGTAATGCAATAATGGTATTTTTCTTGCGAATCAATTTAAGAGTAATACTATCAACACCAGAAGATTTATTATCTTTAACAGTATCGACTATTTTAAGTACCCCATCAGACACATCAATTGTATCAAAATATGTAATGTCATTTTGATAAACTTACCAGCAATAAATTCGAAATACGTTTCAGAATATCAAAATATTCAGTTTACTTCATCATTTACTCTTAGAAAGAAGCAAAAACATGAAAAAATTATATTATCAAAACGAACGGCAGAATAGCTGACTTTTTGATCGTCCAAAAAAGCAAATCTAAATGTTAATGTCAAATGCAATACATTAACAGCAGTTATTAAGCATACATATATTACGTATATTTCAGACGAAAAAATTGACTGAAGACTGTCAAGCCAAATTTATGCCTTCTGCAACCACTCGAGAAGAACTTTGGGCTACTTTCTGCAAGAATGAAAATAATGCTGGAGATCGGGTAAGTCGTCCCCATTATTTCAATTTTATTGCATATATTAAAAACCTAAAAGGCAGTGGCGTAACTAGATTTTTGGCGCCCTGGAGCAACTCATTTCAGGGAGCACTTTCTCATATGTATTTTTTTCACTCCCTTTAGTAAGCCAAAAATACGTTCAAAACGTTTTTCTGGAGAAAATAAGTTTTATTTTCAATTTATATAATTGTAATTTTTATAACTACCTATGACACTTTATTTTAATGCCACTGAGAAAAATTTATATAAAAAAAAAAAAATACTATCCGCTATTCCACACTTTTGTCATATGGTGAAATTTAAATTTCTTTTCCTTCTAAAAACACACTAACTTACGTTGTAAAGAGCCCTGCTTTCCCACCGGAAATCGAACCCTGAATCTCGGAACAGGCCAGCCGACGCTCTACCGTTGAGCTACTGGGACAAAATTGCAAGCTCTTATCGTCGAAGTGGACTCTGCATTCTCCACCCGCTAATGTCAGATTGGCGGACAACTGACCATCTGACTGACCACCTCCTGCCATTTTTACCTCAGGTGAGTCTCCTGCGTAGTCGTTATCCTCTCAATTTGAAATTGGCGCTTAATCTTCCAGAGCCCACTAAATCCCTACTACGTAACAAGGGTCACTTTCAGACCTCCGACATCTTTGAACTAACCTACAAAGTTGATTTGTTCGGGAGCCATTGTAAAAAGTCTTGCTGTCCCAACCGAGAATCGAACCCTGGATCTCCGAACTGGCCAGCCGACGCTCTACCGTTGAGTTATTGGGACGAAATGGCAAGCTGTTGTCGTCGCTCTGCAACATAAACAACTAGACTTCTTGGTATCAGAACCGGGACAGTCAGTGTCGTAGGCTGTGGGTTGGTGGTCGTGACCCCCCAGACACACCCATTTGGAGAAAACTAGATTATAGTTCACCATACGGTCTTATTTAAAAACAAAATTCAGCAATGCAAATCCAGCATTCCATTCTATCCTTGATACCATTTATTTAAAAAAGAAATTGACTTTTCTGTTGTTTGCTCATAGCGTTTCCATGTTGTAACACGTGTGCGTACCATACTAAACACGTGTGCACAGAATCCTTGAAATACCGCTAAATTGCAGAAACCTTAAAAGCAAAGTGCTGATTGGGTGTTAAAATCATATAGGTTACCAGATTTGGCAATCAAAAAACGATCGTGAACTGAACTCTTGGGCTCTATCTAACGAATGGCGAAATTGAGGACTATTCAGTTCATCCCAACGTTTTTTACTCATATATACTATATACAAGGTAGGATCAAAGAGTTCGAGACTGTGCTGATATCTCCAACCCTGATTGGAGGAGAGGGGGACTATTTTACCATGGCGTAGAAGCACATGTGACGCGAGATGTGAAAAGGAAGAAGCAGGTGTTTTTCCAGACAATGCGTGTCAGTGAAATGTAGTCGTTCGCGTTCGTCTAAAACGGAAATTGCGTCTGAAGAACAACGTGCGAATATCAAATTCTGCCAGCGTTTGGATAAATCGCCGACAGAAACATTGCACCTGCTTGTCTGGAAAAACCCTGCAGCAAGTGCCATGTTTCTATCGGCGATTTCCCCAAACGCTGGCAGAATTTGATATTCGCACGTTGTTTTTCAAACGTCATTTTCGTTTTCGCGAACGCGAACGACTACAATTCACTGACACGCCTTGTCTGGGAAAATCCTGCTCTACGGACTTGCTTCTTCCTTTTCACATCTCGCGTCACATGTGCTTCTACGCCACGGTAAAATAGTTCCCCTCTCCTCCAATCAGGGTTGGAGATACCAGCATAGTCTCCGAAACTTTTGATCCTACCTTGTATTTTTTAGTCGAATTTAGAATTTAATTCTCATTAAAAAATGAAAAATTGTTTCTTTACTGCGTTATACTCGATATTTTAAGACTAATTTAAATTGCTAATGTAATTTGCATTAAAATTAATGTAACAAATGTAAATGTTTGCATTTGTAGTAAAAATATAATAATAATAATAATAATATTGATTTTTTTTATTTATTGATTTTTTTTTTTTTTACAGACGTTTAATTGCATCTATGGTCCTGACAGCATGAAAGATGTAAGTATAATGCAAATACGATTGAAGTTTAATGGTCTGGTATAATCTAGAGCAGTTTTGAGTAAATAAAAAAATATATACAAACTCCACCAACTGACTGCCACACATATAGAATTAGTCTTATAAACGGAAAAATATTGAAATTTTTAGTATAATATAAAATTGTGTATATACATTATACACTAGCAAAAATCCGGCCTTTATTGGGCTCGCATATTTGAAATGTGTAAACTGTAAAAGATTTTAAATTAATTTTAATAAATAAATTAAAAAATTAAAAGTTTATATAAAAAAAAAATCATTTCAATATTTGAGAATCTTAATACAAAAAAATCACAGACGTTTTTAGAATCTGAATATTAAGTCAAGCAAATTTATAATACAGAAAACATTTAAATCAAAGTAACACAATTAAATCACAAACACACGTTTAATATACAGGAATACATTTAGATCAGAGGTACATGAATGCGAGGTCTTCTTCACGTTTTAGACGTATTAACATACGTTAATTGTTTTAATTTATCAAATCTGTCAAACGTATATAATGCTTCAAATGCTTAACTTTCGACTGTTTTAAAACGTAACAGTACAACATAAGCGAGATCTAAGAAAGTTTGTATTTCTCCAATGTTCATTATCACTTTATCGAAAGTCAGATCTTGGCATCTTGGGGTTTATCAACCGTGATTTGCAAAATCGAATTGCAATTGCCTTCGTGTAAATGTAATGCCGTTAAACTTTCATGTTCTTGTTGCTGCAAGAATCGAAAAGCAGACAGTGGTCCCGAAAGTTAGTCCTGCCGTTAAACTTCGAAGTTCTTGTTGCTGCAAGAATCGAAAAGCAGACAGTGTTCCCGAAAGTTGGTCCTGCCAAAAGCAGACGATGTTCCCGTAAGTTGGTCCGATATAATTATCGAATTTGATCGTTATTCAACAGGAGGTTGATTGGATGGCCAATTATTTTCATAAAATATATCATAAATAAATTTTCTTCATAAATTTTATCAATAGAATAATTACGTAAATATTAAGGATCAAGGAATTCAGTTTGCTGGAGTCTCTGGGTTGGGAAACCGCCCCCCCCCCCCGGCTTTTTACCTTTTGCTGAAATTAAGTGGGGATAGTATATGATGCCTATGAGAGTGTAATTAAAAATTTATGAATAATGACGTATAATTAAAATACTTACGACGAAGAGAAGAGGGGAAAGGATTAAGGGTTCCTTGATCGGTGATCAGTAAGGGTAGGCGAGTCTCGTTGCGATATCTGAATGCTAAGGATACGGTTCAACTGGAGGTCGAAGACTCGTTAAGAAAAATATGTAAGTAATCGGAATGGGGTAGTTTTTTTTCACTAAGAGATCAACTTGCATACATATGAACACGCTTTGATTAGCTGTTTAAAGTGAGCATGCGCAGTTTAGAAATCGGCGTTTTGCCCTGTCAAAATGCTTTTTAATTATTGAAATTAAAAAGGTACGTGTAAATCTACGAAGAACTCGAATTCGAATTTTCGATCTTGTCACAATACTTGTCCTATACGTTATAATATATATCTAGGGAAAGTAACAAGCTGTCATAAAATTGAGTCTAATAAAATTATTATTAAACTTAAATTACTTAAAGAGTATAAAGTAATTCGCTGAAACAGCTGCATATATAAATTGTATATTAAAACACACAGATTGTTAATTAAACACATTATAACAAAATGAAAAGTAGTTATTGCTTACCATTCCTGTAGTAAATATAACTTAAAAAGTTCATCTAAAACATAATAAAGGGCATATGTGCTGTGCAAACTTTAGCGGAAAATCTAAGCGTCATATAACAAATTAAGTTTAGCACACAGTTACTTCAGGACCCGAATAGGTGCACCTCGGAATTACTTTTTTTTTTCAACTTCGAATTAGTTTTTAGTCATTTTATTTTTTTACTTCGATTTAGGTCAATATTCACACAAATTGATCCCTTAGCGATCGAAAATATATTATTACAGAGTTTCCATCTTGATACCATCGGAAAAACGTTCTTTCCAGCAATATTTGAACCGAATCCGTGAGACAATTTCTTCATATAAATTTATTTAAAGAGATCATCGAAATTTGCATTTTTTAAGTGATTGGATATATCCCTAGTAACAATCCAATATGGGCCCAATATTTGCAGCCAATATTGGAAATATTGGCTGCAAATATGAAAAAGTGGACATTTTGGAGGAATTGTTCCAATATTGGCTTAAAATACTGGCACAATATTGGGACGATGTTGCGCCAGTATTGGCGTTTCATTGGAAATATCTCCAATGTAACACCAATATTGGCGTAATATTGTAATGAAAATATTTAGCCAATGTAACCCCAATATTGGGGTTATATAGGAAATATTGCCAATGTAATGCCAACATATACAATATTGGATCTATATTAAATGCTACTAGGTATATATCGTCGCATACGAAAAACAAAGATTAGCACAATTCTATAATTGGGCTAAAACAACCCCATATATATGAGCATTCTAGCAAAGAAAAAAAAATCTATTTTGATTTCATAAACAATTTTAATTTTTGTAATTTTTTAAGTGATCGCATTCAGTCATCGCAATGGGCCGTCCTTACTTCAACGAAGACAGTCTGCACTTCCGTGTTCCCTCCTCTCTGGATTAAGTTCATTTTAAAGGGGGAAAGGGGTAGCGTATAATAGGTGAGTTCTTGGCATTCGAGGAGAATTTCCGGAGAGAGGTTTTGAATATCTGCTTTGCGGATGCAGAAAACGTCCTGATATGGGATCATAAATGGGAGTCACTTAGTTCTTTTCGCGTTTTTATAAGCGGTCAAAATGGAGTATTAGAAATATAAAAGTCGCTTTGTTTGCGGAAGATATGGGCCACTGTGATTCTCATTTTGTAATCTGGAGATTTTATATTGGGAGAAGGATTTTAGTTCACAACAGGCGATTTGGAGAAATTGAGTATGATGTTGCCTGTGTCTCTATTATTTAAGTACCAGGCACTTATTAAGGACCCGGGCAATGCCAGTTGATTCGTTCTAGTTTAGAAATATAAATATTTAAATATGACATGTATGAAAATAACAACCTTTTCTTTCCTCTTTAGTTTAATGAGGAAGATAAGACCCAGTTTGGAAAGTTTATGGTAAGTATTTCAGTTTTTCAAGAGCCCAAATTATGGCATCATGACATCACCTGCATTGATAAAGCTGCATGTTCATCTTTTTTGAAATACGATAAAATCGTTATTTAAAGTTCTATTTGTTATTAACTAACTGTGTTTTTTTATTAGATGGCTTTTTAATGTATGTAATATATGTGCTAAAGTAAAAAATGAATTTAGCTGACAAGTTATTCAGTTAACACAAGTTATTCAGTTTCAACCCTGCCATAGCACTGGACGATTCATATAAATTGTGGGCTCAACATACATTTTTATTACTCCTCCCCCCTTTTCATAATTTATTTCGCCCTTTTTTTTAATTTTTAATATCTTTCCTCCTGTCAAAAATAAAAGATGCCCTCCCCCCTCCATAATCGACAGCTATCCATCTCCCTTTTTGACGACCCATAGATATAGAGCGATATTTCTACATCTATGGGTGCCCCTGTAGGGATAGAGAAAAACATAGCATACGTACTGCTCAACTTCTCAAACTGCTGCTAAAGTAATACAACTAAAATAACGTTTAAAGCCACATACAACACATAATAGTATCGACCCATTTCAAGAATATAAACAGTCCTCTTCGTTAGAACACACAAGAAGCGCAACCTTCACTCGTGAAAGAGATCTTTTTATCATGAGTGAAGATCGAGCTTCTTGTGTGTCCTGACGAAAAAGGCTTTCTTTTTCTTTCGATACCGGTCAGTACTATTGGTTGTGTGTTGTATGCTGTTTTTAGCACTTTACAATATAGTTGAAAAGTGTTTATGACTTTGTTTATTTTGTCTGTCTGTCCGTCCGTCCGTTAGCACGATCACTGCCGTAAAAATGACTTTATCAAAATGAAATTTTAATATGTTGTTCAGAAGGTCTGTGGGACCTTTGGGACTAAAAATGAATAATATCACCCAATTAGTTTTGGATTGAACCCGGGTTGGAAAAATTAAATACATTGTACCCTATGGGACCTAATTTTTTAAACATTTTTTAAGTGAATTTAAAATTCACAAATTGCTTCGAAAGTTTTAGGAAATGTTCGAATTATCCCATAAAATATATAAAAAAAAGTTTAGCAAAATATATTCGGTAATGTTTTAAATAAAAATTAAAATAATAATGACACCCTTTATATGAAGAGATCACGTGACCATTATATGAAGAGATCACGTGAACCACTTCAAAATAAAATATGTCATCCATCTTGTGTAAAAATCGTGAATCTTAAAGTGTTGTATCCATTCTAAAACCGCTTTATTTTTGCTTAAATTCTGTGCATTTACATCCTGAAACAACGCAATTACAATATATTTGAATTTAAATGATCATCAAACTTTGATTATTTCTACAATGAAGCCTAATTTTTAATTATGGAGGATATAAACGCCAAAAGATGCTGAATTAGTTGTATAAGAATTGCTGCATTTCTTTAACGCAAAATTATTTAGCTCACGGAGTCTGCAATATAGCTGATATGAATGAAACATTCATTGATTTTACAAAGAAAAGCAGACAATTTTTTCGATGAAGTTTTAAGCATGGAATTAAATTACTTGTACCTCTATTATTTTAAATTTTTAAATAAAATAAATTATTATAGTTTTGTGATGAATGAAAGGAATGGGAAAATGTTTATGAATGAAATGCTGCTTTTATACAGAGAGCCAGGCGATTTATATTTCGATGACGTCATTTGAATTAAGATCATTTATTTTCGATGAAGTTTTCAAATATAATAAATTAATGTAGTATTGTGATAATTTAAAAAATATTACCGAGGAATGTATTGCATTTTAGAGATGTTTAAATAAAATTGCATTGAAGTTGGAAAGTGTTTCATAATCAATACTTTATGCATGATTGATCTTTCTTGTTAATGAAGTTTTTTCAGTTGTAAGACATAAATAACATAGCAGAAAATTCTCTACACATTTTTATTATCTCTTTACAGCAATGTTACAAGAATCTGAACAAGAAGTATTGTAACGCTCAGTAGAGCTTAAAACAAATGGAAGAATAAGCTATTTCAGAGATGTATATGGACTCGTGTTTTCACATAATGTAACGCGTCACTTTAATTACAGTACTTGTTTCTTGGAAAAATAAAAGATTATGCATTTTTATGAGTATCTTATTTTATTAACTTCAACTGAATATGCTACCCATTATAATACAAGAGAATTTTTTACAATAATACAAAGGAATTTATATTTTCGCATAGTATTATATATAGTGTTTTCAAAATTTTACAAACTCAACAAAAAACTCGGCCATGGACAGCATTTGGGGGGGGGGGGGGGGGGGGGGTAAGTATTTCCAAGTTATGTTTTTTATACAATTTTCCTTGCCAAATCACATTTCCATTATTAGAACACTAGTCCATTAATAATTCCTCCCACGAAGTGCTTTTACCCTCCTCGTAAATTTCTTAAGGGCGTATTTCAAAAGGTATGCAGTAATGGCATTTCGGAAAAATTAGGTTTTCAAGTACTTAAAGTATTGTTAAATTTTCAAAATTCAGGTATAATGTACATAAAAGAATAATAAATTATATATATGAAGGACTTGGGCGAAATATTTGTAATCACGTCTGAAATATTGATTTTTTGATAAAATTCAATTCTGAACAAATAAATGTTCAAATTAAAAAATAATTATCCACCATGATCACTATCTGCTTATACACCCTATTAAAGAGGATTTTGTTTGGCTAAAAAAAAAAGTAGAAGTATATATAAATTGTTTTCTTGTTCGAATTTTATGTTTTCATTTGAAATCGCCACTTTTTCTGGGACACGTGTGTTATTTCTTTGGCGATAGAAACCACTCTTGCTTTGCAAAGCAAGAGCGTATAGCAAGGTTCTCCAGTAGCTATGGCTACTGGAAAACCTCGCTTAGTTCTGAAGAAGAACGCCACCAGTCTTTGAAACTGACTAACCTTTAATCAAATATTTTCTTTATTAACACTTTACAAGAAAGTTGAAAAGTGTTTATGACTTTATTCAGTCTGTCTGTCTGTCCGTTAGCACGATAACTGCCGTAAAAATGACTTAATCAAAATGAAATTTTAGTATATTGTTCAGACGGTCTATTTAAAGTTCTTTTTAATTCCTATTGAGTGTTCTATCCGCCCTAAAACCACTTTATTTTTGCTTAAATTCTGTGCATCTACATACTGAAACAACGCAATTACAATATATGTGAGTTTAAATGCTCATCCAAATTTGATTATTTCTACAACGAAGCCTATTTTTCACTTATGTAAAATGTAAACAGCAAAATTTGTAGAATGAGTTGAATTAGAATTGCTGTATTTCTTTAACACAAAATTATTTAGCTCATGGAGTCTGCATAGCTGATATGAATGAAATATTATTCATTGAAAGAGAAGGATGATTTTTTTCTCAATGAAGTTTTAAGCATAGAGTTTAATTACTTGTAGCTCCAGGGGCTTAATTTTTAAATAAAATAAATTATTATGGTATTGTGATGAATGAAATGAATGGGAAATTGTTTATGAATGAAATGCTGCTTTTATAGAGAGAGCCAGGCGTGTTATTTTTTTATGGCGTCATTTGAATGAATTTCAGTTGTTTTCGATGGAGTTTTCAAATATAATAAATTATCGTAGTATTATGATAATTTTAAAATTATTACCGAGGAATGTATCGCATTTTAGAGATGTTTAAACCAGGCAATTTAGATTTCAATGCCGTCATTTGAATGAAGTTCATTTTTTTCAATGAAGTTTTCGAATGTGATAAATTAATGTAGTATTGTGATAAGTTTTAAAATATTACCGAGAAATTTATTGCATTTTAGACTTGTTTAAATAAAATTGCATTGAAGTTGGAAAGTGTTTTATAATCAATGCTTTAAGCATGATTGATCTTTCCTGTATTATCTACAGATGGAAGTCGATCTTTAGCTTAATTGCAAATTAAGCTAGGATCTCGATGACCTAAAATGTTGGCACCACTAGTTTATAATATCTCTGCACCACGAAATGCAAGACCAGTAAATGTCAAGATATTATTAAGCACAGCATTATCTTTTTTCACACCTTTCAACATAGTTGAAAAGTGTTTATGACTTTGTTCAGTCTGTCTGTCCGTTCGGACGATAACTGACGTAAAAATGACTATCAAACTGAAATTTTAGTATGTTGTTGAGACGGTCTGTGGGACCTATGGGAATGTAAATGAATAGTATCACCCAATTAGTTTTGGATTGAACTCAGGTTGTAAAAATGAAATACATTGAACCCTATAGGACCTAATTCATAAATCATTTTTTAAGCGAAGTTAAAATTCACAAATTTTTTCGAAAATTTTAGGAAATATTCAAATTATCCCATAGAATATATAAAAAAAAAAGTTTGGTAGTTTTTTGAATAAAAATTGAAATAATAATTACACCCATTTTATATAAAGAGATCACGTTACCCACTTCAAAATAAAATATGGCATCCATCTTTTTTGCAAGTGCCAAAATCATTATTTTTAAAGTTCTTTTAAATTTATATATAGTTTTGTATCCGTCCTAAAACCGCTTTATTTTTACGTATTTTCTGTGCATCTATATTCTGCGCCAAAGCAATTAATATATTTTTTAGTTTAAATGATCATCACGCTCTGATTATTTCTACAACGAAGCCTAATTTTAATGGATGCAGAATGTAAACAAGTGATTGTAATATGAGTTGTATTTGAATTGCTGAATTTATTTCAAGCACAATTCTTTAGCTCTGGAGTCTGGAATAAAATTGATATGATAGAAATATACATTGCTTTTATACAGAGAACCAGAAGATAGATATTTCGATGACGTAAATTGGATAAAGTTATTTTTTTCGATGAAGTTTTAAGTTTTTAAATATAATAAATTATTGTAATACTGTGATAATTAAAAATATGTCAGTGCTGAAATTATCGCATTTTAGAGATGTTTAAATAAAATTGCATTTGAGTTGGAAAGTGTTTAATAATCAATGTTTTATGCATGATTGATCTTTCTTGTTAACACTTTACAACAAATTTGAAAAGTGTTTATGACTTTGTTCATTTTGTCTGTCTGGCTGCCTGTCCGTTCGCACGATAACTGCCGTAAAAATGACTTTATCAAAATGAAATTTTAATATGTTGTTGAAACGGTCTGTGGGACATATGGCAATGTAAAAGAATAATATCACCCAATTAATTTTGGATTGAACCCGGGTTGAAAAAATGAAATACATTGAACCCTATAGGACTTAATTTTTCAAACATTTTTAAGAAAAGTTAAAATTCACAAATTGCTTCGAAAGCTTTAGGAAATGTTCGAATTATCCCATAAAATATATAAAAAAAATTTCAGCAAAATGTTTGGTAGTTTTTTAAATATGTTTGGTAGTTTTTTAAATAAAAATTAAAATGATAATTTCACCCATATTATATGTAGAGATAACGTGACCCACTTCAAAATAAAATATGCCATCCATATTTTTTCCCAAATGTCAAAATCGTGATTTTTAAAGTTATTTTTAATTTTTATTTAGTGTTGCATCCGTCCTAAAACGCTTTATTTTTGCGTAATTTATATGCACCTACATGCTGAGTCAACGCAATTACAGGAGGTCGTTCGCACTTTATGGAAACGATTTTGTTTTTATGTTTCTCCTTAGCATTTTGTGATAAAGATTGGCATTTTTAATATAATCGTCTGCTACTGTTTTGTTTCGATTGGAATATAGAATAAAAGATTTATTTTGAAAATGGCTCCTAAAATTGATAGATGGCTCGATGATAAATACGCTTTCGGAGGTAAAATATTCGTATCAAAAAATTGTAAAGAGGTGTAAAAGTCGAGGTTATTGCATTTCAAAGAAATGTGTTTTTAATATATTAAATGTGAAAGAGGAAAAGCGTGTACTGAAAGTAAAAATTAAAAAATAGCCGCAAAATCGCATTCAAAGACTGTTCGAACGCGGATAAAGGTCAAGAAAGTGAAGTCTCTGATCCTAAAAGGAAATCCACCGACTCAAAGATCCATTGCATCGAAACTGGGAATGTCTAATTTGATAGTAAAATCATTCATAAAGATTTGGAGTTAAAAAAGTTGTTTAAATCTAAAGTTCATCTGCTTTTGCCAAAGCATATTGCGGAAAGAAAAACAAATAGTAGAAAATTATATGAAAAACACCTAGCTCCTGATAAATAGAAATTTGTGATGACACTCGATGGGTGTATTTAAGTGGCTGTAATAAAAACAGAGCAATTTTCTATTGCTCAGCTGAAGAAAATGACCGTACGAAATGGCTTCGTCAATGTACAGAAAAGTTCCCAAAGGGATTCATGATAGTTGCAGGATTTTGTTACAACGGTAAATTAAAACTCGAAAAAGTCTCAAGTAAAGCTAAAATTAATTCACTCTACTATCGGCGGAATATTTTAGAACTAATTCTTGAAGAAGAAATTCTAGCCTTATATGAAAAGGACATCAATAAATTTGAGCTTCATTGGACAAAGCCTCTAGTCACACGTCTGAGTCAAATGCCGCATATTTAGCAGAAAGAATCAGAAACAGGAATAAAATGTATCCATTTAATGAAATACCTGCAAAATCACCTGACGCGTCTCCTATAGACTTTTGCGCTTTCGGTTTGTTAAAACGAGCCGCCTTAGGAAAACGGCATTCATGAACACTGAACGGACTTTGGAAAACCACATAAGAGGAGTGGAATAAAATTGACATGACGGTGCTAAGAAAAAATTTACTTTCATGGAAAATTCGAGCTAGAGCTATAGTCAAGAATCAAGGCTATCAGATAGAAACAAATCGCTGCGAGAAATACGCCCTTTATGCATAAAAATAAATTATCAAAATTGTTTCCATAAAGTGCAAACGACCTTCTGTACAATATTTTGGAGGTTAAATGATCATCAAACTTTGATTATTTCTACAGCGAAGCCTAATTTTAACGTATGCAGAATGTAAACACATCAAACTGCAAGATGAGTTGTATAAGAATTGCTAAATGTTTTTAATACAAAATTATTTAGCTCTGGAGTCTGGAATATAGCTGATATGGATGAAACATTCATTGATTTTACATAGAGAAGCAGGCGATTGTTTAGTATTGCCTTTTTTGAGGAAGTTTTAAGCATGTAGTTAGAACGTAAGTAGAGGGAAAACAGGCATACTGCCCCAGGCGGTGCAGACGATGACGTCATGTGATAACGGCTTATCTTATCGGATCTTATCGATGAGGAAGTGATAACGTCTTATCTTATCGGTGACGTTATGAGGAAGTGATAACGGCTTATCTTATCGATGACGTCATGAGTAAATATTTGGATAGTTTATCTGGGTGAGGGAGTTGAACGGATGACGTCATGAGGCGATCTTGTGTTTGAAAGAATAATGGAAATGCGATTTTAGTGGCGCCATCTATCGGCATTTTTCTTTTTTAAAGTTTTAAATGTAAAAGATATTTATTTCAGCTTTGAGAAGCGCGGGGATCAAACCCGAAACCCGGAGATTGGTGGTCTCTGACACTGACCACGGTGCCATCGGCACTTTCTCGGTAGATCTTTATGGGGAATGCCTTTCCTGTGAAAGCCTATGGAAGATAATTCGATGGTTCGATCGAATGGTTCAATGTCTTCAGAAATTTGAATGGAGTTATGAAAGAGAATTATTAAAAGGAACTATATTTATTTATGAAAATGATATGTATTTTATAAAAAGGGATGTTTCGAATATAGATGCGAATGGAAAATGGTACATAATAATTTTTCAGGGTGTTTGGTTTATAGCTATATGATTTTTTTAGTAGCTTAATAATGAAATGATTTTAAGTGTGTGTGTTTAAAAAAAATGAATCTAATAGTGAATTATTCTTAGTAATTTTCAGTGAACACAAAAATTGTGTTAAGTGGATTTTATCTCGTGAATACGATTCGAACGTTTTGAGTGCTATCTACTATTTTATAATAACGAAATGATTTTAAGTGTTGAAGGCCCAGACCACACAGCCAACCCTAAGGCTTGCGGCAATCAAGCGTGTTGACGGGAAAATAATTTTATGTGTGTTTAAAATGAATCTAATAGTAAATTATTCTTATGAAGTTCCAGTGAACACAAAATTGTGTTAAGTGGATTTTATCTCGTGAATTCGATTCGACCATTTTGAGTGGGATCTACTATTTTAAAATAACGAAATGATTTTAAGTGTGTATGTTTAAAAATGAATTTAACAGTAAATTATTCTTAGGAATTTTCAGTGAATACAAAAATTGTGTTAAGTGGGTTTTATCTCGGGAATACGGTTCGACCATTTTGAGTGCGATCTTACCTACGATTTTTACGGCTCACGAATATGTTTCGAGAGTTTTTAAAATAGATTTTACGGTTGTACACTATGGGAAACATGGTTTTAGAATTTTCTGAATACGATTCGACTGTTTTAACTAACAAAGATGTTTTCACCGGTGCATTGCAAATATTTTGGTGAAACCAAACTAAGTTAAAGTTTATAAGTTTGAATGACTTAGAAACATTTTGTATATTTTTATAACTTTAGAAGATTGCGCGGAAAATAGTTAACAAAAACTAGAACCTGCAGAGCGACGTCTTCACCAGCAGCCGTCCAAACTAGAAATGAACGATATACACACTCATTACAGTATTAAAACTGAGATCATATCTTTTTTAAGATGACTTCATCATTTCAAGGTTAGCGTGATGATGCCACAGTATAGTTATTCTTTCTTAATTACTTATTAATGTTATAAAGCTCCTTGAACTAACCACTGCTTTGGTTCACACAATCTATTCTTACCAAAGAATGCAATACTTGGCAGTTTTTTTAAAATTGGAAAATGTAAAGTACTGAAATCCCTTTGGGCTAACCATTGCTTTACCGCAACGCAATCTATTCTTACCAAAGGATGAAATACAGTGTAGATATTTTAAAATAGGAAAATGTAAAGTACTGAAAGCTCCTTGAGCTAACCACTGCTTTGTCCCAATGCAATCTATTCTTACCAAAGAATGAAATACAGGGTAGATATTTTAAAATAAGAGAATGTAAAGTACTGAGAGCTCCTTGAGCTAACCACTGCTTTGCCCCAGTGCAATCTATTCTTACCAAAGAATGAAATACAGGGTAGATATTTTAAAATAGAAACTGGCGACACTCCCACAAGCTAACCACTGCTTAATCCTACACAATCTATTCTTGCCAAAGAACGCAATACTTGGCAGATTTTTTTAAAAATGGAAAATGTAAAGTATTGAAAGCTCGTTGAGCTAACCACAGCTTTACCCCATCTAGTCTATTTTTACCAAAGAATGAAATACAGAGTAGATATTTTAAAATAGGAACTATCGACACCCCTACAAGCTCATAGGCGCCGACTAAGGGGGCAGAGGGGCCCGAGCCTCCGCTGAACTTTTCCAGAAGGGGCTTAGCCCCTCTGGGAAATTTCAAGATTTTTTTCTAACTTCATATTTTGCTAAATTCCCAAAAATGAAATTTTTTAAACATAAAAATAATTGAAAGAAAATTCTGTCAACGTAAATGTCACATTTCAGTTCAGTCTTGCTCATATCTTCCTTACCATAGCTCCCTAACCTATCTCGCATACAAACCAAGCTCTTCTTTATTCCCAGGAAATATGTTTACACTAATGACAAAAACACCTGGTTACCAGAACTTGTTCTACTGACCACCTAATTCAAAGAGAAATAGATTATTTATCAGGGGCGGCTATTCAGGGGGACCACGGGGCCGCGCGGACCCCCTTGATCAAGCACTTCAAATTCTTTTAGTTATATAGGTTAATTACAATCTTTAAGGAAACTATCTGAAATTTATTTCAACTAAAACTCGAATTATTGGAAATAAGTGATAAAATTGTCACTAGATGGCAGCACTAAAGCTTTAACTTTCAAAAAAATCTCTTATGCCCTTTTCATACCATATTAAATCCATAAGGGAAAATACTGCATTACAGGGAAAGACGAGGGATTTTTAATGAGAGCCGCATCCCTTTATTGCCTCTGGCTGATAGAACGAATGGTATGTTAATATAATGGCAATAGAAATTCCAGTTAAAAAAACAGACATTGCAATATTCCAATCCGATGTGAGCCGCGCTAGTAACTGCGGCTTTCAGCCAATGAAGGCAAAGGAGAAACGAATACTGTGAACGACTGACTCGAATTAGCTAGGTTTCGCTTATTTGGCCTCGAATTTTTCTTGATAAATGTGTGTTGTTCTCTCTCTCTCTCTCTCTTCTTTTTAAAATAATAAATTTGGATGTTTAAATAAATATTTAAATATAAATTACTGTATTTATGTAATTCTAATTTATTTTATTGATCTTATTGATCTAGTTCTTTCAGCTTTGGTTCATGACGAAATAGTTTAGTGGTATTAGATACAGAAAATAGAAATTCAAAAAAGTTTCGATATATATTTTGTGCGTTTTACTTAATTGAATAATTGGGGGTTATTTATGGCATTTTGGGGGTTTCTGTTCTTCGTCTTCGGTAGAAAAATGCATTGTTTGGGGCACTCAGTTTAGTTTTGACCTACCTAGCCGTATTACTTAATGGAACTGTTTCACTGCGTTAGCTCCCGGACGGGAGGGGGGGGGGGGGCATTTCTGATGTAGGATGGTTCTGTCCTTCGGAAAGGGGATTATTTTTGATTTAGGGTAGTTCTATGCTTTGTTTGTGACGAATTTCAATGCGTTTGACCTCTTAATTGTTTAAAAGTGACGTGAATTGTATTTGTGGCATGCCCGTGAATATTTTTAGTGATACTGTCAGAAATGTGTTGTCTGAGGGGGTGGGTGGGTCTTTTGACTTACTCAGCTGTCTTACTTTTTCAGCTATTTAACATTAAAGATTGAAAAAATTATAAATATTTGTTAAAGAATGTCAAGAATCAATTTTCAACCTGATACTTGATTCTTTGATCTGACTTTGTTTACCTTAAAATCTCCCCCCTCCCCCTCTTCACCGGCGACTACTCAATCCCCCTGGTTTTGCTTCTAATTTTATTGAAGACCAATATTGCTCCGATACTCCTTGGGCGTAAATTTTACTTGAGGTAGTCCTAAAATTTCTCATCTCGCTTCCTAATTAAGCGATTTTGAATCTACTGGTGGCTATAGTCTCTGCACTATCTATACGTGTATCACCTGGACATGCATATTGTTTTATTCACCCCCCCCCCCCCCCTGAGCGTAACTTTCAGTTTAATTAGCCCGCACATCTCGGTTCCTAAATTGAGCAATTTTTAATCTTCTGGTAGCTACAGTCTTTGTACCATTTGAATATACATCTCTTTCGTATCAATCCCCTGGGCACAACTTTTCTTTAAATAGTCCCTCTCTAATTTCACATCTCGGCTCTTAATTGAGCGATTGTGATTCCGCTGGTGGCTATAGTCCCGGCACCATTTGTACATGTGAACTGGATATACATATTTATTGTGTCAGATTCCTGGGCGAAACTTTCAGTTCGGTTAGCCCCCCCCCCCCACACACACACACACCAAATTTCTTCTTTCGCCTTCTAATTGAGCTATTTAGATTTTGCTGGTGGCAATCACTTAAATATACAACCTTATTATATCACCCCCTGGACGTAACTTTTACTTTAAGTAGCTTCAATTTTATATTTCGGTTTTACAAAAATGCATCGCCTTGGTTCCTGAAATAGCCGTGCACGACATTTCAAGGCCGTACGATGTTTACATTTTCCGCTACAGACCTTGCACACACACGTCGACACACAAACATCGTCTGTTATTATGTAATATGAAACAACCGTGGTGGAAGAGGGGAGACTCTCCTCTTTTTCATATTTACATTTTTTTCTATCTTAGTGACTCTTGCTCCGATTTTGATAAAATTTCGACACGGTATTTTCTACTCTACAATGGACCCACTCGATCTGCTCACTCTAAACTTTGATCCACTTTTGTTGCACCCGCGCAACGAACTAAATACTTATTTCTATGAAAACCGCTTGCTATATATAGTGACTGCTAGCAGACAGAACTCGCTGGTATCATTTTAAAGACGAATAGAGATAAGCAAAAAGCATAAGAATTTTCTGTAAATTCCAAATTCATTCTCCAACTTGTATTAAAAATAGTTCTTTCGTTTCTACATATAAACGGTCGTAGATTTAGTTGGTTTTCGCTCTCTAATTATGTTACTGTTTGGGTTACAAGGACGATCAGGTACAAAACTATTAGCCATAGAGTGTATATGAGAAAAATTGTGTACATTTTGGGTGTAAAAACATTTGCGCTAATCATAAAAACATGCATATGACTGAGAGGAATTATAATAACATTATAATAACATGCTATTATAATTCCCTATTTAATACAAAAAAGGGAGAAAATGCTTACTTAAAGGATATAGCAGAGGTATAGAACGATGAAGGTGAAAATAACGAATTACGCATGCGTAAACTGCTTTTATATATGAAGCACTCTGGCATTTGCTGCATTTCCATTCTTTTCCTCTCCCTTGCGATCCTGGTTGATTCCTATTTGTTTACTTTGCACTTTTTCGAGTGTTTTTGACTTGACACATTTACGGAAGTATGGCTACTGCATGGCATTGGTACCGTGAGTGTTGCCCGGGCATAAAAGCAGTCTTTTAAATGGGAAAGAGGGGTCACCATCCCCCTCTACCATTTTATGCCTTGCATTTGGTTATTTCCCCCCCCCCTTTTTCATATGAATCTTATATATATATATGTGTGTGTGTGTGTATTTTCAATATCAAAATCGCGCATAGACTAATTGAACTGTAAATTCTCGCATGAAGAAAACAAAGAACTCTATTCATTCATCTGCGGCAAATAGTCCTCCTGACAGCGCGCATGCGCCAACCCATCGTTTCTCTCCCAGGTGGCAACAGCCTATAAAAGAGAGAGTTTCATTACAATTGAAATTTTAAGGATTCTTTACGTTTGAGATATTGTCAGCTGAAAATTTCTAAACATTAAAATGCAACTGTTTATTGTAGTCGCAGTTACGTTAGTCTTTTGGGGGACCTCTTCAGCAGAAGAATTCAACAGGGCCGAGCTTTACAACTTCTTTAAGTGTATAGCATGTGGTAAGTGTTTGTTTTTAAAATATCTAAAATGTATGATTCCAAATCAATAAGTAAAATACACTATGTGCAAAAGATAAGGAAAATTTGAGCAACGTATATAAGCACAAATAACACAAAATAGTGCAGCGCAGAGCTGTTTCGAGGATACGCTGGATCTCCTTCACCAGTGCAAGAGAACCAAAAAACCCGAAGTCCAAAAAGGGAATGGGTCACCCATTCTAGGGAATAGCCCATTCATTTTCAGGATTTCGGATTTGTTGGTGCTCTTTCACTGACGAAGGGGAAACAGCATATCCTCGAAACAGCTGTATGCTGCATTATTTTGAGTTATTTGTGCTTACATACATTGCTCAAGTTTTCCTTGTATGATTCCACTCGACTTTTTCAATAGGTAACCGAATAACGTCTAAATTGCGACTCCTTTCGTCTAAAAGCATTCCGCATTGTCCATTGACTCGAAAAATCGAACGTTTTAATAAATCACGCCTAAAATAACAAATATTTGAAAACGGTAAATTGTCTCGTTCTTTATATCGAACAATCTCTATTAGCATCAAATGTTATATTAAAAAAAAATACGGTTTTCCCAGTCAGTTTTATCAAAATATCTGCTCTGATACCGAAATAAATGTTTCTATTGACACAGAGAGTGTATTTTGTGTTTACTGCACTGTTAGATCATCCATGGCAGGCAGCATCCGCCCCACCTCTAAAGATAACTTAATGCTGAGCAGTACATTTCTATTTGAAAACTACTCTATAATTCGTATATTTTTTAAAAATATCTAATTACTAAGATTTGAGTTATTTTTTTCGCCTAAAAGAGTAAGCATTCGATTTTGCTCAATTGATATGCAACACCCCAGAGAAAAAGTAAACTGTAATTTTCTTCTATTTTTTCACTGAACTAATTAACGTAGCCCAAAATTCCAATTTTCTATCTGATCGTGAAGTGCGTTTTCGCAATCAGCTTACAATTCGAACGTTTTGGTGTGGAACCCCCCCCCCCCCTCCCCTCATCAATAAAGGTTCTTGAGAGAAATTTGATGTTTCTATGGTGGAGGATTTTTAAGCTTCCATTGCAGATAACATCTTCCATGAACAATTTCCGCGCTTATTATGCACTCGTCAGCATGGAGTAGCCGTTATTATTTGATGTCGGCTACAAATTGTATAAGAATGTGATGTCAGCTACGTAGAAAAACTGAAATTGTCAGTAAGAAGATAATTAAACTTGTGCATAAGAAGGTAATTAAGCTTGGACTTGAAGACAGAGGAACTTGAAGACAAAGCTGCAATCCTCAGTGATGCACATTTAGATCCGCTTATCCAATTTATAGAAGGACAAATTACCTTCCCGTGATTGTGTCATTATTATATATGATCTGTTGTTGTATTTAATATCGTCTTAAAAGGAATAGACATTTAAAAATGTTCATTAAAAAAATAAAAATAATCGGTATGAACGAAATTACGACAAGAGATGGCAGCACCAAAAATATTTTGGATTAAAATAAAAAATATATTCTATATTTTATTAAGTATTAAATTTAGTTTTAATATAATCTAAGCATTGCATTTTATCTTTCAGAAAATGTTTCGTAACTGTTTGAGCAGAATTTCAGCAAGGAGCATTTCTAACGAAAGTTAACAAAGCGCGGATAGGGCAGCAAATTTACTGATGCTTACCCTTAAGTGCGATTTTTTTACTAATTAAATGTTCCGGTGAGTCTTATTATACAGTTTACCCGTGTATAAAATTTCAAGTTTCTATTCCACTGGAAAGAAGACGCTTACCATTTAATCGACTTTCGGCAAATGGAATATTTAGATTTATAGCACCCCTAAATTAAAATAAATTAATAAAAGCTATAATTTTTACTATCGACTTCGTTACTCTACTTCATTACAAAGTACGTTATTCTATCATTTGGCTTTTTTTTTTTTTTTTTTTGCATGGAACACTCTCTGAAATAAACATTTTTTTTCTTTTTTGCATGGAACACTCTCTAAAATAAACATTTTTTTTTTTTTAAATTACGATATTTTTTTCTCTTTTATATATATTATTGAATGATTGCATAATAGCGGAAATAAGCTCTGAAATGAACATTTAAAAAAAAGTTATATATATATATATATTTTTTTGTAGATATTATTGAACGATTGCATAATAGCGAAAATAAGCTGTGAAATGAACATTTATGAAAAATTACGATTTTTTTCTTACATTCTTTATATACATAATGTATAAGGAAAGTATTGTGACGGGGTCGAAAATTCGAATTCGAACTTTCGACGGGAGAGCTCGTTTCAAGCATCCCTGATCACGAATCAAACATTTTTGAGGTGATATCTGTGTGTGTGTGTGTCAGTGAGTCTGTGGAGACGATATCGCACGAATGAATGGAACGATTCGATTGAAATTTGGTACAAAAATCACAATCCGTGAATACTGGAAGCCTATTGTTTTTAAACGTAATCGAATGTTCATAACCCCCCTAAATTTTTGAGTGAAATTTTGAAAAAAATCAAAATCTTTAATAAAGTTACGCAAACTTTAGAACGCTAGCATGAACCATTCTCGAGATATTGCCCATTTTTCAAATAAGTTTATCAAAAACCCCACAAATTAAAAAAAATATTAACTGTTGAGAAACATGTTCATTTTTCATCTGTAATATCATGCAATAAATTTGGTTACATCATTCTCGTGGATCTAGTTCGTTCCATTCATGAGAAAAGATACTTCGAGTAATACTTTTGTATTTGAACGCCAATAGTTATTTATCTGCTATAAGAATAACTTAATTCTCCATCCATAACGCTTGGCGAGATTTTGGCGACGAATTTGACGGAATGTCGCCAACTTGACGACTTTTTGAAATGTTGCTAAATTAACGAAAATCTCGCCAAATGGATAAAAATGACGCTAAATCAATGAAAATGACGACTAATTGTCGAAAATTCAATATGTTGGAAAGAATATAAGTATCTACTATACGTAAAACTTATTTTTTTAATTGTAAAAGCAGTAAATTCATTGTATTATATAAGGAAAGTCATGTGTTGTCCACATCAGATTTTATTTATATATATATATATATATATATATATATATATATATATATATATATTATTGAACGATTGACCCGTGTACCGAATTTGGAATCTTTATTTTCTTTAAAGGACACATTTATTCTGCAAATTGAACATTTTGGTTCACGGCACTCCTACAGCAAAAAAAATTGGCAGAGTGAAATTGTCCACTTTTTTTCTTTACAGTATAATCTACTTTTGCATTAAACTTAAGTCCTTATCTGGTCGGAAGATGTCTTTTCTCACCGATTTTTGTGGCTGACTGCGCTCTTGCTCTAGTGAACTACGTGCAAATGAATACGAATGGCTTACTAATCTGTTTATTTTCCTTTTATCAGTAAAAGACCCGACCGGGAGGAATGAATTTGTGGATGAATGCGGTGAACATAAACCAGAGATAGTAAGTAATCAACATTTCTTAAACGAAAATAACTATCATTACTCAACTACTTGATTCAATTTATATGTTTCATTCGGTTAACAAAATTCAGTATCGTATATATATGTGTAAGGCTCTGTGACAACTTGGATTGCGCAGTTTGTAGAGAGCTTGTTTCGAGAACCAGAGGACAGGATTCTTCTCTGAGCAACTAACTCTTCATACTGGCACAAAAGCGATGCTACTGATCTTGGTATATGAAAATTGCACAATTAGTAAAACGAACAGAATGTGTGTGCTAATCACGTGCGCAGTAAGTGAAATTACATTAAGTTTCGCATTTGATTTCTATGATTTTGATTGAATAAAAGACTTTTGATAGTATGATTCTATTCTAGTAACCAAACAACAGATGCGGTGAAACGCGTCTCTGTTATATCCATCTAAGGAAAACGCGCGTTAATAAAGCCATTTAGATAATGCAGGAAGTTGGATAATTTAGAGCAGGTAATGCAATAATGGTATTTTTCTTGCGAATCAATTTAAGAGTAATACTATCAACACCAGAAGATTTATTATCTTTAACAGTATCGACTATTTTAAGCACCCCAGCAGACACATCAATCGTATCAAAATAAAATAAACCACAATAAGCAAAATATGTAATGTCATTTTGATAAACTTACCACCAATAAATTCGAAATGGGTTTCAGAATATCAAAATATTCAGTTTACTTCATCATTTACTTTTAGAAAGAAGCAAAAACATAAAAAACTATGTTATCAAAATGAACGGCAGAATAGCTGACTTTTTGATCGTCCAAAAAAGCAAATCTAAATGTTAATGTCAAATGCAATACATTAACAGCAGTTATTAAGCATAAATATATTACGTATATTTCAGACGAAAAAATTGACTGAAGACTGTCAAGCCAAATTTATGCCTTCTGCAACCACTCGAGAAGAACGTTGGGCTGCTTTCTGCAAGAATGAAGATACTCTTGGAGATTGTGTAAGTCGTACCCATTATTTCAATTTTATTGCATACTAGCAGCATACCCGTTCTTCGTACGGAGTATATAATATAAAGAAACTTGAAATTCATAATCATGCGCAAATTCTTATAGTATACTAAATGACATGTTTAATCAAAATATTCTGTTAAAATATTTAATATAATGCTCCTAAAAAGAAATTTAAGAATCTCTGTTCTCGCTATATAAAATTATCTTCATGGACATATCTGAAGAATAAAACATCTTGGACCCCTTATGTAAGCAAATATAAAAAAAAAATATGGAATTGAATCAATATATGCAAAATAAAAGCGTTAAAATTGCATGGGACCCGTACTAATTATATACGCGAATATTAGAAAATATAACCTGTATTAGTAGATTACATGTATAAATTGAAAATACCAATAAACCCGTAATCTTTAAATCTGAAGACAGTCATTTATTCCAATATATGTCAAAATTAAAGTGCTAAAATTATATGGGGAGATATACACGTACTACTTATAATGTCCGATTATTAGTAGAAGATTACCCGTTTTGCAATATGAGTCTCAAATTTTTTTGGTAAAATACAACAGACGACGTAATAAATTGAATATATAATTAATCCCCTTAATCTTCATGCCAGAAGACTGTACTTGATTCCAATATATATGCCAATATATGTCAAAATATATGCCAATATACCTGTACTACTTATATTCTCGTAGGTTAGAAGATATACCCGTGCATTCCTAGAAGATTACTCGTACAACGTACAATATGCGTGTGTCAGCAATACTTGCCGCAATAAAACAATGGCGTAATAACTTAAAAATATCAATAATCACTGAATCAATAATTCCGGAAAATATCAATAATAATAATGTTTAAACCTGAAGAGTATAATTGATATTATCCAGTCCAAAATGAAATGGCAATGAAATTTATTTTATATACATATCTTCATTATTCAAATCGGAAGGGATTTAATAAAAATCGTCTGCCGCATAAACACATTGGATCCGTTGCTAAGCGACATGATATCATTTGCTTCAAATAAATTGGTAGAAAAAATATCGTCTAAATAGTTATATTTCTATGGAACATTTGGCGACAGTTTCGTCAAATTAGCGACATTTTAAAAAATCGCCAAATTTATCGCCAAGTGGGACTGTAGAATTGACAGTTCCACTTTGCGACAAATTGACGAAATATCATCACAATACTATCCCCTAACAAAAACAATTAATATCATTTATGTAGCGCCATTTTATCAATTTCAAGATATTTTTATAGATTTGAAAACATTTTTATCAATGTGGTGACATTTTAAAAATTCGCTAAATGTATTACTAAGTAGGATGGTTGGTCTGACAGATAAATGCTAACCAAACATCATTTCAGTGCTCTCTTCTAACAAAACAAAAAAAAATTTCATTGATATGTAGAAGACCCAAGCCACACGACCAACCCGAAGGTTTATGGCAGCTGTTTGTGTGTCGTTTATATCAATTTGGCGACATTTCCGTCAATTTGGCAAAGTTTAAGAAAAGTTGTCAAATTAGCGATATCCCTCCAAATTCGTAGCTTTGAATTTGCAGATCTGAATGAAACATTCTTATCCCGTTTCAATATACTAAATGAAAACACTACAATTGTATTAGAAGATATACCCGCTCTACTCTTTTTCTGTTTCAACAATCGGCTATATGAATTTATTGGCTAAACACAATATATGAGTTTAGTAGCTAAATACGATATAAGCTTGAAAACTCTTTGCCAAAATAAATGAAATTGATGTACGCAGTCAGCAATTAATATAATTAAAAGAAAAATCAAACCGTCCATTCATAAGATATACTTTTATATCCATTTATCCATTTATTTATTATTTAAATCGAAAAAAAATAATAAAAACATTAACAAACACATTTAATTTAATCCGTTATTCGTACGGAGTGTATAATTTAAAGAAACTTATAGTTCGCAATCATGTGCAAATTCTGTTAAAATATTAAATGTATTGCTCCTAAAGAGAAGTTTAAGAATATCTGTTCTCACTATGCAAAATTATCTTCACGATCAGATCTGAAGAATAAAACATCCTGCCCCCTTTTGTAAGCAAATTTACAGAAGAAAAAATAGGAATTGAATGAATATATGCAACCCCGTACTAATTATATTGTCGCAGATCAGAAAATATGCCAATGAGTTAGTAGAATATTACCCGTATTACTATATGCGTCTCAAAAATATTTGCCAAAATAAAAGAGATGATGTAATAAATTGAAAACATCAATAATATCCGTACTCTTTATACCAGAAGATCGTAATTGATTCCAATATATGCTAATATATATCAAAACATATGTCAATATACCTGTACTGCTTATATTCTCGTAGATTAAAAGATATACACGTGTATTTGTAGAAGATTCGTACAACATACAATATATGAGTTTAAACAATTTTTGTCATAATAAAATAATTGCATAATAACTTGAAAATATCAGTAATCCTTGAATCAATAATCCCCGAAAATATAAATAATAATAATTTTTAAACCTGAAGACCGTAATTGATATTATCCAGTCAAAAATGCTATAAGAAAAATCAAATCGTTCTTTTCTAAAATATATTTTTATATCCATTTATTTATTATTCAAATCGAAAAAATAATTTTTAAAATTAACAGACAGATTTAATTTAATTGCGTTTCTGAGTAACATGATATAAGATAGAATCTTATAACATGTTAAATATGTCATGTCTTATAACATAAACTGCGAAATTAAATAACGATTTTGATTTCTCTATACTTCTCATTGTTCCGTAAAAGCTTGTTTTAAATAAACCATGAACCATGGAGATAGATTTCCCCTTTAAATCATGTTTCAAACAATTCATGTTTTCAGAAAGTGACTAATTAACGCAAACAATCTCCCATCAAACTCAGAGATTAAATTTTAATTCACTTTCAAACGATTTTCAAGCTTTTCGTTTGGATAAACCACGGAGTTAGGGAGTAGAACTCCTAGGAAAAAGTTCCGTTTTTCATTAATATCTCGACAACCCCAGGTCTTAGAAACTCGAAACTTGGGCAAAATTTATGGGGGAATATTTCAAGGCTATCCACCAAATTTCATTTAATTCGGTTCAGCCTTTTTTCCGTGATGATGAGACAAACGAAAATTTCGTTTTTTACTAATATCTCGAGAACCACTGGTCGTAAAAACTCAAAACACGGATATAATTTTAAGTGGGGCTATTTCTGGGCTACCTACAAAATTTCATCAAATTCGGTTCAGCCGTTCTCCCGTGATGATGGGACAAACAGACAGACAGACAGACAGACAGACATATTTTCATTTTTATTTATATAGATATTAAAAACCTAAAAGGCAGTGGCAACTAGACTTTTGTTTAGTAACTAGACTTTTGGCGCCCTGGAGCAACTCATTTCAGGGAGCACTTTCTCATAATGTATTTTTTTTTCACTCCCTTTAGTAAGCCAAAAATACGTTCAAAGCGTTTTTCTAGAGAAAATAAGTTTTATTTTCAATTTATATAATTGTAATTCTTATAACTACCTATGACACTTTATTTTAATGCCACTGAGAAAAATTTATCAAAAAAAAAAAAAAAAAAAAAATACTATCCGCTATTCCACACTTTTGTCATATGGTGAAATTTAAATTTCTTTTCCATTTAAAAACACACTAACTTACGTTGTAAAGAGCCCTGCTTTCCCACCGGAAATCGAACCCTGAATCTCGAAACTGGCCAGCCGACGCGCTACCGTTGAGTTATTGGGACGAAATTGCAAGCTGTTGTCGTCGCTCTGCAACATAAACAACTAGACTTCTTGGTATCAGAACCAAGACAGTCAGTGTCGTAGCCTGTGGGTTGGTGGTCGTGACCCCCAGACACACCTATTTGGAGAAAGCTAGATTATACAGGTAGTTCACCATAGGGTCTTATTTAAAAACAAAATTCAGCAATGCAAATCCAGCATTCCATTCTATCCTTGATAACATTTATTTAAAAAAGAAATTGACTTTTCTGTTGTTTGCTCATAGCGTTTCCATGTTGTAACACGTGTGCGTACCATACTAAACACGTGTGCACAGAATCCTTGAAATACCGCTAAATTGCAGAAACCTTAAAAGCAAAGTGCTGATTGGGTGTTAAAATCATATAGGTTACCAGATTTGGCAATCAAAAAATGATCGCCAACTGAATTCTTGTGCTCCATCTAACGATTGGCGAAATTGAGAACTATTCAGTTCATCCCAACGTTTTTTACTCGTATATACTATTTACAAGGTAGGATCAAAAAGTTCGGAGACTGTGCTGATATCTCCAACCCTGATTGGAGGAGAGGGGAACTATTTTACCGTGGCGTAGAAGCAAATGTGACGCGATATGTGAAAAGGAAGAAACAGGTGTTTTTCGGCAAGCACTGCGGACTTGCTTCTTCCTTTTCACATCTCGCGTCACATTTGCTTCTACGCCACGGTAAAATAGTTCCCCTCTCCTCCAATCAGGGTTGGAGATATCAGCATACTCTCCGAAACTTTTGATCCTACCTTGTATTTTTTAGTCGAATTTATAATTTAATTCTCATTAAAAAATGAAAGAATTGTTTCTTTATTGCGTTGTACTCGATATTTTAAGGCTAATTTAAATTGCTAATGTAATATGCATTAACATTAATTTTTATAAATGCAAATGTTTGCGTTTGTAGTAAAAATATAATAATAATAATAATATTGATTTTTTTTTTATTTTACAGACGTTTAATTGCATCTATGGTCCTGAAAGCATGAAAGATGTAAGTATAATGCAAATACGATTGAAGTTTAATGGTCTGGTATAATCTAGAGCAGTTTTGAATAAATAAAAAAATTTTTATACAAACTCCACTAACTGACTGCCACACATATAGAATTAATCTTATAAACGGAAAAATATTGAAATTTTGGTATAATATAAAATTGTGTATATACATTATACACTAGCAAGAATCCATCCTTTGATTGGACTCGCATATTTGAAATGTGTAAACTGTAAAAGATTTTAAATTAATTTTAATAAATAAATTAAAAAATTAAAAATTCATAAAAAAAAAAAGTCATTTCAATATTTGAGAATCTTCATACAAAAAAATCAGAGACGTTTTTAGAATCTGAATATTAAGCCAAGCAAATTTATAATACAGAAAACATTTAAATCAGTGTAACACAATTAAATCACAAACACACGTTTAATATACAGGAATACATTTAGATCAGAGGTACATGAACGCGAGGTCTTCTTCACGTTTTCGACGCATTAACATACTTTTATTGTTTTAATTTATCAAATCTGTCAAATGTATATAATGCTTCAAATGCTTAACTTTCGACTGTTTTAAAACGTAACAGTACAACATAAGCGAGATCTAAGAAAGTTGGTATTTCTCCAATGTTCACTATCACTTTATCGAAAGTCAGATCTTGGCATCTTGGGGTTTATCAACCGTGATTTGCAAAATTGAATTGCAATTGCTTTCCGATATAATTATCGAATTTGATCGTTATTATACAGGAGGTTGATTGGATGGACAATTATTTTCGTAAAATATATCTTAAATAAATTTTCTTCATAAATTTTATCAATAGAGTAATTACGTAAATATTAAGGATCAAAGAATTCAGTTTGCTGGAGTCTCTGGGTTGGGAAACCGCCCCCCCCCCCCCCCTCTCCGGCTTTTTACCTTTTGCTGAAATTAAGTGGGGATAGGAAAATATAGTTTTGAAAGTAGAAAAATTAGGAGAAATGGGTACTCTTCATCGCTGCATTAGAGAAATTCTTATACCGCCCCTATTAGAGTGTAATTAAAGTTTTTTGAATAATGACGTATAATTAAAATACTTACGACGAAGAGAAGAGGGGAAAGGATTAAGGGTTCCTTGATCGGTGATCAGTAAGGGTAGGCGAGTCTCGTTGCGATATCTGAATGCTAAGGATACGGTTCAACTGGAGGTCGAAGACTCGTTAAGAAAAATATGTAAGTAATCGGAATAGGGTAGTTTTTTTTCACTAAGAGATCAATTTGCATACATATGAACACGCTTTGATTAGCTGTTTAAAGTGAGCATGCGCAGTTTAGAAATCGGCGTTTTGCCCTGTCAAAATGCTTTTTAATTATTGAAATTAAAAAGGTACGTGTAAATCTACAAAGAACTCGAATTTGAATTTTCGACCCTGTCACAATACTTTTCCTATACGTTATAATATATATCTAGGGAAAGTAACAAGCTGTCATAAAATTGAGTCTAATAAAATTATTATTAAACTTAAATTACTTAAAGAGTATAAATTAATTCGCTCAAATCGCTGCAGAAATAAATTGTATATAAAATGCAAATATGAAAAAGTGGACATTTTGAAGGAATTGTTCCAATATTGGCTTAAAATACTGGCACAATATTGGGACAATGTTGCTCCAATATTGGCGTTTCATTGGAAATATCTCCAATGTAACACCAATATTGGCGTTATATTGTAATGAAAATATTTATTAACGTAACCCCAATATTTGTCCAATATAGGGGTTACATAGGAAATATTTCCAATGTAATTCCAGCATATACAATACTGGGCCTATATTAAATGCTACTAGGGATATATCGTCGCATTCGAAAAACAAAGATTAGCACAATTCTACAATTGGGCTAAAACATCCCCATATATATGAGCATTCTAGCAAAGAAAAAAAAATTCTATTTCGATTTCATAAACAATTTTAATTTTTGTAATTTTTTAAGTGATCGCATTCAGTCATAGCAATGGGCCGTCCTTACTTCAACGGAGACAGTCTGCACTTCCGCGTTCCCTCCTCTCTGAATTAAGTTCATTTTAAAGGGGGAAAGGGGTAGCGTATAATAGGTGAGTTCTTGGTATTCGAAGAGAATTTCTGGAGAGAGGTTTTGAATATCTGCTTTGCGGATGCAGAAAACGTCCTGATATGGGATCATAAATGGGAGTCACTTCGTTCTTTTCGCGTTTTTATAAGCGGTCAAACTGGAGTATTAGAAATATAAAAATCGCTTTATTTGCGGAAGATATGGGCCACTGTGATTCTCATTTTGTAATCTGGAGATTTTATATTGGGAGAAGGATTTTAGTTCAAAACAGGCGATTTGGAGAAATTGAATATGATGTTGCCTGTGTCTCTATTATTTAAGTACCAGGCACTTATTAAGGACCCGGGCAACGCCAGTTGATTCGTTCTAGGTTAGAAATATAAATGTTTAAATATGACACGTATGAAAATAACAACCTTCTCTTTCCTCTTTAGTTTAAGAAGAAAGAGAAGTTCTGGTTAAGAAGGTTTGTGGTAAGTATTTCAGTTTTCAGGAGCCCAAATTATGTCATCATGACATCAACTGCATTGATAAAGCTGCATGTTCATCATTTTTGAAATACGATAAAATTGTTATTTAAAGTTCTATTTGTTATTAACTAACTGTTATTTTTATTAGATGGTTTTTAAATGTATGTAATATATGTGCTAAAGTAAAAAATGAATTTATCTAACAAGTTATTCAGTTAACACAAGTTATAAAGTTATTCAGTTTCAACCCTGCCATAGCAGTGGACGATTCATATAAATTGTGTGATCAACATACATTTTTATTACTCCCCCCTCCCTCTTCATAATTTATTTCGCCCTTTTTGTGAATTTTTAATATCTTTCCCCCTGTCAAAGATAAAAGATGCCCCCCTCCATAATCGACAGCTATCCATCCCCCTTTTTGACGACCCATAGATATAGAGCGATATTTTTACATCTATGGATGCCCCTGTAGGGATATCGAGAAACATAACATACGTACTGCTCAACTTCTCAAACTGCTGCTAAAGTAATACAACTAAAATAACGTTTAAAGCCACATACAACACATAATATTATCGACCCATTTCAAGGATATAACCAGCCCTCTGCGTTAGAACACACAAGAAGCGCAACATTCACTCGTGAAAAAGTTCGTTTTATCATGAGTGAAGATCGAGCTTCTTGTATATCCTGACGAAGGAGGCTTTCTTTTCCCTTCGAAACCGGTCAGTGCTATTGGTTGTGTGTTGTATGCTGTTTTTATCACTTTACAACATAGTTGAAAAGTGTTTATGACTTTGTTTAATTTATGTGGCTGTCCGTCCGCCCATTAGCACGATAACTGCCGTAAAAATGACTTTATCAAAATGAAATTTTAGTATGTTGTTCAGAATGTCTGTGGGACCTATGGGAATAAAAATGAATAATATCACCCAATTAGTTTTGGATTGAACCCGGGTTGGAAAAAATTAAATACATTGAACCCTATGGGACCTAATTTTTCAAACATTTTTTAAGTGAATTTAAAATTCACAAATTGCTTCGAAAGTTTTAGGAAATATTCAAATTATCCCATAAAATATATAAAAAAAAGTTTAGCAAAATATATTCAGTAATGTTTTGAATAAAAATTAAAATAATAATGACACCCTTTATATGAAGAGATCACGTGACCATTATATGAAGAGATCATGCGACCCAATTCAAAATAAAATATGTCATCCATGTTGTGTAATAATCGTGATTCCTTAAGTGTTGTATCCGTTCTAAAATCGCTTTATTTTTGCTTAAATTCTGTGCATTTACATCCTGAAACAACGCAATTACAATATATTTCAATTTAAATGATCATCAAACTTTGATTATTTCTACAATGAAGCCTAATTTTCACTTATGGAGGATATAAACACCAAAAGATGTTGAATGAGTTGTATAAGAATTGCTGCATTTCTTTAATGCAAAATTATTTAGCTCACGGAGTCTGCAATATAGCTGATATGAATGAAAGATTCATTGATTTTACAAAGAGAAGCAGACAATTTTTTCGATGAAGTTTTAAGCATAGAGTGAAATTATTTGTACATCTATGGTTTTAAGTTTTTAAATAAAATAAATTATTATAGTTTTGTGATGAATGAAAGGAATGGAAAAATCGTATGAATGAAATCCTGCTTTTATACAGAGAACCAGGCGATTTATATTTCGATGACGTCATTTGAATAAAGTTCATTTATTTTCGATGAAGTTTTCAAATATAATAAATTAATGTAGTATTGTGATAATTTAAAAAATATTACCGAGGAATGTATTGCATTTTAGAGATGTTTAAATAAAATTGCATTGAAGTTGGAAAGTGTTTCATAATCAATGCTTTATGCATGATTGATCTTTCTTGTTAACAAAGTTTTTTCAGTTGTAAGACATAAATAACATAGCATAAAATTCTCTACACATTTTTATTATCTCTTTACAGCGATGCTACAAGAATTTGAACAGGAAGTATTGCAACGTCCGTTAGAGTTTAAAACAAGAACAACAACAAGCTATTGCAGAGATGTATATGGACTCGTGTTTGCATATAATGTAACGTGTCACTTTGTTTATAGTACTTGTTTCTTAGAAAAATAAAAGATTATGCATTTTTATGAGTATCTTATTTTATTAACTTGAACTGATATACTATCCATTATAATAGAAGAGAATTTTTTACAATAATACAAAGGAATTTATACTTTCGCATAGTATGATATATAGTGTTTTCAAAATTTTACAAACTCAACAAAAAACTCCGCCAGAGAGAGCATTTGGGGGGGGGGGGGGGGATAAGTATTTCCAAGTTATGTTTTTTATACAATTTTCCTTGCCAAATCACATTTCCATTATTAGAACACTAGTCCATTAATTCTTCTCCCCTCCCACGAAGTGCTTTTACCTTCTCCGTGAATTTCCTAGAGGTGTACTTCAAAAGAATTGCAGCAATGGTATTTCGGAAAAATTAGGTTTTCAAGTACTTAAAATATTGTTAAATTTTCAAAATTCAGGTATAATATACGGGGTGGTCAAAATTAAAACACCCCTACTCTGAGCTCTCTATACATCGAACTACTCAGTGTAAAGGCTCCAAAATTGTTGAACCTACTATTCAAGACATGGGGAAAGGGATTACGCGAAAAAAAAATTAGTTCCAGAAACACCGATAGGTGGCGCTGTACAACAGAAAATATGCTTAAAAGACACAAAATAATCACAAAAAAGTAAACACATGCGATATGGAATTTTTCCTTTTTAATTTCTTTTGCTGATATGAAAAAAAAGAAGATAAAAAAGTGAAGAAACCTAAACTGTCATCGTAACTGCAATTTCGGATTGTAAGCACAAAAATTTGCATAAACCCTTGGTTTGCAGCTACTATGTTCGGGGCATAAAAGGGGATAAAACTGGGAAATTTTCATTCTTATCAGCGATGGCTGTCACACTGCCAGAACGCGCTTTGCTTGTGAAGCTGTTTTATGAAAACAAAGGACATGCTGCAGCTGTACTTCGAGAGTTTCGTCGACTTAAGAATTTGCGCAAAGGACCATTACTTCCACAAGCTCTCAGGAGAATGATCGCTCGATTCGAGAAAACTGGACATCTTGGAGTTCAGCCGGGTCGAGGACGCAAATCGACTCGTTCAGATGTCGTTGACGATGTTGCCACCGCTATTGTTGAACAATCAATGGATAACGTTATAGGCTGTAGTAGTGCACGTGGAGTGTCACGACACTTGGGTGTTCCCTACAGCACAGTGCGGAATGTACTGAGAAACATAGTGCATTTTTTCCCGTACAAAATTAGTCACAATCATCACTTGCTGACCATCGACACGGAGAAGCGATTGACCTTTGTATCGACATTTCTGGCTAGAGTTGAAGTGGATGCATCGTGGCCGTGGCAGATTCTATGGAGCGATGAAGCGCATTTCCATCTAAGTGGAACAGTCAACACCCATAACTGTCGCATTTGGGACACGGAAAACCCTCGTACCTTCCAAGATATTCCACTTCACTCACCGAAAGTTACAGTCTGGTGTGGATTCACAGCCACATTCATTCTTGGGCCTTTCTTTTTCGAAGAAGCTACTCCCAATGGCCCTGTGACATGCACCGTGACGGCCAGGAGGTACAAAAACATGCTCGAAAATTTTATTGTACCCCAACTGCAACAGCACCAATGTCTTGATTCAATTACCTTTATGCAAGATGGAACGCCTCCACACATTGGACTCTCAGTACAGCAGTTTCTTCGGCAACATTTTACTAATGGTAGAGTAATTAGTCGTGCGTTTCCGACAACCTGACCATCTCATTCTCCAGATCTCAATCCCAGTGATTTTTGGCTGTGGGGATACTTAAAAAGTCTTGTTTATCGAGGACGTCTGGTAACCTTGGCAGATTTGAAAGACAGTATCACTCTGCATGGGAGAATAATCTCAATCGTCCAATTACGATCCGCAGTTTAACAAGCTGTCCACAGACTGCAGATTTTACATCTTGAAGAAGGGAACCATATTGAGAAGCATTCCCTGCATCGATAAGGGCCTTGTGATATGAATGTTTGGTACGTTCGAATAAAATGTGTTACAAATGTACATTTTGTGTCTTTTCAGCATATTTTCTGTTGTACAACGCCACCTATTGGTGTTTCTGGAACTAATTTTTTTTTTCGCGTAATCCCTTTCCCCATGCCTTGAATAGTAGGTTCAACAATTTTGGAGCCTTTACACTGAGTATTCGATGTATGAGTGTGTTCGATGTATACAGAGCTTAGAGTAGGGGGTGTTTTAACTCTGACCATCCGGTACATAAAAGAATAATAAATTATATGCATACCTGCCAACCTGGGAAAACTGGAATGTGTAAAATTTTGCGTGGATGACATTTATAATGATTTTTTTTAATTACACGCGTAAACGACATTTCTAATGAATTTAACTATGTACAAGTACCTGCAGTAAAAAAATACTGCATTAAATATCAGGCATAGTACTGGTAGAATATGAAAATACAAGACACCAATTTTATAAAATTTAAGGACAATAAATTAACAAAAAATATATAAAGGTTTTATCCCGCGAAATTTACTTTATAATGAAAACAAATATTTATGATTGGTAAAACACAAGTTTTCACTAAAGAGAGTAACGAATATAGATCTTTAATAATAATAAAAAAAAATAGCACTGAATTATATTCATGCCAAACTGGTTTCCTTTTTATTTGCCTAAATCATTGTTTTAATACCACTTTTTAGAAAATATCCTTTCACAGAGTTCATACCCAATTTTCAAAATAAAAAAATTTGTATTATGCAAATATAATTAAAAAATTAACCTTAATATGAAAATAAGCTAGTTTAATGATTAGCCATAATATGAAAATAAGCTAGTTTAATCGATCTAATATGCAACATTTAAATGATGGAGTTGGATGTGAAAAGATACTGACGTACTCTCGGCAATTCCCGCGAAGTACCTGAACTGCGCAATTGCATTGTTTATGCAAAAATAATTAAAAAATCAACCGTAATAATTAATCAGAATATGAAAATATGCTAGTTTAGTCGATCTAATATGCAACATTTCAATAATGGAGATGGATGGGAAAAGATACTAACGTACTCTCGGCAATTCACGCGAGTAACTGAATTGCGCAATCGCACTGTTTATGCGAAAATAATTAAGAAATTAACCGCAATAATTAATCAGAATATGAAAATAAGCTAGTTTAGTCGATCTAATATGCAACATTTAAATAATGGAGATGGACGGGAAAAGATACTAACGTACTCTCGGCAATTCCCGCGAAGTAACTGAATTGCGCAATCGCACTGTTTATGCGAAAATAATTAAGAAATTAACCGCAATAATTAATCAGAATATGAAAATAAGCTAGTTTAGTCGATCTAATATGCAACATTTAAATAATGGAGATGGACGGGAAAAGATACTAACGTACTCTCGGCAATTCCCGCGAAGTAACTGAATTGCGCAATCGCACTGTTTATGCGAAAATAATTAAGAAATTAACCGCAATAATTAATCAGAATATGAAAATAAGCTAGTTTAGTCGATCTAATATGCAACATTTAAATAATGGAGATGGACGGGAAAAGATACTAACGTACTCTCGGCAATTCCCGCGAAGTAACTGAATTGCGCAATCGCACTGTTTATGCGAAAATAATTAAGAAATTAACCGCAATAATTAATCAGAATATGAAAATAAGCTAGTTTAGTCGATCTAATATGCAACATTTAAATAATGGAGATGGACGGGAAAAGATACTAACGTACTCTCGGCAATTCCCGCGAAGTAACTGAATTGCGCAATCGCACTGTTTATGCGAAAATAATTAAGAAATTAACCGCAATAATTAATCAGAATATGAAAATAAGCTAGTTTAGTCGATCTAATATGCAACATTTAAATAATGGAGATGGACGGGAAAAGATACTAACGTACTCTCGGCAATTCCCGCGAAGTAACTGAATTGCGCAATCGCACTGTTTATGCGAGAATAATTAAGAAATTAACCGTTATAATTAATCAGAATATGAAAATAAGCTAGTTTAGTCGATCTAATATGCAACATTTAAATGATGGAGATGGATGGGAAAAGATACTAACGTACTCTCGGCAATTCATGCGAAGTAATTGAATTGCGCAATCGCACTGTTTATGCGAAAATAATTAAGAAATTAACCATAATAATTAATTAGAACATGAAAATAAGCTAGTTTAGTCAATCAAAAATGCAATATTTAGAAGATTGAGATGGATGGAAAAAGATACTTTTGTACTCTCGGCGATTCATAAGAACAAACTGAATTGCGCAATCGCAGTGTTTATGCAAAATTAATGAACAAAATAACATTTTAGCGATTTATGCTGAATTAGACAACCTTTGAAGAAGTATATTTATTACTTTCATAAAATAAGCGATCGAGATCTTCATTTATATTACACGCGGCCGCAAATCTCCGTTAATTTGATTGGTATTACCCTGCATTTTATTATGGATTTGTTACGATCCCGGGAATGGTAGAAATAAGTGCTAAAAAAGCGGAAAATCGGTGTTTCCGAGATATTATACCATGTCTGGTTAATTGATAAATTTTAAACAAAAAAAGCCGGAGAATTTCGTCAGAGATTGATTCCCTAGTAATGTTAAAAAATTCAAATAAATGCGGAAATGCGTAAAATATAGCAATATATGCGTAAAAGCGTAAAGAGCAGTTAAAATGCGTAAATTTTACGCATAATGCGTAAAAGTTGGCAGGTATGTATATGTATGAAGGACTTGAGCGAAATATTTGTAATCATATCTGAAATATTGATTTTTCGATAGAATTCAATTCTGAACAAATAAGCTTTCAAATTAAAAAATAATTATCCAGCATGATCACTATCTGCTTATACACCCTATTGAAGAGGATTTTGTGTTTGGTTAAAAAATAATTAGAAGTATATATAAATTGTTTTCTTGTTCGAATTTTATGTTTTCATTTGGAATCGCCACTTTTTCTGGGACACGTGTGTTATTTCTTTGGCGATAGAAACCACTCTTGCTTTGCAAAGCAAGAGCGTATAGCAAGGTTCTCCAGTAGCTATGGCTACTGGAAAACCTCGCTTAGTTCTGAAGAAGAACGCCACCATTTGTCTTTGAAACTGGCTAACCTTTAATCAAATATTTGATTTGTTTTCCTTTCAGTACTAGAATAAACTACCTGTCGTTGTCCAGATCGTAAATAAGTGCCCATTACTACTCAATTCCGTAATCACGCTATCAGTAAAGCAAATATAAAAAAATAAAAACGCTTTCCACAAAGCAGAAAAAAATTAAAACCTCTTGGAGACCTCTGCCGAATGCCAAAATCCATTATAAGCAATTAACCATTATAAGCATTCCCCTTTTTACTTATATACATAATGTATAAGGAAAGTATTGTGACGGGGGTCGAAAATTCGAATTCGAGTTTTCGACGGGAGAGCACGTTTCAAGCATCCCTGATCACGAATCAAACATTTTTGAAGTGATGTCTGTGTGTGTGTGTGTGAAAGTATGTGTGTGTGTGCGTGTCAGTGAGTCTGTGGAGACGATAACTGACGAACGAATGGACCGATTCCAACGAAATTTGATACAAAAATAACAATCCGTAAAAACAGGAAGCCTATTGTTTTTATACGCAATCGAATGTTCAGAACCTCCCTAAATTTTCGAATGAAATTTTGAAAAAATCAAAACCTTTAATAAAGTTACGCAAATACACATTTCTTATGCAATTTTTCCTTAGAAAACGATTGACATAAACTTTAGAACGCTAGCATGATCCGTTGTCGAGATATTGCACATTTTTCAAATAAATTTATCAAAAAATCCCATAAATTAAAAAATATATATTAACTGTTGAGAAACAAAACACTTTTCATATGTGATATCCTGCGATAAATTTCATGACATCATTCTCGTGGATCGTTCTATTCATGGGAAAATATACTTTGAGTAATACTTTTGTATTTGAACACCAATAGTCATTTATCTAGTATAAAAATACCTTATTTCTCCGAACATAACGCTTGGCGAGGTTTTGGTGGAATGTCGCCAATTCGGCGACTTTTTAAATGTTGCCAAATTAACGAAAATCTCGCCAAATAGATAAAAATGACGCTCAAAAAATCAAAACCGCTAATAAAGTTACGCAAGTAGACATTTCTTATGTAATCTTTCATTAGAAAACGATTGACATAAATTTTAAAACGTTAACATAAACCTTTCTTGAGATATTGCAAATTTTTCAAAAAAATTATCAAAAAGTCATATAAAATTAAAAAAAAAATTTAATATTGCGAAACATGTCCACTTTTCATATGTAATACCATGCGATAAATTGGGTGACATCATTCTCGTGAATCTAGCTCGTTCGATTCATGAAAAAAGATACTTTGAGTAATGCTTTTGTATTTGAACGCCAATAATCATTTATCTGCTGTAAGAATAACTTATTTCTTTGTCCATAACGCTTGGCGAGATTTTGCGACGAATTTGGTGGAATGTCGCCCACTTGGCGACTTTTATATGTTGCCAAATTCACGGAAATATAGCCAAATGGATAAAAATGACGCTAAATCAATGAAAATGACGATTAATTGACGAAAATTCAATATCTTGGAAAGAATATAAGTATCTACTATAAGAAAAACCTATTACTTTCCTTATATACATAATGTATAAGGAAAGTATTGTGACGGGGTCGAAAATTCGAGTTTTCGACGGGAGAGCACGTTTCAAGCATCCCTGATCACGAATCAAACATTTTTGAAGTGATGGGTGTGTATGTGTGTGTGTGTGTGTGTCAGTGAGTCTGTGCAGACGATAACTGACGAACGAATGGACCGATTCGAACCAAATTTGGTACAAAAATCACAATCCGTAAACACTGGAAGCCTATTGTTTTTATACGTGATCGAATGTTCAGAACCCCCCCTAAATTTTCGAATGAAATTTTGAAAAAATCGTTAAAAAATCAAAACCGCTAATAAAGTTACGCAAATAGACATTTCTTATGTAATTTTTCATTAGAAAAGGATTGGCATAAATTTTAGAACGCTAACATGAACCGTTCTCGAGATATTGTACATTTTTCAAAAAAATTATGAAAAAGTCACAAAAAAAAAATTCCTATTGAGAAACATGCTCATTTTTCATATGTAATACCATGCGATAAATTGAATGACATCATTCTCGTGGATCTAGCTCGTTCCATTCATGAAAAAATATACTTTGAATAATACTTTTGTATTAGAACGCCAATAGTCATTTATCTGCTGTAAGAATAACTTTTTTCTTAGTGCATAACTCTTGGCGAGATTTTGGCGACGAATTTGGCGGAATGTCGCCAACTTGGCGACTTTTTGAAATGCTGCCAAATTAATGAAAATCTCGCCAAATGGATAAAAATGATGCTAAATCAATGAAAATGATGACTAATTGTCGAAAATTCAGTATCTTGGAAAGAATATTAGTATCTACTATAAGAAAATCCTATTACTTTCCTTATATACATAATGTATAAGGAAAGTATTGTGACGGGGTCGAAAATTCGAGTTTTCGACGGGAGAGCACGTTTCAAGCATCCCTGATCACGAATCAAACATTTTTGAAGTGATGTCTGTGTGTGTGTATGTGTGTGTGTGTGTGTGTGTGTGTCAGTGAGTCTGTGCAGACGATAACTGACGAACGAATGGACCGATTCGAACCAAATTTGGTACAAAAATCACAATCCGTAAACACTGGAAGCCTATTGTTTTTATACGTGATCGAATGTTCAGAACCCCCCTAAATTTTCGAATGAAATTTTGAAAAAATCGTTAAAAAATCAAAACCGCTAATAAAGTTACGCAAATAGACATTTCTTATGTAATTTTTCATTAGAAAAGGATTGGCATAAATTTTAGAACGCTAATATGAACCGTTCTCGAGATATTGTACATTTTTCAAAAAAATTATGAAAAAGTCACATAAAAAAAAAAAATTCCTATTGAGAAACATGTTCATTTTTCATATGTAATACCATGCGATAAATTGAATGACATCATTCTCGTGGATCTAGCTCGTTCCATTCATGAAAAAATATACTTTGAATAATACTTTTGTATTAGAACGCCAATAGTCATTTATCTGCTGTAAGAATAACTTTTTTCTTAGTGCATAACTCTTGGCGAGATTTTGGCGACGAATTTGGCGGAATGTCGCCAACTTGGCGACTTTTTGAAATGCTGCCAAATTAATGAAAATCTCGCCAAATGGATAAAAATGATGCTAAATCAATGAAAATGATGACTAATTGTCGAAAATTCAGTATCTTGGAAAGAATATTAGTATCTACTATAAGAAAATCCTATTACTTTCCTTATATACATAATGTATAAGGAAAGTATTGTGACGGGGTCGAAAATTCGAGTTTTCGACGGGAGAGCACGTTTCAAGCATCCCTGATCACGAATCAAACATTTTTGAAGTGATGTCTGTGTGTGTGTGTGTGTGAAAGTATGTGTGTGTGTGTGAGAGAGTCTGTGAAGACGATAACTGACAAACGAATGGACCGATTCGATCCAAATTTGGTACAAAAATCACAATCCGTAAACACTGGAAGCCTATTGTTTTTGTACACAATCGAATGTTAAGAACATCCCTAAATTTTCAAATGAAATTTGGAAAAAATAGTCAAAAAATCAAAACCACTAATAAAGTTACGCATATAGACATTTCTTATGTAATTTTTCATTAGAAAACGATTGACATAAATTTTAGAACGCTAACATGAACCGTTCTCGAGATATTGCACATTTTTAAAAAAAATTATCAGAAAGTCATATAAAATAAAAAAAAAATATTTCCTCTTGAGAGACATATTCACTTTTCAGTAATACCGTGCGATATATTGGATGACATCATTCTCGTGGATCTAGCTCGTTCCATTCATGAAAAAAGATACTTTGAGTAATACTTTTGTATTTGAACGCCAATATTCATTTATCTGCTGTAAGAATAACTTCTTTCTTTGTCCATTATGCTTGGCGAGATTTTGGCGACGAATTTTGGCGGAATGTCGCCAACTTGGCGACTTTTTGAAATGTTGACAAATTAACGAAAATCTCGTCAAATGGATAAAAATGACGCTAAATCAATGAAATGAAGACTAATTGTCGAAAATTCAATATCTTGGAAAGAATATTAGTATCTACTATAAGAAAAACCTATTTATTTTACTGTAAAAGTGGTAAATTCATTACGTTATATAAGGAAAGTCATGTGTTGCCCACATCAGATTTTTTTTTACTGTAAAAGTAGTATATTCATTGCGTTATATAAGGAAAGTCATGTGTTGCCCACATCAGATTTTTTAAAATGGATCTGCTCCAGAGCAGGGAAGTCTCCGTGCGAGACTAACTATCCATTGCAATGATCGAATGCGACCACTCCAAAAATTACAATAGTTCAAAATTACTTATAAAATCGAATTTCGATATATTTAAATAAAATGTATATATACATGAAGGAATTGTCCTACGGATTCGGTTGAAACATTGTTGAAATGAACATTCTTCGATATTTCCGATTTTGTCAAGATGGAAACTGTGTCATAATATTTTAGGTGACTAAGGAATTCATTTGTGTACCGGGCTAAAATATAAAATAACTTAAAATCTAATTCGAAATAAGAAAAAAACAATAATAATGCCGAGGTACACCTATTCGGGTCCCGAAGTACCTGCATACTAAATTTCAAAATTTCAGAGCAGTACTACCCTTATATTTATCGCTATTGACTGCACACACACACACACACAGAGACGTCTTCCTTTATTATGCAAGATATTTCGGCCACTTTCGGAAATATGAGTGCATGTGTGAAATGTAGACACAATAACGCTCAAAGGATTACTCAGGACGAATCTGCAGATCGTGATGAAATTTTATATTTAGAAAGATTATGTGAAAAACTATCTAGATAGAACTATTTTTATTGTTTTTTGCAGAATTAGAATAGACATTATTAAAAACATAAGATGGTGATAGAATTTTTGTCTATGTTTCCCTACTTTTCATTTGATATATAATTTATACTGGTAAAGCAACGCTCTTATTCAGCAGGAAGCTATACTTTTAGAAAATAAATTGTAGACATGCTATGACCACCATTATGTTCGACAAGAACACACGGGATCTTTTTCACTGTCAATGTCAAATTTCTATTGGTGGAGCCACGCTCTTATTCAGCAGAACTACAAGCTATACTTTTGGAATATAAATTTTTAAATGTTCCAAATCTATAGATACCATTAGCTAAATAATCCTTGTATTCAAATATTTTGCGAAAAAAAAAATTAAAACGTTTATAGAAATGTTCTATTTCATTTTCTCCAAATACAAGATCCATTTCAGATGGTTATTCGCTTTGTTGAAGACTTCGCTACGCTTCTATACCATCTGAAGTTGAAATTTCTTCAGTAAGAAATCTATTAATTTTAAAGATTACTATTAATATATATTTTCATTAGAATGGACAAAAAAAAAAAATAATAATTCTCCCTGCCTTTTACTTATATGTCGTCGTTTTATGATATTTGGTGTATAAATTAAAGGATTTTCTATTATATGAACGGTTTCTATTATATTAAAGGATTTCCTATTATAAAGGATTTTCTATTTAAAAAAACATGGAAATTTTAAGAAGCGGGAATAAACCGGAAATTTTGGAAGCATTGGAAACATACCTCAATAATGAATCACCATTTAGATAAATTTACTAAATCTTTGTATTAGATTGAAGGTAAAGCCTATTGAAATAAAAATTTTAAAATTTGAAACTACTAAAATCTAGAAATTACTAAATTCTTGTAATCTTGAAATTACTAAAAACTTATTACAAAATGATTAAAATGTTATTGGAACTAATATAGATTTCGTTTAATAATTAATGACTATGATAAATTTATCACTTTGGAATAAATATTTCATCGTTCGAAGTGTTTTTACCTTTAAAATATTTACAAATTAAATTACAATTTCTTTTGTGATTTTCATTTTCATATACGTACGATAAGAAAGTCACATAATTTAAATATTTTTCTTGGATCTAACAAATCTCTCTCAATGTTCAATGTTTCAACTATTTACAATTCCGAATGCAAAAAATAAATATTAGTTTTGGGTCATACACATTTACAATGCAAAATGCAATGGCTGAAAATCCCCACTTTTTGTAAAGTTTGAGGGAACTTTGAAAAAAAATTCCCAGTTATTTTTTTCAAAGTACCCTCCCCACAAGATCAGGTTTATTCCCGGGAATAAACGCAACCATCGTAATCTAAAAGTACGTTACATTAAATCAAAATTTACATTACTATGGTCGCGGAATAAACCGTTTTTTCCCCGTCTTTGCAACTCTACATAGGGGACTCAAAGAGATACAATGCCACTACTTCAGAAACACAAAGAGAAAACTAGCTGTAGTGCCAAGACTAGAAGAAGTCTGGTTCTGCATTGCGTCAACCAACGGATGTTGTACATCAAAAAATAACAGTGTTTAGTTATTGAAACTATTGCAACTCATTGAATTTCCTTAAACACGGAAAATGTATGAAACTCGAAAAGAGAGAACTTCATCCATGTCTTAAGAAGATATAATAAGCCATGCCTGCAGTGATGCATCGATAACTCTCGTGAAATGAAGTTGCCCAAGCAGGTATGATAAAACGAATAAAATAAGCTTTCATGAATACCTCACTTTTATTTAATGAAAACACAGAGTAACACAAATTCAAATATCGATAATAGTCTCCCGTTGTTTCGTGGTGGCCTTCAACGAACACAAAAGATTTTTTGATTGCTATTCACTTCCCATCATAAAATTAACTGCACGAAAAACCAATTATTTTCTTCTAAGATTCGAGAAATTTCCTTTAGAATTGCACCATTAGCTTTCTGTATGTGCATTGATTTTTCATTTTGTGCCATTATTTTTAATGTCAAGTTAACAAAATAAACTTTCTTCTATTGCTTACAAAAAAAAAAAAAAAAAAAAAAAAAAAAAAAAAAAATCTCACAGTTGTATTTAAAGGTACAGAAACGAGATACGGAACTATTGTATCTTCTTGAGATATCGTCTGCTGCTAGGAATTTTCGAAGATGAAAGTGTTCGCTGCGATCGTTGTAACTTTGACCCTTTTGGGGATCTCTTCAGCTGATGAAGATAAGAAGACCAAGATTTTAAATTTCTACAAGTGTATATCGTGTGGTGAGTAGTTGCCTTTAAATTGTTCAGTGCTTAATAGGTTGTGCATTTCAAAATCTATGTTTTATAAAATTTGATCCAGTATCAGTTAAAACGTTTACTACTCAGTTGAACGAACGCTTAACTAAAATCTATGCAACCCTTAGCTACAAGTCTTCGGGGCTGTTCCACAGGGACCAATAGCGTATGCGCATATTTTTTATACAGTGAGGGTTTCACAAAGAGTGTTCGGAAAGAATATAAAATCAACGTCTGGACGTAAAAATTAAATGAAATATGAAAAATTATAAAAAATAAATAAATAAATATCTATGATAGTTGCATCCCCTCGAAACCAATAAATTTTATAAAAGTACAAGATTTAATTTTTATACGGCCCCTAATAAAAAAAAATTAAATAAATGAGTAAAATTTTCTCAGCAATTAACTAGGGCGGAAGAAATTTTCCCGGTACATTTTGATGAAAAATTCACCGACATATTGCATTTATTATAATTTAGTATTTTTCGTTTGATTGAAAGGGACCTGCAACAAATAAATTATTCAAAATTAAGGGGTAGCAAATTTTAATCGGAGGTCTTTCTGTTTTAAATAGATTTTTTTTTATATTTCCCCTATATTTACGTTCATAGGAAGTAAACTATTCACATTTGGAGTTCAGGTTGAAAAAGAACAATTCAAGAATTTTCAATGATCAATATCTCAACGAATTTTTCAAGAGGTACCGTGCTAATTTCTTTCGATCTAATTATGCACTATGAAAATTTTGATAACTGATATTTTTTTATTGTGAAGGGGGGGGGCATTAATAATTACATAAAAATACAAAATTTATTAAGAAATTAAATTTTACAATTTCATGAAATTATTAGTTTTGTGGCTGCAACCAACTATCATAACTGAATTCTCCTTTATTTGTTGATTTTTTTTTAATATTTCACTTTACTTACAACCCACTTTTGATTTATACTCCTTTCGAGCCCTCATCGCGAAACATAAGGTACAGGACTGCAAACTATAAGATTACTGGTGAGTACTCGTACAAAATCACAGTGAAATTTATATTCACGGGAATACGCACTTGAATACGTATATTTCTAACTATTCTGTTCAAACGTCATCAATCATTAAATATCTTTAAAGTCCCCAAATTCATTTAACCTCCTAATTTTTTTATACAAAATAAAATATCTCGTGCTTATGCATCAATATTTAACCAAAGAGTAAGTAAACAGACTGGGCTGTAAACGTTACGTCTAAAGTGTTTATATTTTGCGTAAAGCTCCGTTTTTCGCCACGGAAATTCCAAACATAGATGTTATTCACATCAAATAGCTGGATGCAAAATTAGGGATGAAAGTTTTATATTTATGAAAGTGACCATCGGACTATTTTCTGCAATTTAAATTTTAATTACAGTCTTTCAATGCATGATGCTAAGAGCGGTCTGCATTTTTTTTTTTAAAATACTAAGGGATTCTTAAATGTAAAAGTTTGGAAAACACTGCCTTTGACAATTGTTATTCAGACTAGTGAGGTCGGTCCGCAGGGATTCTGTCCGTAAGTCTAATAATAAAAAAATCTGATGTGGGCAACACATGACTTTCCTTATGTAATGCAATGAATTTACTACTTTTGCAGTTAATAAAATGTTATTCTTATAGCAGATACTTATATTCTTTCCAAAGATATTGAATTTTCTTCAATGAGTCGCCATTTTCATTGATTTAGCGCCATTTTTATCAATTTGGCGAGATTTTTGTTAATTTGGCAACAATTTAAAATGTCGCCAAGTTGGCGACATTCCGCCAAATTTGTCGCTAAAAATCTCGCCAAGCGTTATGGACGGAGAAATAAGTTATTCTTACTATTGGATAAATGACTATTGGTGTTCAAATACAAAAGTATTACTCAAAGTGTCTTTTTTCGTGAATGGAACGAGCTAGATCCACGAGAATGATGTCACCCAATTTATCGCATGGTATTACATATGAAAAGTGAACATGTTTCTCAATAGGAATTTTTATTTTTATTTTATATAACTTTTTGATAATTTTTTTTGAAAAATGTGCAATATCTCGAGAACGGTAACTCTAGCGTTCTAAAATTTATGTCAATCGTTTTCTAATGAAAAATTACACAAGAAATGTTTATTTGCGTAACTTTATTAGCGGTTTTGATTTTTTGACGATTTTTTCAAAATTTCACTCGAAAATGTAGGGGGTTTCTGAACATTCGATTGAGTATAAAAACAATACGTTTCCAGTGGTTACGGATTGTGATTTTTGTACCAAATTTCATTCGAATCGGTCCATTCGTTCGTCAGTTATCGTCTCCACAGACTCACTGACAAACACACACACATATTTTCACACACACACACACACACACAGACAGACATCACTTCAAAAATGTTCGATTCGTGATCAGGGATGCTTTTAACGTGCTCTCCCGTCGAAAACTCGAATTCGAATTTTCGACCCCGTCACAATACTTTCCTTATACATTATGTATATAAGGAATGTAAAAATGAGGTATCTTGCTATAATAAAAGAGAAAACTCATCCCCTATCTGTGTATCACAACACAAAAGAAGGTATTATAATATCCATAAAATCAAAATAATATCAAAAATGAGCCGTAATGAGTGTAAATAAATCAAAAAATGAGCCCAATGTCCGGTTTCGTTTTCAGTATGTGATGTCATATGCAACGTAAAGTTCCAGGCTTCTTCATTGTAGTAAATAGGTTAAAAATGAGTCCAATATCTCTCTTCATTTACAGTATCTGAGGTCACTTGACGTTCAATTCCAAAATACTGCTCTTTATATATACACTGGATTCCAAAAGTTAAACACGGACGGTAAAATCAACAAAAATGGAAATGTAAAGCTTTGTTTAACTCAAAATTGTACATGAGGGTAGCAAATGTGTTTATGCATTAAAGAAAACAAGAATTATGTACAAAGATGAAAAAACTATTTACTTTTTGTAAGTTATATGATGACGTCACATTTAGGTCATTAACAAAATTATGTTAAAAGGCAAAACAAAACTTACATTAATATGGTATGTGACACCCAGTGTGTGTTCAGGTGCTAAGAGTAGTATTTGTTGTAGAGCGAACAGTTGAAAATATCCTTTCTTTTAGATTGTATGCCATGAAATTTACTGTTTGGTTCTGTTTTAATCAATTTCGATTGGCCTGCGTTGAATTTTGAATTGATGTTAATGTTAAGAAACCAATGGATTACTTTTCATTCTCTTAGCCGAAGAACCGGCGGCGAGGGAGGAATACATGAAGTGCTATGAACTGAAACCAGAGAAAGTAAGTGTAAAAAAATCAATCATGCATGCATACAGTGCAACAGAAAAATCAAAGTACTTTACCAGTCAAAATGCTTATGGTTTTAGTTGGAAATTAACAATAATAAATAAAATAATTCAATTTTTTTTTCTGCTCGTGAGAAGATGTACTCCAAAAACTACAGAATTGTATCAATCATCTTTTTATGGAAACCGGCGAAATAAGTATCAGATAACTTAAAAAAAAATGCATATTTCGATTTAAAAATAAATATGACGGAATTATCCTACAGATTCGTTCCAATGATCGATAGAAAGAACGATTATTCGATCTTTCCGATGATATCAAGATAGGAACCTTGGGATGATATTTCTGATCGCCAAGGGACCGATTTCTATGAATATCTCTCAAAATCCTGCTCTAATTCTAATTAAAAAAAAATCTAAGTTATTTGTGCTGGGAGCTCAGCTAACCCAATACTCAATTCCGTGCGCTGTTCGAAGTTTTGATTTTTGGCACAGATATATAAAGACAGACATCGTATTTTATTATGTTAGATACAGATCCGAGATTTTTTTTCTTTTTCTGTTCTAAATGGTCATTGGTTCTAATACGAGAAATCTGTATTAATTAAAATAGAACAGGAGTGACTTTTCTTCTAAACGGACATTCTAGAAAAGTAATATTCGTATAATCATAATATTGTGGTCATGATCGTGAAATTTAAAAATACAAGTTAATATTTATTATTCTTCAATTAATTTTCTAATTTTTTTTCTATCAATATAAAACATGTTTTAGGGGAAAAAATAAAAATAAAATGTTCTTGGTGTACCTCACCACGTATCGACTCACGTATGCTCCCTTTATTTCATAAAACACAAACCGGCTAATAAGGGGCGTTCCCAAAAATATGGAAGACGTTCCCATTGCAGATACCAACATCCATGGCCTGGTTTCGCGCCTGTAATGCTTGCAATGGGATTTGGGATGGATGTGTTCCTGGGGAAGGGGGGATGTAGACCCCCAAATCTCCTGGCTTGGCCACTCCTTCGACCAGAGATTCACCTATATTTCACCTTGATGGGCCACTTCACAGATTAGACCAAAACTCGTAACAGAAGGGGAGACTGGACGGAACGACGGACTGGAGTAAAGAATAATCAAGGTTTCTCTTTTTAACATGCAGTAGCGCACAATTTGTGCAGTACGGAACTGGAATGTGTACAGTGTGGGAAAACGACTTTTTATTAAAACATTTTTAATGTTGCTGGTGGGATTTAGGGGAGATATTTTTTTCGTACTGATTAATTTTTTTTTTTTTAATGGGGGGCGAAGTAAACTATACGGCTTGTTTCGTATTTATCATTCTAATTTTAGCAAATTTGATATGTATCGTTATTATAATGGTCTGCGCTACGGCTGCGTGTACTCGAGCATACTGCTGACATCTCAAATCTTTTTAGCAGACGAACAGGTGGATCACCGAAGTAGTATTATGAAAAATGATTTAAATGCGTTTTGAGGCATAGACGGTGCCACGGAATCTTCAGCACCCCCATTATTCCGACGATTTTCATTATCTTTCTCTCTCTCTTGTTTTCAAAGGGTGTTTTTCCCCCTACGGATTTATAAATCTAAGATCAGATATTTTTAGCATTTCTGGCTAGACCCAGTCCCAAATGATCGCACATGCGCAAGGCTTCAATAAAGAAATCCGTTGTGAATTCACGCCTATCGAGGAATGGTACAGAGACGGTTAGTTTCGTATCGAGTTTGGTAGGAACATTGTCAATATTCCATTGGCGTCTGTGCTAGCATATTCGTAATTTTCAAATTTATTTTTATTTAGTATCTTTTACAAATTTAGACCATGGTTATATCATGCAGAAATCGGTGGACAAAATATAATGAATTAAAGCTCCACAAATAAACTACAGTAGGTGCCGCTTAATGTGATCGCGGATAATGTTATCATTCGTTTAATGTTATCAGAATCGCGAAGTCCCGAACGCTTGTATATTAACACATGTTAAAAAAATCGGTTTTTGTAATCAGCGCCTTCGTTTATTGTTATCAGTTTATCATTTCACTTTTGTCGTTCGTGTACCATTTTCGATTTTTTTCATTCCATTAACAGAAAATTCAAACTACATATACGTAAAAGCAAAGGGAGAATCCCCAAAACCCCAAAGAGGACCCCTTTTGTTGGCATGTGCAGGAATTTACCGCAAGGCCGTCCCTCAGGCACGGCGCCCGGCGCTCTGCAGGTGGTGATTGCTCTTCCCTTTCCCCCCTTTGAGAATGGTGGGGGCGTAGGAAAAGCGTTGAGTTATTTTCTTATCAGTAAGCAAAGTGCTTTGACTGTTGTAAGCTGTAAAATTTTTTCTCTCTGTCAAGTTGCATTTCAAACTTTTTTGCAGACGGTCAAGCATTTTAGCAATGGGAAAAAAACGCAATGATTTAACTGTTAAGGACAAAATTGACATTTTGAAACGTTTTGATAATTTACCCAAGATGAGTCAAAAAATGCTGCTTCTGCACTAAAAATCTCTCAGCCATTACTCTGTAAAATGTTAAAGAATCGCGACGAGATTGAAAATAAAGCAAATTTGAACTGTAAGGGAAGACGTAGTGGGAAATATGGAGAACTCAAATCGGCTTTGACACTGTGGTTTGCCAATGTTAGGGAAAAGGATGCACGCATAAACTGTCCTTTAAGCGGCAGAAAGCTGAAGATCTTGCTTCTAAAATGGGGAAAAAAATTTCGTCGTAACGGGCGGATGGTTTAATCGCTGGAGAAAAAGGGGAGAACATTGTGTTCAAACGTACCCATGGGGAAGAAAAGGATGCCGCTTTTCCAGCTGCAAAGGCAAGGATTTCCTAAGAATGGCCGAAAATAATCGCTGATTATTCATCCGAAAACATCTACAATGCTGACGAAACCAGACTTTATTTTCGTACCTTGCCAGAACATATGTACCTGTTTGAAAACGACAGTTCTAAGGGATGCAAAGTTTCAAAAGAACGTATAACTGTACTCTGTTGTGCGAGAATAACTGGAACGAAGACGAAACTCTTTGTTATCGGAAAAACCAAAAAGCCGAGATGCTTTAAGGATGTGAAGAAATTGCCTGTTGATTATGCTGACAATAGAACAGCGTGGATGACAGTTGCTCTATTCAGCGAATGGCTTCTAAAGTGGGACAAATAATTAGATCACAATATCGCCGTACTCATCGATAACTACAGAGATGCAAATGTCACATTAAAGCATATAAAAATCATTCTCCTACCTGCCAACACTACATCACTTATCCAACCATGTGACCAAGGAATAATTCGTGCAATGAAAGCGTATTACCATGGAGAAATGCACACTAGGGTTTTGGAAAATATGGAAGGTACGGAACAACTGAGTGCAAACGCATTAGCAAAGAAGACGAATGTCCTTCAGGCCCTCCATCTTTTGACAATGCCGTGGGATCGAGTGCCGAGACTACAATTAAGAACTGTTTCTCGCACGGTGGGTTCGTTAAAGTGGACGAAGGTATGGCGGTACCGGAATTCGATGAAACAGTACTCGTACCATCCGACATGACTGAAAATGACTTTGCAGAATGGATGTCTATAGATGAGAACGCCCAAGTGGCTACAACAATGACTGATGAAGATGTATGCCGAGCTGTATCTTGTTCTATCGAAGAAAACGAGGAAAAAGCATCGGATGAAGATGAGGACGAAGCTGAAAACCTTGTTGAGAATCCTCCAACTGCTACTGAAATGAGAGAGGCTCTCCTTGTTTTGAGACTCGAGGTGCAACACAGACGCACTCCTGGGGACTTTCGCGAGCAGTACAGGTATGAAAGTTTTATAAATAATTTGCTGAGACAAAATACAAGGCAGACAACTTTGGAAGACTTTTTTTAATTGACCTATTTTAACGATTTGTTTAAAATATTGTTTGAATGAATCGTTGTCTTTTGAATTTGTAGTAGCTGCAAAAATACAGTAAATATTAACTTTTAAAATCAAAATTTTATATTTCTGATACTTTTTGTTTATTGTTATCAATCGGTTATTGTTATCAGATAGCATCTGTCCCAAAGCGATCACATTAAGCGGCACCTACTGTATTTGTTATTTTTAAACTATACATGCTTTGCATCAGCACCCCCAATTGTGACCCCCCCCCCAATGCATAGCACCCCCAATTGTGAAAGCCTGGTGACGCCTATGGTGTGGGGCGGGGACCATTATTTTTTCAAAAGGCATATTTATATGGCATTTATTTTTCAGTGCAAGAAGGTGGCAGAGGCATGCGAGGCCAAATTTATGCCCACTCTAACTACTCCAGCAGAACGTTGGGCGGCTGTCTGTAAGAATGAGGATAACGTGACAGAGATGGTAAGTGGGCTTTTGAATTGCTTTTATAGATGATTAAATTACTTATAAATATTGATTAGCTTTAGTTACTATTGCACTTTTCTATTTTTCTGAAGCATTACATCAAATGGATGTCTTCACTTCGCTATTTTAAAGCACACAAGACGGCCAAAAAAGTCTTGTCCTCTGTATGTTAACGTTTAGGAGGTTTCTTTTGAAGATACTGTAAATTATAATTGTATTATTTAATGCGGCATGTCTCATCCTGAAATATCTTTTAATTTTATACCACTCATAGCTGAAAAAACGCTATTAGATTTGGGGAAAATCTACTTTTTGTCTATGTCCAGATTATAGCACAATTACTCACTTAACAGCTAAATGTTGTTATTTAACAAGATGTGTATATAAACAGAGAAAAGAATTTCTATTCTACATCAACGTGTCATACGGCTGCTCATACAAATTGTGAGCATTCCCTCCCCCCTATCCTACACCAAGGTATTTAGTAAGACACACATTTATCACGCGTTCCCCTTCATATTTAATTTTCCCTCTTTGTGGATCCTTCATGTCTGCCCCAATCTAGGAGAAATTAACTTGGCTCAACTCGACTTTCTCATACCAGAATTCATTTTTAAGTAGCGTGTGATTATTTATTGTAAATGTTGCAACAAAAAAATTGAAAAATCTGTATCGTTGATCCAAATATTCATTTTAAAGGACGTGAAGAAAATCTTTCGATTGATACCAAATTTGACACTGCATTACCTCGGGGAGGGAACTTGCCCCCCCCCCCCCGCGATGGGGGTTTATGATGCCACGAACACAAATTATATAGCGACTATTTTTCACAGTGATTGAAACTGTTGAGTATAGTGATCATTGAGCCATAAATAAACCCTTTTATACATAACTAGCAGCACACCCCTTTCTTCGTACGGAATATATAATATAAAAAACTTAAAATTCACAATCATGTGCAAATTCGTATAATATGCTAAATGACATTGTTATACAAAATATTCTTTTAAAATATTTAAATTAATGCTCCTAAAAATAAGTTTAAGAATCTCTGTTCTTCCTATACAAAATTATATTAAGAATCTCTATTCTCTCAAAATAAAAAATATCTTCACAAGCAGATCTGAAGAATAAAGCAGCCTGGTCCCAAGAAATTTACAAAAAATATGAAATTGAATCAATAGATGCCAAAATAAAAGCACTAAAATTGTATGGGAAGATAAATCCGTACTATTTCCTGAATATTAGAAAATATACTCGTGTATTAGTTATGATCATTACATTTATGACCACCAAACCAGAGAAAAACAGTTGCTAAAATTTTTTATTTCTCTACTAAAACGAAGTAATTTACAAAAAAAATCTGAAAAAACAGTTTTTCGTGTAAAATATGAATGACGCATTGTATGAAATTTCATACCACTGGGGGGGGGGCCTGAGTATACCTCTTAGGGGGCTCTGGTCCCTGACTGGTTACGGCCATGGTTTTCCTTTGCTCTGCAAGGCTGAAACGGTAATCCTCTGCTCTGACCTTCTGCCAAAAGAGTTGCAAACAAGCAGTTTGAATACAAAGTGTAGACTAAAGTTAAATATATAAGACAACATATTTTAACATAATAAATAAATGTCTGCTCGTCTATTGGTGTCATATGCGAAAAATTTAAAAACCTAACCCTAATTCAAGATCTTTCAGCAAGGTACCCTAGACCTAAAATTACAGCTTTGGTCTTATACAGGAGCCACAAACTATTTTGAGATTTCGTAACTCTTTCGGAAAGAGGTTCTTGTTTATTGTACTTTGGGGAGACGTTTCTACTATGAAGTGGTGTTTTTGAGATTATAGTGTTTATCTGTGGATGTATGTAAAGTAAGCTTATGTTTTTCAAATAAAGTTTTGAAATCATAGCTACCAAAGAATATCGTATAAAACAATATCTGCACATTTCCTTGTTAAAGAATATATGTTCCATAAATTAGATGTTCATGAAGTTAAATTGTTAATATTATGTAAATATTTCTTAAAAATAAATAAACTTATATTTAATACTCATATGAATTTATTATAATCATAGAAGAAAGGTTTGAACCATGGGTTAAGCCTCCCTTGCATATCATGGGTCAAGCCTCCCTTCATAGTGATTTTGGTTTTTATTTCATATAACTTAAACTAGGTATTGATTTGAAAAATAATGAAATAGTAGTTTTGTAGCTACGGTTCTGAACTTTCAGCATATAAGTTTGAATTCTTATGTATAAACAAAGTTATTTACAAAAAATCTTAATAGGAAACAAAAAACTTATTTTTTGAAGATGAAAACACAAAATCCAATCTAGTTTGAACAACAGACTAAGAACAACTACCAAATTTTGATAGGTAATAGCTTACATCTGTAGAATGTTCTGCCATCTGTTAGAAGATTTGAAAATCTTAATAAAATAAAAAATCATGGTGGGTAAACCCTTCCCAGTCTCCCCTACACATAAAACCCACCACAGATAGATGACGGACAGATATACATGCACACAAACGGACACCACTCTAAAAATAGTCAAAACGTATTCAGGAGGACTTAAAACATATATTGGCATCGAAATTTCGAAATCAAAAATTTCGTGAAAACAATACTTTATACTATACTCGTATTCTATAGTATATATGCACGGTACTTTCTCATATACTATATTCTACAGTACATGAGAAAGTAAAAATCTGGGTCTGGGCCTCTTTACTCGAGTGGTGTCCCTTCGCATGCGTGGCATCATGACTTTCACTATTTCTGCGACACCTTTGATTTTCAATTCATTTTGTCTATAATAAATATTTAGTTTATAATAAACTTCTCCCAAAAACTAGTGTTTGATTTTTATGAGCCTTAATTTTAGACCAGGTATAAGTTTGAAAATGGGGTAAATAAATGTACTTACTATGCTAACAAACAGCACCTGTTCATATTAAATCCTAGAAACCATGACTTTAACCAATAAAATTTGTAACACAAAGTGTAAGTAAATTATAAGTATGATTTTTTTATTTTATGAGTTTAATATTTTTTATAAGTTTATTTATTTTTTATAAGTTTATTTATTTTTTAAAAGTTATTTAATGTGTTTAATGAATTTCGTATTTTACAGATTTTTGACTGCGCGGTAAATGATGAAAGCAGGAAAGATGTAAGTATAATGGAAATTTAAGGTTCAAACTGAAGAAATGCTACAATTTATAGCACCTATAATAGACCCGGAAATTCGAATTCTTCCAAGTGGTCAGTAGGCAGTTATAGTTTAGTAGCCACTCTATCACAATTTTTTTGTAAAATCAATAAGTATGGTTATATATACTTATATGTAATATATCAATTTATACAAATATAATACATAAATTTTAAGCTTTCCCAGTTCTTTCATAATTCTTATTCCAAATTCCTATCTCATATCACGCGTTTACTGTGGCCACATTAATTACTAACTAATATTTATAATATGTATATAACTAATATAATATGTATATAATACTACTAGCAATAGGTATAACCGTTCTTCGTACGAAATATAAAGAAACTTAAAATTCAAAATTATATACATTCCTATAGTATTCTAAGTGACATTGCTGTTTAAAACATTCAATTGAAAATTTAATTTAATTATCCTAAAAAGAAGCATAAGAATCTCTGTTCTAGCTATACAAATTTATATTCACAGGCAGATCTGAAAAATAAAACATCCATGTTCTGGTTATAGATAAATTTACAAGAAATATAAAATTGGATCAATATATGCTAAAATGAAAGCGATGTGAAATTAGAAAATGAAACCGATGTGAAATTAGAAAATGAAAGCGATGTGAAATTAGAAAATGAAAGCGATGTGAAATTAGAAAATGAAAGCGATGTGAAATTAGAAAATGAAAGCGCTAAAATGGTATTAGAAAACATATACATACCATCTTTATTCCGTTACAACAATTAGCTAGGCTAAACACAATATATGAGTTTAAAAAATATTTACCAAACTAAAGATGACTTAAGAAATTGAAAATATCAATTATCTCTGTACCCTTTCAGTCCGAAAACCGTAACTAATGTAATCTAGTCAAAATTTTAATTTCCATTAAATATACTTTTATATGCATTTCTTGATTATTTAAATCGATAAAGATTTAATAAAAATCGTCTGCTATATACTCTCATTGGATTTCATTCCATTGCTGGATATCATTGATATCAAATTCTGTTGCATGACATGATATCAATTTCTTCATATAAATTTGTGGAAAAAATATCATCTGCATAATGTTATGTCTATGGCATGCTTAATTGTGCGTTTTTTATTAGTATCTATGACAACCCCTGGTTCCAGAAACTCGAAACATGGACAAAATTTTAAATGGGGTTATTCCAAAGCTACCCACAAATTTTCATGAAATTCGATGCAGAGTGGTCTGTACGCATGATGAGACAAACACACATACATACAGACAGATTTTAAATTTTATTTATATAGATATAAAATTTACCAAAAATGTTTTTTACAAAAGATATCTTTGACGCAAATAAATCAAACCTAAAGATATTTTACATTTATTAACTTTCAGTGAATAAAAATTTTTGTGTGATTTTTCACGGTTACTCGCTACTGCTTACGTAAACAATATTTACATGCACAGGAATCTAATGTGCAGCCAGTTCAAAATGCCCTCAATCAGCAACAACGCATAACCGAATTCAAGGACCAATATGGCCGTGCACTTTGGAAAGCACTGCTGGGGTTACAGTATTACAACATCTAGCAACCAATGAAGTAAGACGTGTATCCATGCAAACGTTTTGTGCGTTTCTGATACCGATTACTACTAATTAGCCAATACTCTAGAATAGTGTTTTTCAAACTCATTTAGTCGCGGAACTCTTTTTGAAATGTCATTTGATGGCGGAACCCCCAAATGAGAAAAAATCCAAATTATTCATTCCAATTTTACGAATTTTCGTTAATTTACACGAACTTATCACGTCGAGGAACACACTTTGAAAAACACTGCTCTAAAACTTTATAACTGACATTTTTCTTTTATCTCGAGTTGCTGCCGAGTTCGTTATCCTAACTACTTAAATTGACTGCAATCACTTGGGCAAAGTCATTCAATGGGCAAAGTCATTTTACTACTTAACGTGTACATATAGAGACCTTTCATTATGGGAACTTCGTATAGTAAGGCTTCGAAATATGTGAAGAGTAAATAGATTCAAAGCCACGATATAGCTTTAGGGGGGGGGGGGGGAATTAGGGGTTCTTGTAACCAGGAATCACTATTTGTAACCTTATCCTCTATATAAAATTATTTTGCCATTTATACTTCGTATTTTATTGCATTTTCAGCATTTTTAGAAATTTTATTTTATGTTTTTAAATATTTTGAGTTTTGGAGAAAATATTTTGAAAATAATCATGTGAAAAATCTCAGGACACTGAAGAAAAACCAGCTGATTTCACTGCTGATTTCACCAGCTGATTTCACTGCATCACTGGTTTTCCATCAAACAAATGCTGATAAATGTCTATTGAACACACATTTGCCTCAAGACAGCCCATACAAACTGTGGGCCCCTCTACAACAATTTTTTACCGCCGCTCCCCCTCTTTATATTTGATTTTCCACTTTTTGTGAATTTTTCATGTCTTCTCCTCTCATAAAATTATTGGGTGTATGACCCCCCCCCCCCCCCCCCCCTCCGTTCGTCTGCCCTTTTTGACAGCATTAGGCAGGAACATCTCTTCTATCTTTTTGTGTTTGTTTGAGTTTCTTTTACTAAAAGTGTTGTTTTTTAATTATAATAGGCGGCATTAAAAATGTTATTCGTTATAATTCTGTTATTACTGGATATTTCTATAGAATGCCAGCGTCACCTTTTAGCAATCATTTATTATGCTCCTCTCCCTCCTAGCCTACCGCTGACTGAAATCGATACATACCCGGTATACGTGGCCAGAAACAATCTAAGTATACTTCCTTTCAAGCAGAACTTTATTATTTTGATAGGATGAATTATCATAATTTTAAACTGCTAAAAAATATAAGAATCTTTATTTTACAATTCAAAATCAAGTAACTTTCGGATATATTACTGATGGTTGTAAAAATGATATATTACCGACGCTTCAATTTTAAATTTCAAAAATAAGCGAAAAATTGAGAAATTTAGAATTTTAATTTTATTCTGCCATTTCGCTATCCCAGATATTTAACTCTCCATTAAGACAAACGGCAACTTTCTGCGTCTAGAATTCGCAAAATTATATAAACAGTTTGAAATGTTATCGAAATTTTTTTTTGCAAATACATAAAATATATATTAATTTCTTTAAATTTTCGAATGTTATACGGCATCTCAAGATTTATATTTTTCATTTGAGATAAACTGCGACTTTCTGCGCTGAGAATTCAGGCTTTAAATCACCAGACAAGCATATACATACACACAAACGAATATGGCCACATGCATTTTAATACTGTAGATCTAATATACTTTGCAAGAAAAATAATCTTTAAAATTTTCTATATTGCGGATACCTTTAAAAGACAAACCAATAGCCCTAAGAGGAGTTAAAATTGAATACCTTTTGCTTTTATTAAAATATGCACACACAAAAACATTGAATATTTAATTAATTAAAGGTAATTAAGTTATATGACTCATATTTCTATTTTGAATATAAATGTTTATTTGCAACATAAAATTAATAGGCCCTATTGAGAGGGGGGGGGGGGGAATAAAGAATAAAACTTTCAAGAGCACATTATTTTATTCACCAAACAAAATAAAATACAGCCTAACTAAACCTGTTCGTTTGAATCAACAACTAAAGTTTAAATAACAAAATCTCAAAACTAATGTAAGGGAAAAGCTATTCGGTATTCGGTATGTTAATTAGAGACTTGAATATACAGGAATCAAATGACAGAAATTAAAATGTTCATGTATAAATAAATGCAATATTTCAATTCAGAATACGCTAAAAATAATACTCTTTTGTTTTTTCTTTCTTGTTTCTTTAGCTTACTGATGAGGAGAAAACTGAATTGAAGGAATATATAGTAAGTATTTAAAATTTTCAGTCAATACATTTTTACAGCCAGATTTCAGTTTTACTGAATTTTGTAGATTGGCAAAGCAACTTAACCAGTGAAAACAGGATTTCATTTCCCAATTTATAAAAATCTGATGTGGGCAGCACATGACTTTCCCTGCAGACTCATATTCACGTTCTTTTTATTTCTTCAATAATTCAATAAATTGAGTTTAATAACAAAATAACAGCCATAAATACTTTAACTTACGCTAAATTTGTACTTTTAATTGAATTTTGGTTTTCATTTGGCAACTGTCATTGTTTTCAAAGGTAGCGTAGCGAAAATGCGAAAAAACTAAAAGATCTCAAGAACGGCTACTCCTAAAGTAATGGGGTTGATCTTATTCTATTTATCGTCAAAAATGACTCATAAAATAAGCATTTAATTTATATATTTGAGCATGCGTAGTCTTTTACTTCTAGATTAAACAATTTTACTGTCCATTTCGCAAAAATAGGCAGGTTCTTTTTTTTTAATCGTACCACAATCTAATCAGCACCAGGTTAACTTACAAGTGATTTATCTAACAAATTTTGTGAAATTTGGTCTATTAGTTTTTCAGCTAGAGTGGATAAAAGCAATTTTTTCGGACCATTTTACAAAAAAAAGCGGACTCTTTTATTCCGAATCATACCTAAATCTAATCAGCACCAGGGTCACACACAAGTGACCAACCAGATCCAAGAACAAGTGATTTACCAAATTTTACGAAATTTGGTCCATTAGTTTTTGAGTTAGAGTGTATGTAGTTTTTTTTTTTAGGTTTGGGCGATTTTTGCGGGCCATTTCACAACAAAGGCAGGTTATTATTTTCCGATTCGTACTAATCTGCGCCAAGGTCAGTCATAAGTGACTTACCTACCAAATTTGGGGAACTTGGCCCATTAGTTTTTCAGCTAGAGTGGATACATGCATTGCACAAACAGCCACCATGTTAAAAATATTGTTTCCGGGTTCCGGAGGTGTCGAAACGTCTGGATCCGTCGAAAACTTGAGTTGCGATTAAAAACTCGAGTTGCGAGGCTAATACTTTCCCCCTATACATTTCTATGTATTGTAGGGAAAGTAAAAATCAAATGTTTTTGGCGTTAATCAAGTCTATGATATTAGAAGACTGTAAAAATCATGAAGTTCAAATATTAATTTTGATTACTTTAATAAAGCTATGTAGATATAATTTTCAATAAAATTTCATCGGTTATTCAAAAAAGCAAAGCTATTTTGATATTTCTTGAAAGTACTGTATATAGTGCTGGTGCTTCTTGTAAGAATAAAAAAAAATCTGATGTGGGAAGCATATGACTTTCCCCATTAAATAAAATTCGTTTTCTAACTCCTTTCATAATTTATTAAACTGGATTTAATTGAACAAAGATAACACGGATGCTAATTTAAAATTGCACCTTTAATTCATTTTTTTTGTTTCATCAAGCGACTGGGCGTATTTACAAATATGACGTTACAAAAATATGAAAAACTGAAATATCTCGAAAACGGTTAGTCACAGAGTAATTTGGTTGGTTTTATTTTTTGCATATAAAACAAGCATTTAATTTATACATTTGACCATGCGTAGTCTTTTATATTCGAATTTGATGTTTTTGCTAGTCATTTCGAAAAAAGAAAAAAAAAAGAAAAAGAGAAGACAGGTTCTCTTTTACCGAATCGCACCAAAATCTAATCAGCACCAGGGCCACCCACAAGTCACTTATATAACAAATTTTGTGAACTCTGGTGCTAGAAACGTGTAGATCCGTCGAAAACTCGAGTTGCGATTTTCGACACGATTCCAATACTTTCTCTGCACATTACCGTGTATTATGGGGAAAGTAAAAAGTAATAATAATATTAATAACAAATACGATAACATAATACGTTCCACCGCATTGGGAGATTTTAATATAGTGACGTTACTTTCTAGTGGTAAAACGTTGTGAATGTTCCCTAGTATATGTGCTAATTTTATATTAATGCAAACATCACATTGCATAATTTAACAAGTATCTCAGCCTGTTTTATTTTTTTCTTCTTTCAGCAATGCGCCAAGAAATTGAACAAGAAGTTCTGTGACCACCACTAAATATCTTGAAAGGATGAAACAAGCCATCTACAGAGTTTTAGACACAGAGATTTATTACACAAAATTATTATTTTAATGCATCATTTCGAAATATTGCTTTGCTTGAAAAATAAAATTCTATTGCATTTTGATGAGTGATTTTTTTTTCATTGACTAAAATGCTGATTTAACTTTAATTTTTCTGTCAACTTGAATTTTAAGTAAAGTTGAGAAGAAATATTCTATGCGTGGGCATTATCTAAAACTGGTGGTTTTTACTTTGCAATCTCGCACTTGCAGTAATCTAAATGTGTGACAGAATAGTTTATATCTATGGAATGCACATAAAACATATTAAATATTATTAACCCTCCTAGACAGATGGTATGCAAACAAAGTGGCGCCAAAATCACAATCTATTAGCTGCAGCGGGCGGAAATTTGTTTTACAATCGAGACTAACACTTAAATTGCTGAAATCGAACCGATAGAATCGAAAATACCCGCATCTCTCTTTCGTTTTTACGACTCACAAAACAAAAGTACACTATTTTGAGGCTACTGCCACTGCAGACAACAACATCCATGGACCGGTTTCGCGCTTATTATGTGCCAATTGGAACGGAATAGCTGTTACATGCAATGATAGCGAGAAAACTTGCTATATGCCGCAATTTTGCAAAGTTCTACCGGAACTGATAATTTAAGTCCCGCATCAAATTCGTAAACAATTTGTTGCCGGCATCACATTGTATAAGAATTTGATGCCAGTACGTGGGAGGACTGAAATTTCCAGTTCCCATAGAAATTCGCAAAATTGCGGTATATGGCAAATTTTCTTGCTGCCATTACGGATAACGGCTATTTCGCGCACAATAAACGCGAAATTGGTTCCCGAATGCTGTTATCTGCAATGAGAGTATCTTCTAGATGAGAGAGTTGAAATGTCGCTTAAGTATAGAGATCTGGCTTTAGTACAGATTTCACTTAAGGTTCAAAAAATTACAGTACATAGAAGAATTTCTTGCCATTAACAGGAATTTAGAGCTGCTGTGTAACAGACATGAAACCAGCCCAGCAATGCCAGCTGTTGTACTGGAAATTGATTCTAAGCATTAAAATATCTGGTATTAATAGGTTTTGTGATAAGTAAGATGCAACAAAATAGAATCAAATTTCATTTTCTTTTGAATAAAATGATTGAATCATCAATGAAATGAAACCCAAAAAATATTTAGCAAATAGAAATTTTTTATTTTTCGTATTTATTTTCTGTTGACAGGGTTTGAAACAATGGACAATGTGACAATTAGTTAAAATATACAGATATATTAAGGTAATAAAACTTTATATCAAGATCAGAATAAATTAACAACTACAAATTATCTTGTTTCATTGATCAGGGAAAGTATACTTCCCCTGAGTTTACAAAGTAAAATTGTGTCAGAATTGATATTCTTTTTTAATACAAATATGTAATGATTGCTGATTTTGCTGACAAAAGATATTTTCATAAAAAAAATCATAAACAATTTTTTTAACTTTTAAATTAGCATTCAAACAAATAACTTGACATTAATACTAAACTGAATATAAAATATAGATTTATTTTGTGGCTAGAACAATATTGAAGATATATTAAGGTAACAAAACTTTATATCAAGACCAGAATAAATTAACAACTACAAATTGTCTTCTTGCATTGATCAGGGGAAATATACTTCCCCTGATTTTACAGAGTAAAGCAAAATTATGTCAGAATCGCTACCCTTTTTTAACACAAATATGTAATGATTGCTGATTTTGCTGACGAAAGACATTGTCATAAAAAAAATCATAAATAATTTTTTTAACTTTTGAATTAACATTCAAACAAATAATTTGAAATTAATACTAACTGAATATAAAATATAGATTTATTTTGTAGCTGGAACAATATTGAAAAGTCAAGAGGAGATAAGATGAGAAGATTAAACATATTCATAAGTAAATGACTAGATGTTAGAGGCATAGAGAGGATTGAAGGTTGGTAGGAGGTTATATATCTTCCAACATTGTCTAAATAATAACATTAGTTCTCCAAAGGTCTCATATTGGAAAACAAAATCTAACATTGTAACCCCCCCCCCTCCTATTCGAGCTTTGACCCCCTCCCCTATTTCCAAGATCTGGGCAATGCCTGTTACTATATTAGGTAACTTAAAGTTTGTAAAGTTTAACGTGCAATATAACATTAAATAAACTTTAATAAATATTTAAAGTTGGATACAAATAGTTTATATTTACAGTTCATGACAATGCACGAAGTTTTCAAAATTAATAAAAAAAATTATAGAAAGAAAACAAATTAATAATATCTAACAAATATGATGATTATATAAACAGAAACAATTATATATAAATCAAGGACAGCATAATAATAATATAATTATTTGGCCATTTAACTGTATACAAGCAATAAAAATAAAATTACAAAATATTCTAAAGTTTATTTAGTTTTCCCATCAAATGAAATGCAAGATTTTCCTTGCAGTTTAGCAATTTTTATTATTGAAATTCCTTAGAATGGAATCCGAGTATCACATAAAATGGTGTTGGAATGTGCGTAAAAATATAAAAAACATAAAAATTGAATCTTATAACACAAACACTCTTAATGCATTAAGAGAGTTTGAGCAAGAGTGTTTAATAAAAACTGGTTTTGCAATTTTTTTTAAATTCTACATGGATTACAATACTATTTATTTTTGCTCTGATTGCACGAACAAATTTTTTTATCCCTCTAATTGCTCATATTAACAAGGTTCAATTGTATTTTTAATTTGTTGTTTCATTAACATGATGGATTTTATTTTGAACACGAACTCAACAAATATTTCAATTTAATTGAAAGAGTGTTACTATGTGTTTCTAAAAGATTACACAACTTAATACTATGCCTTGATTAGTTGTAAACCCACAGTTTCAATTTAAAAAATTATTTAATTCAAGTAGACTATCATCATATAAATATTATTTTAATCGTGGGACACCTTTTAGTAAAAAAGTACAAAATGTAACTTTTTATATGCCCCTCTCCCCTCCCTAGAAAATAGTTTCGATTATAAAAACATTTTCTATAGTCCAATTAGTCCCTAAAAAAAGTTCATTGTGATACAATCAAAATCTCCCAAAATATCATTAATTAAAGTTTTCAGGGGGTAATTAGGGATTGCATAGAACGTTTGCTAAAGATATAATAAAGATATAAGATAAGTATGCTGTATGCATGTAAGTTTTCTAATGCAAATTTTTATCAAACGAAATTCAATATTTAAAAGACCCGGAAATCAATATTTTCGCGGTTTGTTTTAATCGTTTAAAGTGGTTTAAGTCCTATAATTTTTACATATTTTTCAAGGCCAATTTTGCATTTTAAAGAACCATTTTTTTCTTTCAAAAGAACTTTTTAAAACATGTCATGTTACCAAAACTGTCATAATCTGAAAGTTCATCTTATTAAACATGTAATTCATAAACATGTAATTATGTATATATATTTAAACATCCAAATTTATTATTTTAAAAAGAAGCGAGAGAGAGAACACACATTTATCAAGAAAAATTCGAGGCCAAATTAGCGAAACTTAGCCAATTCGAGTCAGTCGTTCACAGTATTCGTTTTTTCTTTGGCTTCTTTAGCTGAAAGCCGCGGTAACCAGCGCGGCTCACATCGGATTGGAATACAGGCAGCCCTCGACTTCCGCACAATTCGCACATTTTTAAAAATTCAGTTTTTTAAAGATTTTTGTCAATAATGCAAAAATCGTTCGCTTCCATGCAGTCCTCCCACGGAGCGTGGTAGCTCGCGCTCACTCGTACATTGCCGCCTAGAGTAGAGGACTTCTCGGAATCGCTGTGACATCACTAGGGTTCCGAACCGCGGGGGTGGGGTGGGGGGCCCGAATGTCTACAATGTATTAAACATGTTTAGTCTTGCGTTAGCAAGTGATAGCTACAGTGATAACTACTTTTAAACGATATTATATGGGGACAATAATGAATCAGGCCATCAAGGCAACTGACAGGGAAGGTGGGCCTACATAAAGAGATTTTTGTAAGAACTTTATATATGGAACGTAATAAACAATTTTGGAGACTCGTGGGCTGAAATAAAAGAGTCAAAAATGAAAGTTTCCTGGAAACAATTATGCCCACAAATGATGAGTGATTTTATAAATTCTGAAGAAACTCCGGAAACTATCACAGATGAAATAGTTAGCCTAATGAATGAACTAAACTTGAACTTCAACAACGAAGATGTTAATGAGTTGATTGAATCTCACTCATTACCTCTGTCAAATGAATGTTTAATTGAGCAACAAGAGTTAAATGAAATGACACAATGAAAGTGAGGAAGAAGCTGATAAAATCGTCAAGACATTGACAATATAAAAAAAAATCTGATGTGGGCAACACATGATTTTCCTTATATAATGCAATGAATTTACTACTTTTACAGTTAAAAAAAATGTTATTCTTATAGTAGATACTTATATTCTTTCCAAGATATTGAATGTTCTTCAATTAGTCGTCATTTTCATTGATTTAGCGTCATTTTTATCCCTTTGGCGAGATTTTTGTTAATTTGGCAACAATTAAAAATGTCGCCAAGATGGCGACATTCCGCCAAAATCTCGCTAAGCGTTATGGACAGTTATTCTTACAGCAGATAAATGACTATTGGCGTTCAAATACAAAAGTATTACTCAAAGTATCTTTTTTCCTGAATGGAACGAGCTAGTTCCACGAGAATGATGTCACTAAATTTATCGCAGGGTATTACATATGAAAAGTGAACATTTTTCTCAATAGGAAATTTTTTTTTTTTAATTTTATATGACTTTTTGATATTTTTTTTGAAAAATGCAATATCTCGAGAACGGTTCATGTTAGCGTTCTAAAATTATGTTAATCGTTTTCTAATGAAAAATTACATAAGAAATGTCTATTTGCGTAACTTTATTAGCGATTTTTTGACGATTTTTTCAAAATTTCACTCGAAAATTTAGGGGGGTTCTGTACATTCCATTGCGTATAAAAACAATAGGCTTCCAGTGTTTACGGATTCTGATTTTTGTACCAAATTTCGTTCGAATCGGTCCATTCGTTCGTCAGTTATCGTTTCCACACACACACATACTTTCACACACACACACATATATTTTCACACACACACAGACATCACTTCAAAAATGTTGGATTCGTGATCAGGGATACTTGAAACGTGCTCTCCCGTCGAAAACTCGAATTCGAATTTTCGACCCCGTCACAATACTTTCCTTATACATTATGTATATAAGGAAAGTAATATGAATGAAGCCTGCATGCATCTTGACAAATTTTTAACTATCATGGAAGAATGTGATCTCAATGGAGAACGTATATAAGGCGATTGAGAAAGGCACATCATGTTATAGAACTCTTTATCAAAAAACGAAAAAAAAAAGGTAATATTCAACTAACTCTTGACAAGTTTTTAAAGAAAACACCTGAAAGCACTTCAATATGCCTCGTTAACTTAATTATGTATATTGATAAATAAATACTATTTTTATTGATAAATAAATACTATTTTTATTGATAAATAAATACTATTTTTATTGATAAATAAATGTTTTAAAATACAATTTTTGATGGGTTTTTTTTTACATTCCTCTACTTTCGAACATTCAACATTCGCACACATTGTCAGGAACCAATTATGTGCGAAAGTCGAGGGCCGCCTGTATTGCAATGCCTGTTTTTTTAACTGGAATTTCTATTGCTGTTATATTAACATACCATTCCTTATATCAGCCAGGAGGCGATAAAGGGACGCGGCTCTCAATAAAAATCCCTCGTCTTTCCCTGTAATGTAGTATTTTCTCCTATAGATTTAATATGGTATGAAAAGGGCATAAGAGATTTCTTTGAAAGTCAAAGCTTTAGTGCTGCCATCTGGTGACAATTTTATCACTTATTTCCAATAATTCAACTTTTAGTTTAAATAAATTTCAAATAATTTCCTTTAAAATTGTAATTAACCTATATAACTAAAATAATTTGAAGTGCTTGATCAAGGGGGCTCCGCGCGGCCCCTGATGGTATTGTTTTAAATTGAATCTGTCTACACCATCATTTCGGTGGGTGACCATCTGGGAACACCGCGTGCTGTTGGCATTTCGGGCGCGGTAAACCGGTGGTTTGTGCGCTGGATTTGCACGCTGCCACAACTGCCGCCGTGTTCATGCGGAGTACGATCACGTTAAACATGTGGGTCCGTAAGTCCTTCCGAGAGGTTGGTGGTAGGGGAAGGAGGGTACGGTCCCTGTGGATGTCTCCCCCACTGGATTCCGGTCTAAATTGGGTGGCACTTCCCGGCCGTCCAAACAGTTTCCTTACACCTTTCTGGTAGGTCGGACGGTCTGGGTCTCAACAACAACAACACCATCAATTTCGTTCAATTTCATGTGTGATTAAAATTTATTTTCTAAGTTCTGCTATTGATAAAGTTTTAAATGATGACTGATATGGATTCAGCATGAAATTCTGGATTTACTAAAGATTTCCGACTTTCCGGGTCTTTTTCCATTTACGATTAAAAAATTTCCATTTTATTTGAAACATATAATTCTCGAGACTAGCTATAGACAAAGCTTATATGATAACTGGTATTGATACATTATCAAATTCTGGAGGGCGTTAGGTGATTCAATAAAAATATCCACTTCCGGTAAAAAATATTCCTTGAAACTTCAATTTCTCAAGATTGGTTAGAGCTTAAATAATGACTGACGTAGATTTAGCATTAAATTCTGAAGGGAATTAAAGAACTCACTAAGGATTCCCACTTCTGAAAATGTTACTTTTGATTTAAAAAAATGTAATTTTCCTTTGAACATTTATTTCTCCTAATCTAGTACAGATATAGCTTAGATGATGACTGATATGGATTCGGCATCAAATCTTGGAAGGGGTTGGAAGGTTTACTTAGGAGTTCCACTTCCGGTTATTTTGTCATTTCCAGTCTCATTTTTTCCCTTGAAATGTCTATGTCTTAGATTGACTACAGAGCTTAAATAATGGCTGATATGAATTCAACATTGAATTCCAGAGGAAATAGGGTTTACTAAAAGATTTCCACTTTTGAATTTTGCTCACTTTCAGATTAAAATTTCCTTACCGAATCATATATTTCTCAGGATTGACTATATATAAATCTTAGATAATGGCTGATATGGATTCAGCATTAAATTTTGGAGAAGATGAAGATACTAAATATTTTCACTTCTGGTTCATATCCGATTGAAAAGGTGCCATACCCATATCCGATTGAAAATTTATATTTTTCAATGAATTTTCCTGAAACATCTATTTTTCGGAATTTGATGCTAAATCCATATCAGTCATCATCTAGATGTAGCTTAGATGATGACTGATATGGATTTAGCATTAAATGCATGGGGGTTCACCAAGAATTTCCACTTCCGGTTCAAAAAAATTTCCTAAAACATTTGTTTTTTAAGACTGGCCATAGATATAGTTTAGATAATGATTGATAAGAATTCAACATTCAATTCCGTAGGAGGTTGGAGGTAAAAGATTTCTACTTTTGAATTTTACTCACTTCCGTTTCAAAACAAATTCTCGAAACACATATTTTTCAGGATCATTTGAAGGAACCCATAAAATATTTCCTAACATACCGTGGAACCTGGTTGACACATGTAAGTTTCGACAAGAGTAAATTACAAAATTGACGTGTAAAGCAGTTCACTAACTCATACTAATAATAACTAACTCATACTTTTGAATGAAATACCAAAATGGTATTTATTATCTATTTATTAACTATTGTTAAAAGAAAAGTAAGAAACAGTTTTGCTTTACAGCTGACTTATTAGTTACAAACAATATATATATGCACAATGGCCACTAGAGGGCTGTTTTGTAGCTCTCGTGATTTTAAAGTGTTTTTCTTACTTCTTTTAAAGTGTTTTTATCTGTTTTTAAGTGTTTTAGTTTTCATTGGTGCTTTAATCGTATTTAGAAACATTCTATGTAGCTTGAGGTACATTTATGTGATTGTGAGAGGAATTTTAGTGATTAATGCCAACGACAGCTCTAGAAAGTAATGGCGACGGAAAGTTAGCGATGTGTTGGAAAGTGAGACAAAGATTTTTCTGTCAACATTAAATAATATGAAGCTATTGAAACCCAGAATAAGACGAGTTCTTGTAAGTTTCTTCCGTTCAGATAGGCTGCCCAAAGATGTCATTGAGAGCCTGAACTTTCTAAAATTCGAATTTGATTGTGTTAAACTAAAGACAAGAAATATAGACCAATATGCTTCTTTTGTTCTATCAGCTAACGAGGAACATATTACCACGAACTCTCTGATCCCAGTGTACGGCCTGTCGGCCTCAAGGTATCCGAATTCTTGGGCCGTCCACGACAAATTGTTGGGGAAGCAGTAAACTATAAGCCTATTGAATATAATCCTGAGGATACATGTGATCAAAATACTGGTAGCAGTTCAATAGAAAATAAGTGACTATCAGACAATCCAACAGCTAATCATTTAAATGGATATAACTGCACACCTGTTCCTGTGCCTTGCATAACAATTTAATGAGGGATATAAAAAAGGAGATCAAATTTTATTACCAAAATGTACGTGGATTGAGAACTAAAATCAATGAGTTTTATGTCATTACTTTAACATATGATTTTGATATTATTTGCCTAACTGAAACCTGGTTAAATAGTGACATCGGTGGTTATAAAATTTTCGATGAAAAGTATAATGTTTTTAGGTGTGATAGAGATCTCGTCAATACTGGTTTATGTCGAGACAGAGATGTACTTATTGCCATAAAAAAAGCCTTTGATTTCATTGAACTAACTGACATATCATTTGAGAAAGAGTGCTTATGGATTCGTGTTAGTGCTTCATATACTTCCAAATTCTATATTTGCGTCATTTATTTCGTGCCTGATACTCCTGTTGATAAATATGAAAGATTCTTTAAAAGCGTTGAAGAAAAATTCTGTACTTCAACCGATCATACGGAGTAGGATTCAAAAGTTCTCGGACTGAGTCAACTTAAAAAATATTATCAATTAAAATGCTGAAACACATCCTCCTTCGAAATAAGACCCTTGCGCAACAACACACTTTTGCCATCGCTTGTGAAGGTCATCGAAACACGTTTGGAATCCATTTTTAGCCATGTCCTTTAATTTAGCCTGTGATGCACTTGTAACTTCATCTGCGGATTTAAATCGACGACCCTGCAAGATACTTGCCAGTTCAGGAAATATGCTGAAGTCGCAGGAAGCGAGATCAGGGGAGTAAGGAGGATGTGGCAAAACAGTTGTTTGCGTTTTCGCAAGAAAGTCAGCTAGGAGGAGGGATCGGTGTGCAGGAGCGTTGTCATGTAAAAGCACTCATGACTGCTCAGACCCCAGTTTTGGTCTCTTCTTCCGGATCGACTCGCGCAAACGACGCAGGATGTCTACATAGAGTTCCTTGTTCACAGTCCGTCCTTCAGGGATAAATTCCAGATGCACAAGGTGCTGGATATCGAAGAACACCTCTAGCATGACCTTCCCTTTAAAGCGATCTTGGCGGAATTTCTGCTTGCGTGGAGATTGTGGTGATTTCCACATTGCCGATGCTCTCTTGGATTGCGGGTGGTATAAAAAAAACACCATTTCTCGTCTCCAGTAACAATTCTGCCAAATAGGGAAGAATCTTTGTCAACAGCCGAAATTAAGTCTCCCGCCATTTTCATTCGAATTGCCTTTTGGTCTTCGGATGACATGCGGGGAACAATGTGTTGACACACCCTATGCATGTTAAGATCCTTACTCAGTATCCGTTGACATGTGGCCTCGGATATCCCAACTGATTCTGCTACTTCCACTATTGTTTGTTGCCTGTTCCCACGTACCGTCGCAGAAACCTGTTTTCAACGGAGCGGGAAGTCTGCGGACGGCCAACGTGTTCGTCGTCTTCGGCATTTTCCCTGCCTTCTCTGAAACGCCGATGCCGCTCAAAAGCTTGCGTTCGCGATAATGTATCACTGCCGTACACATGCTTCAACATTTCGTAAACCTCCGTAGTACTCTTTCCCAAGCGAACACAAAATTTGATATTAATTATCTGCTCAGCAAACGCCATTTCTTTCAATCACCAAAATGAACGGGCGCTGTTTCAATATTTGTCACGAATGGTATTGCAAACACTTCCAAAGAACACATTTTGCAGATTTTCTACTAGTGAAGCGTATTTAATAAATTTGATGGGATCTTCACAACTTACAATAAAATGACTCATTGTTGGAAAATTCAACAATTGACCAGACTTGAGTTGTGAATTCCATAATGCTAAATTAAACTCAAATGACTTGATTGAGTAAAATAGGTTGCGTATCACGTTATTTTTCCTCTGAAGCTTCGTATTTAGCTCATTCAGATGTTGTGTCATATCAGCCATATAAGATAGATCACATAGTCATTCCTTGTCTTCAAAGTCTGCCACCAGATTATGATCACGACTTTTGAAAAAAATAATGGTCTCATCAGGCAAGTCATACACTCGCTTCAACATTTTCCCAGCACTTAGCCAACGAATTCGTGTAAAATAAATGACATCATCATACTGAGAATCTACTAACTGGGATAGGAAATCTCGGAACTAACGATGAGCGACTCTTCTGGAACGAATAAAGTTTACTACTTTAATAATGATTTTCATTACATGTTCCATTTTAATAATTTTGCACAAAGGTTCTCTTGGTGTAAAAGGCAATGGCATGCTACGATTTCATTCCCCGCGGCCTTGCTATCTGTTGCCAAATAATTTACTAATCCTTGGTTTTTTCCCACCATAGCTGGCGCGCCATCGGTTGAAATGCCATGTAACATTTTTAAAATTGTACTTTTCCAAAACTTTCTTAACTTATTGATAAACGTTCGCTCCTTTTGTTGTATTTTTCACTGGAAGTAACGCCAGCAACTCCTCCGTAACATTGAAATTACAGTCGATGCCACGAATAAAAATTGACAGCTGTGCAGTGACGTCTGTGCTTTCATCTATGGCCAATGAAAACCATGTGAATTCAGAAATTTTCTCTTTTAATTTTTTTTCAATATCTAATGTCATTTCTTCTGATCTTCTTGCTACCGTCATACGATTATCTTCGAAATAATACCTTTTTTCTCCGGAAACGCTATATTTGCCACTTCTTCCAAGCGTTCTTTAACCAACTCTCCATCTTTGTACGGTTTCAGTTTTTTAACTAAAATTTAAATCACAACAAAACTTGACTGCAATTTCCGAACCATCAATTACTCTTTTGAAAATATTTTGTTGGTTTGAAAACTTATGTTGCAAATCTTTAGTTTTATCCTTTCTCATTTATCTCGACAACTCCTTGTATTTGTCAGCATGCTTTGTATCGTAATGTCTCTTCACATTGTACTCCTTCATTACAATAATAGTTTCTTGGCAAATTAAACATGTTGCTTTGCCTTTGTTCTCTACGAAAAAATAACTTTCACCCCATTTCTCCTGAAATGCACGATTCTCACTCACCACCGACTTTATTCTTTTTAGACACAGCACAGAAGTTATAAAGTAAATCGTATCAAACCAAAACGCTTTATTTATCGACCTTCAACAACTACTCTTTGACTTTGAGTCTTTGCTTATACTCGGGAAAATGTTAACTGGAAACAAAAACAAATTATCCTCCTACAACAAACATATTCCAGTTTCCGGTGTAGGTTTGCCTTACGGAAAATTGGCCGTACGTAAAATGGCAGGATATGAATTCAAACTTTCCACTTCTCATTGTAAAAAATCTGATGTAGGCAACACATGACTTTCCTTATATAATGCAATGAATTTACTGCTTTTACAGTTAAAAAACTGTTATTCTTATAGTAGATACTTATATTCCTTCCAAGATATTGGATTTTCTTCAATTAGTTGTCATTTTCATTGATTTAGCGTCATTTTTATCTATTTGGCGAGATTTTCGTTAATTTGGCAACATTTAAAAGTCGCCAAGTTGGCGACATTCCGCCAAAACCACGCCAAGCGTTATGGACGGAGAAATAAGACATTTTTATACCAGATAAATGACTATTGGTGTTCAAATACAAAAGTATTACTCAAAGTATATTTTCTCATGAATGGAACAATCCACGAGAATGATGTCATGAAATTTATCGCAAGATATCGCATATGAAAAGTAAACATGTTTCTCAACAGTTAATATATTTTTTTTAATTTATGGGATTTTTTGATAAATTTATTTGAAAAATGTACAATATGTCGACAACGGATCATGCTAGCGTTCTAAAGTTTATGTCAATCGTTTTCTAAGGAAAAATTGTATAAGAAATTTGCGTTATTTTATTTGCGTAATTTTATTAAAGGTTTTGATTTTTTGATGATTTTTTCAAAATTTCACTCGAAAATTTAGAGGGCTTCTGAACATTCGATTGCGTTTAAAAACAAAACAATAGGCTTCCAGTATTCACGGATTGTGATTTTTGTACCAAATTTCATTCGAATCACTCCATTCGTTCGTGAGATATTGTCTCCACAGACTCACTGACACACCCACACACATATTTTCACACACACACACACACACAGAGAGAGAGATATCACCTCAAAAATGTTTGATTCGTGATCTGGGATGCTTGAAACGTGCTCTCCAGTCGAAAACTCGAATTCGAATTTTCGACCCAGTCACAATACTTTCGTTATACATTATGTATATAAGGAAAGTAAAAATAGATAATTTTTAATTTACAGCTGTTTGATTTGCTCTTTTTATTTGTTTTGTAGTCGAAATCTTAAAGAAAATTTGATGTAACAAATAATTTTTTATAAAATTTTATGATGCAATTTTTCTTTTCTTTTTCTTTTTTGCGAAAGTCTTGGAATTTTTACTTTCCTTATATATAATAATGTATAAGGAAAGTATTGTGATGGGGTCGAAAATTCGAATTCGAGTTTTCGACGGGAGAGCACGTTTCAAGCATCCCTGATCACCAATCGAACATTTTTGAAGTTATGTCTGTGTGTGTGTATGTATGTGTGTGTGTGTGAAAGTATGTGTGTGTGAAAGTATGTGTGTGTGTGTGTGTGTGTTTGTCACTGAGTCTGTGGAGACGATAACTGACGAACGAATGGACCGATTCGAACGAAATTTGGTACAAAAATCACAATCCGTAAACACTGTAAGCCTATTGTTTTTATACGCAATCGAATGTACAGAACCCCCCCCCCCCTAAATTTTCGAGTGAAATTTTGAAAAAATCGTCAAAAAATCAAAACCTCTAATAAAGTTACGCAAATAGACATTTATTATGTAATTTTTCATTAGAAAACGATTGACATAAATTTTAGAACGCTAACATGAACCGTTCTCGAGAATATTACACATTTAAAAAAGAAAAAATATCAAAATGTCATATAAAATAAAAAAAAATATTTCCTATTGATGAGCCTGCTTCTTAACATACATAGCAGCGTCCATGGAAATCAGGTAGATTGGCCTACTAACCCTGAAGAGTGGGGCCCATCTATCCTTAACAAACCGGATAGATGATCATGGCGCTTATCCGCTAAACGTCAATGAAACGCATCGTCGTTAGACATACAAATACAATGTTTGGGTCCTCGTTTAAGGGGACGGTGGACTTTGAAATTTTTTTTATTTGTTTATTGACTTAGAAACGTGAAAATTTGTATAAATATTTCTCTTAGCATTACTATATACAATACCATTAAATTTTTTTTCAATTTTGTTATAATTTTATATATTTTTTTTTAATTTAATTTTTTTTAGCGAAAATTTGAAAATGCTCCTTGCGTGCCACTTGTTCACATTTTTGATTAATTTTACATTATGATTACTCAAAAACACACTATGAACAAATTTGGGTATTTATTTTTAAATCTCTTAGAAAGTTAATTTTTTAAAAATATTTTTCTGCATTAAAACTTAATGTTCATCATTTAATTAGGTTCTTATTCACTTTTAATTGCCTTAATAAAGTCCAATTATAAAATGCATATCCAGTTTCATTAAAAAATATGAGAGGTGTCTTCTTGCCAAATTTCATGCATCTCAGACTAAAATTAAGACTGGACCATTTTCAAAATGCAAAACCTTTGAAAATTCCGTTTCGAAAAAAATGCATTCAACCTTTTGTTTACGGGTGGGACAGCGTCAGCGTCCATCCCAAACGAAGAACCTCCCAAAAAGACAGATATTTGACGTACCCTATCCCAAACAGTTCGTTAACCTCAAGGTTAATAGAATATTATTATATATAAGATATTCTACGGACCTTGCGTTAACCTAACAGTTCGTTAAACATTACACCTACAGGTGTAATGTTTCTGTCAGCGATTTCCATGGACACCAATGCCTGCAAAGGGGGTCGAACTGTTTGGGATAGGGTACGTTAAATATCTGTCTTTTTGGGAGGTTCTTCGTTTGGGATGGACGCTGTCCCACCCGTAAGCAAATGTTAAATGCATAAAATAATGTTATATATTAAAACTGTTTTTAGTCGATTTTTAGCTCATTTCAACATCCACCGTCCCCTTAAACTCGATTGCAAGATTTTAACTCGAAATAAACCGTAATCACAAGGAAGCTTACTGGACGGAGAAAACTTTTGAGGGGATGGAAATATAAAAAACGTTATATACTTACAATACCGATATTTTTTTAGTACTCGACAGCGCCAAACTTCTTCTCAAACATCTAAGTCATAACTGTGGGAGTTTACCGTTGCCATCTACCGGTTACTAAACAAATGACAGCGATTGGCCATCTAACCCGTATAGCTATATAACTCGGGTTTACCCTACTTTTGGAACATAAATTATTAAATGTTCGAAATCTGTACAAACTAAAATATTTACAAATTAAAGTATAATTTATTAGTGGTATTAATTTTCATTTTTATATATGCATAATAAGAAAGTCTATTTTCAATGCTTCAGCTATTTACAATTTCGAATGCAAAATATAAATATTAGTCTTAGGTCATACACATTTGCAATTCAAAATGCAATAACTAAAAATTCCCACGTTTTGGAAACTTTCAAAATTCAGTTTTTTAAAACTTCTCTTATAAACGCAACCATCTTAATCCAAATTACGTTACGTTAAATCAAAATTTATATTACTATGGTTGCGGAATAAACCGGATTTTTTCCCGTTTTCTGCAACTCTATAAGGGGGACACAAAGAGATGTAATGCCACTGCTTCAGAGATACAAAGAAAGAACTGGCTGTAGTGCCAAGACTGGTAGAAAAAATCTGCTTCTGCATTGTGTCAACCAACGGATGTTGTATATAAAAAAATAAGGTAATGAAACTATTGTAACTCATTGAATTTCCTTAAACACGGAAAATATATGACGTGAATGTTGCGTGAACTCGAATATGTCTTAAGAAGATATAATAAGCCATGTCTGCCGTGATGCATCGATAACTTACGTGAAATGAAGTTGCTCAAGCAGGTATGATAAACGAATAAAATAAACTTTCATGAATACCTCACTTTTATTTAATGAAAATACAGAGTAATACAAATTCAAATATCGATAATAGTCTTCCGTTGTTTCGTGGTGGCCTTCAACGAACACAAAGGATTGATTTTTCAGTTGTTATTCACTTCCCATCATAAAATTAACTGCACGAAAAACCAATTATTTTCTTCTAAGATTCGGGAAATTTCCTTTAGAATTGCACCATTAGCTTTCTGTATGTGCATTGATTTTTCATTTTGTGTTATTATTTTTAATGTCAAGTTAACAGAATAAACTACTTACATTTTTTCTATTACTTACAAAAGAAAAAATTCTCAACAACTGTATTTAAAGGTACAGAAACGGGATACGTGACTATTCTGTCTTCTCGAGATTATTGTCTGCTGCTAGGAATTTTCGAAGATGAAAGTGTTCGCTGTGATCGCTGTAACTTTGGCCCTTTTGGGGATCTCTTCCGCTGATGAAGATAAGAAGACCAAGATTTTAAATTTCTACAAGTGCATATCGTGTGGTGAGTAGCTGACTTTAAATTGTTCAGTGCGTAATAAGTCGCGCAATTCGAAATCTATGTTTAAAGATTTGATCCGGTATCAGTTAGAATGTTTACTGCTCAGCAGAACGAACGTTTAACTAATATCTATGCAATTAAGAGCTACGGGGCTTCGGGACTGCACCCAGGGACCAGTAGCGAATGCTCGTATTTTCTATACAGTGCGTATTTCACAAAGAGTGTTCCGAAGCAATATAAAATCAACGGCTGGACGTAAAAATTAAATGAAATATGAAAAATGATGAATAAATAAATAAAAATAATAGTAATAAAAAAAAATAGCTATGACAGTTGCATCCCCTCGAAACCAACAATTTTATAGAAATTTAAGATTCAATTTTTATATGGCCCCTAAAAATTTCCCTGTACTTAATTAGGGCGGAAAAAATTTTCCCGGTACATTTTGATGAAAAATTCACAGAGATATTTCAATCATTATTATTAAGTGTTTTTCGTTCGATTGAAAAGGACCAGCAACAAATAAATTATTTAAAATTAAACGGTAGCAAATTATAATGGGCATAAACAATTAAATTTTGCATTTTTATGAAATTATTAGTTCAGGGAATGCAACTATGCTGATTTTTTTTTTAATATTTCACTTTACTTCTATAACCCACTTTTGATTTATATTCCTTTCGAACCCTCTTCGCGAAACATACGGTATATGTCTACAAACTACAAGATTACTGAAAATACGTATATTTCTGTCTATTCTGTTCAAGCATCATCAATCATTAAACATCTTTAGATTCCCCAAATACATTTAACCTCCTAATTTTTTTAAACAAAATAAAATATCTCGTGCTTACGCATCAATGTTTAACCAAGGAGCAAGTAAACAGATTGAGCGTAATCGTTACAGCTGAAGTGTTCCCCTTTTTCGCAAAGCTCCGTTTTTCACAGAAATTCCAAACATAAATGTTATTTACATCATAAAGCTGGATGCAAGTTTTATATTTATGTAAATTATAGAGCTCTTTTTTTTTTCAATTTATATTTTAAATGTAGTTTTTCAAAGTACGCTGAGCTTTTTTTTTTTTTAAATTACTAAGGGATTCTTAAATATAAAAGTTTGGAAAACACTGCCTTTGACAATTATTATACAGACTAGTGAGGTCGGTCAACAGGCATTCTGTCCGTAAGTCTAATTTAAAAAGACGGGTTTATTCATGGGATATCTGGCTATAATAAAAGACAACACTCAGTCCCTATCTGTGCATCACAATACAAAAGGAGGTATTGCAATATCCATTGTTGTAAATAAATTAACAAGAAAGATCAATCATGCATAAGCATTGATTATGAAACACTTTCCAACTGAAATGCAATTTCATTTAAAAATTTCTAAAATGTGATACATTCAGTGGTGATATCTTTTACATTATCAAAGTAGTACAGTAATTTATTATACTTAAATATTTAAAACTGTATCGAAATATAAATCATCTGATTCTTTATGCAAAATCAATGAATATTTCATTCATATAACTTGTATTCCAGACTCCAGAGCTAAATAATTTTGTGTGAAAAAAATTCAGCAATTCTTATGTAATTCATCTTACAATCGCTTGAGATATTTGCATTCTGCATATGTTAAAATTAGGCTTCCTTGAAGAAATAATAAAAGTTTAGGGATCATTTAAAATCACAACTATTGTAATTGCATAGGCACGGAATTTAGATACACAGATAATACACAGATAATATATATGTGTATGTGTATGTACTCAAAGTATTGGAATCGTGCCGAAGATCGGAACTCGAATTTTCAAAGTATCTACACGTTTTGGGACTTCTAGAACACGAAAAAACTACTTTTAGGAAGACGTCTGTGTGTGTAAGGGTGTATCTGTGTATGTTTCTGTGTGTCTGTGTGGATATTACATCCACTCTAATTGAAAAACTAATGGACCGAATTTCATACAATTTGGTAGGTATGTTTTTTGTGGGAAATCCTGATGTTCATTAGATTATAGTACGATTCGTAATAAAAGAATCTGCCTTCTTTGCGAAATGGCCGCAGAAATTGCCTTTATCCACTCTAGCTAAAAACTAATGAACCAAATTTAACAAAATTTGGAGTATAATATTTCAATAACCTACAAGTGATTTATATACCAAATTTAACAAAATTTTGTATATAAATCATTTGTAGGTTATTCTACTACGATTCGGGAAAAAGGAACGGGCTATTTTTGCGAAATGGCCAGCAAAAATCGTTATATATAAAAATAAAAGAATACGTGTGCTCAATTATATCAATTAAATTCCTATTTTATATGTGATTTTTGACAACAAAAAGAATAAGACTAACCCCATTACTCTAGGACTAGCCGTTCTTGAGATATTCTAGTTTTTTCGCGTTTTCGCTACGCCACCTTTGACAATAAGTCCAGCTATCAAATGAGAACCAAATTTAAGTTTAACGTGTAAATTCAATGTCATTTAAAATACTTATGTTGTGCAGATAAACTCAAATTATCATTGAATAAATAAAGAGAACGAATATGAGTCTGCAGGGAAAGACATGTGCTGTCCACATCAGAATTTTTAACAATATTACACCAATGATTTATAGAAGTGAACGGGGATTATTTTCAGGCCATTTCGAAAAAAATGTATGATCTATATTTAAAGATCCATCAAATTTTTGTCGAATAAAATGTTCAACAAATTTAAGCTGTGTACCAAATTTTAACTCTCTAGGACATAGGAAAGTGCATTTAAAATGCCATCAATTAAATTTATCATGAAGAGTTATATAAAATTTTAAAAAAACGAAAAATTGTTATCTACCAAATTTATTTTAAAATATGAAGCCACTCCCATATGCAAAACGTTTAAACAAATGGAGAGATATTTATTATATAATATCTCTCTCTTTTCTTTCTGGAAGATATCCCAAAGTCAGAATTTAATTGAATTTGTTTTTTCCCTATATTAAATAATTTTTTTAATTAAAAAACTACTTAACATATTTTACTGAATTTTTTTTTATATATTCTATGGGATAATGTGAATATTTCCTAAAAATTTCGAAGCAATTCGAGAATTTTAAATTTACTTAAAAAATGTTTGAAAAATTAGGTCCCATAGGGTTCAATGTATTTCATTTTTTCAACCCGGGTTCAATAAAAAACTAATTGGGTGATATTATTTATTTATATTCCCATAGGTCCTACAGACCGTCTGAACAACATACTAAAATTTCATTTTGATAAACTCATTTTTACGGCAGTTATCGTGCTAACGGACAGACAGACAGACAGACAGAATGAACAAAGTCATAAACACTTTTCAACTTTGTTGTAAAGTGTTAAAAATGAGTCCAATATCCGGCTTCGTTTTCAGTCTGGGTTGTAATATGCAACGTAAAGCTCCAGGATTCTCCATTCTAGTCAATAAGTTAAAAATCTAACCATAGATAAACCCATAAACCATAGTCACCTTTATCTAGATTGCCCTTTCATTTCCCTCTTTTCCATGGTTGAAAAGTGGAAACCAGGACAAACCCACAAAAAGTTAGTATCGCCATCTACCGGTGCCAGTTAGAACAAGATTAAGATAATGACAGTAGGTGATGCGACTGGATGTGAATTATTTTTAACACTTTACAACAAAGTTGAAAAGTGTTTATGACTTTGTTCATTCTGTCTGTCTGTCTGTCTGTCCGTTAGCACGATAACTGCCGTAAAAATGACTTAATCAAAATGAAATTTTAGTATGTTGTTCAGACGGTCTATAGGACCTATGGGAATATAAATGAATAATATTACCCAATTAGTTTTGGATTGAACCCGGGTTGAAAAAATGGAATACATTGAGCCCTATGGGACCTAATTTTTCAAGCATTTTTTAAGCGGATTTAAAATTCACAAATTGCTTCGAAAATTTTAGGCAATATTCAAATTGTTCCATAAAATATATAAAAAAAAATTCAGCGAAATATATTCAGTTGTTTTTTAAATAAAAATTAAAATAATAATAACACCTCTTATATTAAGCGATCACGTGTCCATGATATGAAACGATCACATGACCCACATCAAAATGATATATGGCATCCATCTTGTGTCAAAATCGTGATTTTTAAAGTTCTTTTTAATTCATATTGAGTGTTGTATCCGTCCTAAAATTACTTTATTTTTGACTAAATTCTGTGCATCTACATACTGAAACAACGCAATGACAATATATTTCAGTTTAAATGCTCTTCCAAATTTGATTATTTCTACTATTAAGCCTATTTTTCACCTATGTAAAATGTAAACAGCAAAATATGTAGAATGAGTTGTATTAGAATCGCTGTAATTCTTTAACACAAAATCATTTAGTCCATGGAGTCTGCTTAGCTGATATGAATTCATTGATTTTAGAAAGAGAAGGACGATATTTTTCGATGAAGTTTTACGCATAGAGCTTACTTACTTGCAGCTCAATGGTCTTAATTTTTAAATAAAATAAATTGTTATAGTATTGTGATGAATGACATGAATGGGGGAATTATTTATGAATGAAATGTTGCTTTTATAGAGAGAGCCAGGCGTGTTATTTTTTTATGACGTCATTTGAATGGATTTCAGTTGTTTTCGATGAAGTTTTCAAATATAATAAATTATCGTAGTATTATGATAATTCTAAAATTATTACCGAGGAATGTATCACATTTTAGAGATGTTTAAACCAGGCAATTTATACTTTAATGCCGTCATTTGAATGAAGTTAATTTTTTTCGATGAAGGTTTAAGGTTTCAAATATAATAAATTAATCTAGTATTGTGATAAGTTTTAAAATATTACCGAGGAATGTATTGCATTTTAGACATGTTTAAATAAAATTGCATTGAAGTTGGAAAGTGTTTCATAATCAATGCTTTAAGCATGATTGATCTTTCTTGTTAAAATATGAATACATTCATATATCGAAACCAAGACGAGCTAGTCCAATGAGGTTCAAAATTCAAAGAATCAAAATATATTGCAAAAGACAATGACGTATTACATTTGTACTTTCTAACTACTCTGGTTCCCAAGTTATTTAAAAAAACGAATACATTTATATAACGGGGCGGCCCTGATTCTCGAGTTATTTCCAAAAATCTAAAGAAGTGTCAAAAGTATGAGACAGGCACCATTGGAAATTAGTCACTTTGCTTTTGATGTTAACTGACACCACCTAGCGGTCAATTTTGCTGACGAAAGAACAGGCATTTACATAAAGGTGGCTGTAAATAAACTTACACAGTAAAACATTTGCTAGAATGTTACTGAAAGTTTCATGGGAAGTAAAATTCCTGATAGTTATGATATATATATATATATATATATATATAATATTAAAACACCGTGAAATACTACATTACAAAATCATCTGAAATCACACTTAAAAGGCGCAAAGCTGCACTAAAAAGAGGATTAAAATATTGTCAAAAAGAAAAGAGGTATGGATGGAAACAATGTACCAAAAGATGGCCGGGGGGAGTTGTGACCCCCTCACCCCGGTTAAGCATGCTTTACGTCGCGACAACACTCCCGGAGAGCCGGTACATTGCAAAAAGGAATACGAATGTATCAAAATGTAAGATGTAAATATACATCACACAGAAACAAATATAAGATATAATTGTCGAGATCCAGCCCTATCGAAATTCATCCACAGTAAATGTTTGAAATATGTTAAAAAGTGTGTGAATAATGTTTGAAACATGTTCACAAGTATAAATTAACAAAATTACAAAGCTTCCACTTAAAGAAGAATTTAAATATTGACACATAATAGAACAATAATAACAAAGTCTATTTCTAAAACCATATACCTGAATGACAAACAATAGCATATTACATGCAGATGTACATCCCATATTGTGTAATACAAGACCATGCAAATTTGCTATAACGTATTATACATCATACCCTATTCAAGAGGTCTCATATCAGTTATCACACGCTTTACCTGTGACAATCCAGTATGTATATTGCCAACAGTTCTATTTAAATATAAACGGTAACTTTCGGTTACAGTTATTTTATAAAACTTGTAGATAATGTCACTTAAAAAATTCTTGGGAAAACCCTGTGAGATGGTGTTTTGTAGGAAACGATAATCGCATAAATATCGATCTTCCATTTTACTGTTTATTCTTTGACTACGTATTAATTGTCCCAGTATAATATTTCTAAAAACATTTTTGTGCATACACGAGTTCCAGTTTATGATATAATTGATTTTGAAGTGGAAGTCGTTGTTTGTACGATAAACGCAACGACTTCCACTTCAAAATCAATTATATCATAAACTGGAACTCGTGTATGCACAAAAATGTTTTTAGAAATATTATACTGGGACAATTAATACGTAGTCAAAGAATAAACAGTAAAATGGAAGATCGATATTTATGCGATTATCGTTTCCTACAAAACACCATCTCACAGGGTTTTCCCAAGAATTTTTTAAGTGACATTATCTACAAGTTTTATAAAATAACTGTAACCGAAAGTTACCGTTTATATTTAAATAGAACTGTTGGCAATATACATACTGGATTGTCACAGGTAAAGCGTGTGATAACTGATATGAGACCTCTTGAATAGGGTATGATGTATAATACGTTATAGCAAATTTGCATGGTCTTGTATTACACAATATGGGATGTACATCTGCATGTAATATGCTATTGTTTGTCATTCAGGTATATGGTTTTAGAAATAGACTTTGTTATTATTGTTCTATTATGTGTCAATATTTAAATTCTTCTTTAAGTGGAAGCTTTGTAATTTTGTTAATTTATACTTGTGAACATGTTTCAAACATTATTCACACACTTTTTAACATATTTCAAACATTTACTGTGGATGAATTTCGATAGGGCTGGATCTCGACAATTATATCTTATATTTGTTTCTGTGTGATGTATATTTACATCTTACATTTTGATACATTCGTATTCCTTTTTGCAATGTATCGGCTCTCCGGGAGTGTTGTCGCGACGTAAAGCATGCTTAACCGGGGTGAGGGGGTCACAACTCCCCCCGGCCATCTTTTGGTACATTGTTTCCATCCATACCTCTTTTCTTTTTGACAATATATATATATATATATATATATATACGATATGTATATATACATATATATATGTGATATGTATATATACATACATATATAAATATATATATGTATATATATATAAATATAAATTATTAAATCCAAAGTTAGAATCCAAAGTTAGATTGCTGTTTAGTTTATCTAACTTTTCATTTATGAACTATCCTTATTCCTAATTCCTTTTGTATGCTTCGTATTAAAGAAACATTCTATATGTATATATATATATATATATATATATAGAAATACAAAAATAATGCTTTGACAGACGATAATTAGCTGAATATTTAGGAAATTAAGTTGAAATTTTCATGAACGCCTGTAATTGCCACTTTTCTGATAGTTTTAAAATATTATCAACAAAGTAAGTAAAAAAATAAGCAACGGCTGCAAAATGTTTTACAGTGTACAGGTGTTGAGAAGAGTATTTGTTATAGACCGAACCGTGAAGAATATACTTTCTTTTAGATTATATGCCATGAAATTTACTGTTTGGTTCTGTTTGAAATAATTTCGATTAGCCTGTATTGAATTTTGAATTGATGTTAATGTTAAGAAGCCAATGCATTATTTTTCATTCTCTCAGCCGAAGACCCGGCGGCGAAGGAGGAATACATGAAGTGCTATGAAATGAAGCCAGAAAAAGTAAGTAAAAAAAAAAAAAAAAAAAAAAAAAATCAATCATGCATGTATACAGTGCAAACAGAAAAATGCACTTCACCAGCGATATCGAAAATCAAAATGCTTATGGTTTTAGTTGGAAGTTAACAATAATAAATAAAATAATTCATTTTTTACTTTCCTCATATACATAATGTATAAGGAAAGTATCGTGAGGGGGTCGAAAATTCGAATTCGAGTTTTCGACGGGAGAGCACGTTTCAAGCATCCTTGATCACGAATCAAACATTTTTGAGGTGTATGTGTGTGTCAGTGAGTCTGTGGAGACGATATCTCACGAACAAATGGAGCGATTCGAATGAAATTTGGTACAAAAATAACAATCTGTGAATACTGGAAGCCTATTGTTTTTAAATGTAATCGAATGTTCAGAACCCCCTAAATTTTCGAGTGAAATTTTGAAAAAATCATCAAAAAATCAAAACCTTTTATAAAGTTACGCAAATAGACATTTCTTATGTAATTTTTCCTTAGAAAACGATTGACATAAACTTTAGGACGCTAGCATGAACCGTTCCCGAGATATTGCACATTTTTCAAATAAATTTATAAAAAAAATCCCATAAATTAAAAAAATATATATTAACTGCTGAGAAACATGTTCACTTTTCATAGGTAATATCATGCGATAAATTGGGTGACATCATTCTCGTGGATCTAGCTCGTTCCATTCATGAAAAAAGATACTTTGAGTAATACTTTTGTATTTGAACGCCAATAGTCATTTATCTGCTGTAAGAACAACTTATTTCTCCGTCCATAACGCTTGGCGAGATTTTGGCGACGAATTTAGCGGAATGTCGCCAACTTGGCGACTTTTTGAAATGTTGCCAAATTAACGAAAATCTCGCCAAATGGATAAAAATGACGCTATATCAATGAAAATGACGACTCATTGTCGAAAATTCAATATCTTGGAAAGAATATTAGTGTCTACTATAAGGAAAACCTATTTATTTTACTGTAAAAGTAGTAAATTCATTACATTATATAAGGAAAGTCATGTGTTGCCCACATCAGATTTTTTTTTGCTGTAAAAGTAGTAAATTCATTGCATTATATAAGGGAAGTCATGTGTTGCCCACATCAGATTTTTTTTTCTGCTCATGCGAAGATGTATATACGCCTAAACTACAGAATTGTATCAATCTTTTTTTTCTGGATACCGCAAAATAAGTTTCAGATAACCTATAATAATGCATATTTCGATGTATTTAGAGATAATTACCAAGGAATTATACTACAAGATTCGTTAGAAAGAACGATTCTTGTATCTTTCCGATGATATCAAGATAGAAACCATGGCCAAGTTTCGCGCTTATAATGCGCTCGTCAGCATGGAATAGCCGATGTCTGCTATGATAACAAGAAATTTGGCCACAATTTTTGCGAGCTTCTATAGGAACCGGCAATTTTAATAATTCCATGTTGCGAAAATTAATTTAAAATTTATCTCAGGCGAGATATAATATTAAAAAAGAAAAATTCGATATATATACATAGTATATCGTCTGCATAATACTATTTCAATGGAACCTTTTTTTTTTTTAATTAATATCACGACAACCCTTGGACTCAATAGCGTCGTCAGACAAAAACTCTCGAGCGGGAGATAACAAAATATTTTGCTTCAATTTCTTTAAATGTCATTTCTTCAAAATACAATGGGATTGATGTATTTATTCTTGGGGGGAGGGGGTTGATCCCCAAATGGCGACGACACTAATTAGACCTAAACCTCGTGCAGGGTTACACGCAGTGAAGTAGAGAATAATCCAGGTTTCTCTCTTTTTAACATGCAGTAGCGCACAATTTGTGCAGTACGAAACTGGATTATGCAGTATTGTTGTTGTTGAGACCCAGATCGTCCGACCTACCAGAAAGATGTAAGGTAACCGTTTGGACGGCCGGGAAGTGCCACCCAATTTAGACCGGAACCCAGTGGGGGAGGCATCCACAGGGACCGTACCCTCCTTCCCCTACCACCAACCTCTCGGAAGGACTTACGTACCCACATGTTTAACGTGATCGTACTCCGCACGAACATGGCGGCAGTTGTGGCAGCGTGCAGAACCAGCGCGCAAACCACCGGGCTACCGTGCCCGAAATGTACCAACAGCACGCGGTATTCCCAGGTGGTTACCCACCCAAGTACTAACCGCGCCCGATGCTGTTTGATTTCGGTGATCTAACGAGAACCGGTGTTTTCAGCACGGTAGGGCCATTGGCTGGATTATGCAGTGTCGAAAGCCCAGGCCAACCGACTCATCCGAAGACATAGAGTAACAAGATGGATGGCCGGGGATTATGCAGTGTCGAAAGCCCAGGCCAATCGAATCGTCCGAAGACATAGAGCAACAAGATGGATGGCCGGGGGGATTATGCAGTGTGTAAAAATTTTTCAGAGTTGCTGGTGGGATTAAGGGGATATATTTTTTCGTAATGATTAAATTTGTTTCTTTTAATGGGACGAAGTAGACTATGCGTTCTGTTTCGTATTTATCATTCTAATTTCCGCAAACGTATTGAATCGTTATTGTCATAGCCTGCGCTACGGTTGCAAATACACAAGCATACTGGTATGTTTGTGTATGTGCTGTCTCAGATCTTCTTGGAGACAGACGATAGGGATGATCACCGAAGTAGTATTATGAAAAATGTATTAAATGCGTTTTGGGGGACCATTCGTTTTTCGAAAGGCATATTTATATGTCATTTTTTTTTTCAGTGCAAGAAGATGGCAGAGGAATGCAAGGCTAAATTTATGCCTACTCTAACTACTTTAGAAGAACGTTGGGCGGCTGTCTGTAAGAATGAGGATCACGTGACAGAGAAGGTAAGTGGGTTTTGAATTACTTTTACAGATAATTAAATAAATTACTTATAAATATTGATTAGCTTTAGTTACTATTGCACTTTTCTATTTTTCTGAAACATTACATCAAATTGATGTCTTCACTTAACTATTTCAAAACACACAAGATGGTTAAAAAAAAAAAATTTTTTTTTTCGCTCTGTTAACATTCAGGATAATTTTTTGGAACCTTGCTGAATCCAAATATAACAATTAAAATTGCTTTAACACACACAATTGTGGAGAAGTGATTAAAATAAAAAATGTAACCAGATGAGGCAGGGTTATTAAAGTACTAGATTTCTTTTTCCAATATGAACACTATAAAGAACTAATGTAAATTTTCCACAATGTCGGGAGAGGGGAGAGGTCAGGATCCCCAAAATTCCATGCCTACACAACTGCTCTAAATTAAAATTGCATTTTTCAATACAGTATGTCTTATCCTGTCATGTCTTCTCATTTTAATGCACCTCTCATAGTTGTCATAAAATATTATAACGCTATTAGATTTGGAAAAATCCACTTTTGGTCTATGTGTAGATTGTAGCACAATTACTAACTTAACAACTAAATGTTAAAGTTTAAAAATATATATATATATTGCGAGTGGGATTCGTATTTTATATCAACGTGCCACATGAACCATGGTTGCTCATACAAATTGTGAAACCCCCTACACACACTTATCACGGGTTCCCCTCGTTATTTGATTTTCCCTCCTTGTGAGCCTTTCATGTCTGCCCCAACCTAATAAAAAATTAACTGAAGTGTGGCTCAACTCGACTTCAGAATCCATTTTTAAGTAGCTTGTGATTTTTTTTTTCAAAGGAAAAATGTGAAAAATCTGTATCGTTGGTCAAAATGTTCATTTTAAAGAACTTAAAAAAAAAATCTTTCGATTGATACCAAGTTTGTCAATGTATTCCCTCAGGGATGAAACTTGCCTCCCCCCCCCCTCATCCCGTGAGGGGGTTAATGACGTTACGAACACAAATATTATATCGCAACTATTTTTCATTACAACAATTAAAACTGTTGAGTTTCGTGATCGAACCTTTTATACATAATTATGTCAAATTTTGTCCTATGCTACCATGTTAAAAAATATATAAAATTTCGAAATTTTCGCTTGATTTTCAAAAAAACTCTAATCTAGTTCTGGATTTTTCTATATTAAAGCCAGATATAAATTTTTGTGAAAACCCATTAATATTTGGGGCAGCTATTGTGTGCACAAGAAATCGATCACAGAGAGACGACAGACACACAAACGGACACCACTCTAAAAATAGTCAAAACGTCTTCAGGAGGACTTGAACCAGATATTGGCATCGAAATCTCGTAATCAAAATTTTCGTAAAAACAATACTTTATACTATACTTGTATTTTATAGTATATGTACACGATACTTTTTCATACACATAGTATATGAGAAAGTAAAAATCTGGGTCCGGGCCTCTTTACTCGAGTAGTGTCTTTCAAGAGTTTCACTATTTTTGTGACACCGTTGATTTTCAATTCCTTTATATAATAAATTTCTCTCAAAAACTATAGTGTTTGACAGTTTGGGTCTTCTTTTATACCATATCAACTTTAGCAGACCAGGTATAACTTTGAAAATGGGATAAATAAAACCACTATGTTAACAAACAGCACTTGTTCATATTAAATCCAAGAAACCAAGACTCAGTAATCAATAAAATTTGCAACACAAAGTATGAAAACATATAAATGTGATTTATATATATATATATATATAAGATTATTAATATTGTATTTTGTGTTTTCAGCTTTATGACTGCGTGATAAATGATGAACACAGGAAAGATGTAAGTATAATGTAAATTTGAAATTTAAATTTAATTTTCTGGTTCAAACTAAAGAAATGCTGCAATTTATAGCACCTAAAATAGACCCGGAAATTCAAATTTTTCAAAATGGTCAGTAGGCAGTTATAGTTTAGTGGTCACTCTATCAAGGATTTATTGTAAAATCAATAAGTATGGTTATATATACTTATATGTAATATATGATTATATACATATATGATTGAGACATTTTAAAGCTTTCCCAATTAACATACAATTTTCTTTCATAATTCTTATTCCAAATTCCTATCTCATATCCCGTGCTTATTGTGCCCACATTAAATTCTATCCTAAGGTATTAATATTACCAGAGAATGCACGTACTCTTTCTTTCCCTCCACAACATATTTGGCCACTAATATTAACCACAACGTAAACTTTCTCATTAGAATTTCTCTTCTGTCTCAGCCTTGAATAGCGTATAGTAATAACTAGACGACTACAAGATATTTTAAAGATAAACCTTCCCAGCCGTAACTGCATTCCCATTAAAATATATCTTCTATAAAAATCGCAAGAACGGAATCTACGCCATAACTTCTTCGATATTTCCCTCTCAGAAATAAATGTAACTTGTATATAACCATCAGAGACTGCTGTGCTTTGAGACTCAGTACGAGATGGAGGCCGATGTATAAAATTTGTTCAGTTAGTACTAGTGATAAATCAGTTTTTATAGAGCTTACCTGTTTTACTTCTAAGTCCACGATAATACCCATTATATATACACATATATATATATATATATATATAATTTTTTTTTAAAAATACCGAAGTATGCTAAAAAAATTAAGGATACTTTGCAAATACGAATATTTAAAAATACTAAAGTTATTAAGCAGTAAAGAGTGACGATGCAAAATACATTTAATTTATTGCGCAAATGCAGCTTATAAATAAAAAATGATTTCAATAATATTAATAATAATAATTATAATAATAATAGTTTGAAAGTTCAATGATAGAATAGAGAGCAAGCAACTCGATTCAATTGTTTAGAAATATTATACTTAATCAGCTTTTTAGAATTTATAGATTATCAGATAAAAAATTTCATGCTATGCATATAAATAATCTAAAAATTACCAGCAAATTATATAAATATTCAGCTTATTTAGTAAATGGTATAGTTAAAAAGTTTAGATTAGCTGAATTTTCATGATTCTCTTCTTAGTATCTTATATTAGCCAGACATCAACATTCTCTTGTATTAATAATACTTTATATTTACATCCACTTAAACATTAGCCTTACTATTATAAGCCCCACTATTTTGTAGTTCTTAGTATAATATTACCTTTTAATGCCTTTTCGCATTACTGTTATTTATTTCTTACGATTGGCAACAGTAGATCTTTTCTTCTATCCTTTGCGAATGGCAACACTGGTCTCTTCATTCTGGGTTCCAATGGTTCGGGCATATGCAGAGTTTTTCCCAGGTATTATTGTTTCCTTTATTTTTTCATCTTTATGTGTGTTGTCCAAGTAGAAATAGTTTATAGATATAATCTATCTATTTCCTCAGAAACATCATATATTGTGTTCATTTTGAGAAAATACTTGGACCCGACGAAGAGTCTTGTCGAAATGAACAATTCATTTATTTAGGCCTAGTCCTTGTCCACGTGTATAGCATTAACGCTTGGATTTTTTTATTTGTTTTTCTATTATCGATTTCATATAATTGATATTTGTTGATTATCTTTAGCTTGATGACTGGAAATTTACATTTTCTTTCTCCCATTTGATTGAAGATTCGCTATTTAATACTTATTTTTATTTTGTAGGTTTTATATTAAGTTAGGATTTTTGAGTTGCAACTTCTCTCTATTCTATCATTGGACTTTGAAACTATTATTCTTATTCTTATTATATATATATATGCTCGCGGTTAGATACTGTTGTTACTGATTCACACTCTTGCACTTTAGTTTTTGTTATTTTAATTTATATATATATATATATATATATATATAAAGGCTAATTTAAAACATGAACAGTTGCATACCCTGGTTCAATAACATTAAGGAGGTTAATAATGAAATACATGTAATACAAGTAGACTACAATAATTGAACTCAGGATAGACAAGAACTACATGCAGAAAAGTATGAATGGACTCGTCCAAAACTGGCAATCAATCAATATATATATATATATATATATATATATATATTGGTAATTTTTTAAATATGATTTTGATGTATTTTTTGATTTAATGTCTTTAATGCTAGAGTATCCTTATTCTATTGTTAAATAATGGACCACGTTTTGTCTCTTCATATAGATAAATTACTAACTAATATTTTCCATGTTTATAAATTGTATATATCTATAGTTACCTAAGTTAAAATATTGAAATATGGAAACAGAAAAACGGCACAGTTCGTAAATTTCTGGCCAGTTTTTCAATTAAAACAGAATGGGAGGGGGGGGGGGGGAAACTAGTGACTCGTTAGTTGTTACCTTTAATCGATAAACCGCATTGTTTAATCGAACTGTGGCGAGTGCCTATTTTCAAGTCTAATCTATAAATAAAATGTGTTTGAGTTTTCTCAATACAACTAGCATATACATATATAAATACGGTGTACCTGCGAAAGTCCTTAAGCGCCTTAGTAACTTTGTAAGGAAATGTCCATGAGTGTACACGTTAGGTCCAGTTATAGTAAAAGGGCCATATCGAATCAAAGTGATCGAATAAAAGTGATTGAAGGGCCCTAGCGGAGAATTTAGGAAGTTAGGCTAACGAACTTGACAACAAAGTGAGATAGAAGAAAAATGTTAATTACAAAATTATAGATAATTGTCGAAGGAATTTTAATCGTTATTGAAACTAGGACAGAAGGCATTTATTTGACACAAGAATGTGAGTGAAGAATGGATGTTCCATTCAAGAATCAAACAACATAATTTCGAGTGTCGGTAATTTAAGCACATTATTGTCATTTGCCGAGTGGCAACATGTATATGACCATGTTCAATCTTTTGGGTTAGTTTACGTTATTCACTTTTAATAAAGCAATAAACTACGCTATTTTAAAATACCGTTTCTGGATTAATAACACTTTATACATAAAATGTTTATTTTACTTATAACTTTTAGCCAATTAATTAAATCTTAAAGTAAATGTTCCATATATCACCGAAGACTCTCTGCAAGCGTACAGTTACGCCTAATAGACATTTAAAGCTTGCGCCATTACTCCCCGGCCACATAAGGAAGATAATATAAAAACTGATTTAATGAGATAATGTTGAGTCGTATTACTACAGTATATAATACTACTAACAGTAGGTATACCCGTTCTAGGTACGAAATATATAATATAAAGAAACTTAAAATTCAAAATTATGTGCAAATTCGTATAGTATTCTAAGTGATATTGCTATTCAGAACATTCTATTGAAAAGTTTAATTTAATTATCTTAAAAGAAGTATAAGAATCTCTTGTATATTCACAGGCAGATCTGAAGAATAAAACATCCATGTTCTGGTTATAGATAAATTTACAAAAAATATAAAATTGGATCAATATATGCCAAAATGAAAGCGATATGAAATTAGAAAATGAAAGCACTAAAATGCTATTAGAAGATATATATATATAGATATATTATATATGCACCAGCTTTATTCCGTTACAACAATTGGATAAGCTAAACACAATATAAGAATTTAAAAAGTATTTACCAAAATAAAGCAGCTGACTTCAGAAATTGAAAATATCAATTTTTTCTGTAAGGTTTCAGCCCGAAAACCGTAATTGATGTAATCCAGTCAAAAATGTTATCGCGATTAAATTAACCTTTGTATGTATTTCTTAATCATGTAAATCGGAAAAGATAAAAATCGTCTGCTATATGTATAATCTCATTGGATTTAATTCCGTTGCATGACATATCAATTTCTTAATAAATTTACGGAAAAAATATCGTCTGCATAATTCTATGGCATGTTTAATTGTGCGTTTTTTATTAGTATCTATCCTGGTCCCAGAAACTCAAAATATGGACAAAATTTTAAATGGGGCTATTCCAAAGCTACTCACAAATTTTCATGAATTTCGATGCAACCGTTCTCCCATGATGGTAAGACAAACACACATACATACAGACAGATTTTCAATTTTATTTATATAGACTAGCAGCATACCCGTTCTTCGTACGGAGTATATAATATAAAGAAACTTGAAATTCATAATCATGCCCAAATTCTTATAGTATACTAAATGACATGTTTAATCAAAATATTCTGTTAAAATATTTAATATAATGCTCCTAAAAAGAAGTTTAAGAATCTCTGTTCTCGCTATATAAAATTATCTTCATGGACATATCTGAAGAATAAAACATTTTGAACCCCTTATGTAAGCAAATATAAAAAAAAATATGGAATTGAATCAATATATGCAAAATAAAAGCGTTAAAATTGTATGGGACCCGTACTAATTATATACGCGAATATTAGAAAATATAACCTGTATTAGTAGATTACATGTATAAATTGAAAATACCAATAAACCCGTAATCTTTAAATCTGAAGACAGTCATTTATTCCAATATATGTCAAAATTAAAGTGCTAAAATTATATGGGAAGATATACACGTACTACTTATAATGTCCGATTATTAGTAGATTACCCGTTTTGCAATATGAGTCACAAATGTTTTTTGGTAAAATACAACAGACGACGTAATAAATTGAATATATAATTAATCCCCTTAATCTTCATACCAGAAGACTGTACTTGATTCCAATATATATGCCAATATATGTCAAAATATATGCCAATATACCTGTACTACTTATATTCTCGTAGGTTAGAAGATATACCCGTGCATTCCTAGAAGATTACTCGTACAACGTACCATATGCGTGTGTCAGCAATTTTTGCCGCAATAAAACAATGGCGTAATAACTTAAAAATATCAATAATCCCTGAATCAATAATTCCGGAAAATATCAATAATAATAATGTTTAAACCTGAAGAGTATAATTGATATTATCCAGTCCAAAATGAAATGGCAATGAAATTTATTTTATATACATATCTTCATTATTCAAATCGGAAAGGATTTAATAAAAATCGTCTGCCGCATAAACACATTGGATTTAAATCCGTTGCTAAGCGACATGATATCATTTGCTTCAAATAAATTGGTAGAAAAAATATCGTCTAAATAGTTATATTTCTATGGAACATTTGGCGACAGTTTCGTCAAATTAGCGACATTTTAAAAAATCGCTAAATTTATCGCCAAGTGGGACTGTAGAACTGACAGTTCCACTTTGCGACAAATTGACGAAATATCATCACAATACTATCCCCTAACAAAAAACAATTAATATCATTTATGTAGCGCAATTTTATCAATTTCAAGATATTTTTATAGATTTGAAAACATTTTTATCAATTTGGTGACATTTTAAAAATTCGCTAAATGTATTACTAAGTAGGATGGTTGGTCTGACAGATAAATGCTAACCAAACATCATTTCAGTACTCTCTTCTAACAAAACAAAAAAAAATTTCATTGATATGTAGAAGACCCAAGCCACACGACCAACCCGAAGGTTTATGGCAGCTGTTTGTGTGTCGTTTATATCAATTTGGCGACATTTCCGTCAATTTGGCAAAGTTTAAGAAAAGTTGTCAAATTAGCGATATCCCTCCAAATTAGTAGCTTTGAATTTGCAGATATGAATGAAACATTCTTATCCCGTTTCAATATACTAAATGAAAACACTACAATTGTATTAGAAGATATACCCGCTCTACTCTTTTTCTGTTTCAACAATCGGCTATATGAATTTATTGGCTAAACACAATATATGAGTTTAGTAGCTAAATACGATATAAGCTTGAAAACTCTTTGCCAAAATAAATGAAATTGATGTACGCAGTCAGCAATTAATATAATTAAAAGAAAAATCAAACCGTCCATTCATAAGATATACTTTTATATCCATTTATCCATTTATTTATTATTTAAATCGAAAAAAATAATAAAAACATTAACAAACACATTTAATTTAATTGCGATGCCGAGCAACATGATATATCCTCCTAAAATGTTAAAATTTATTAACCACTAACAGCACACCCGTTATTCGTACGGAGTGTATAATTTAAAGAAACTTAAAGTTCGCAATCATGTGCAAATTCTGTTAAAATATTAAATTTATTGCTCCTAAAGAGAAGTTTAAGAATATATGTTCTCACTATGCAAAATTATCTTCACGATCAGATCTGAAGAATAAAACATCCTGCCCCCTTTTGTAAGCAAATTTACAGAAGAAAAAATAGGAATTGAATGAATATATGCAACCCCGTACTAATTATATTGTCGCAGATCAGAAAATATGCCAATGTGTTAGTAGAAGATTACCCGTATTACAATATGCGTCTCAAAAATATTTGCCAAAATAAAAGAGATGACGTAATAAATTGAAAACATCAATAATATCCGTACTCTTTATACCAGAAGGTCGTAATTGATTCCAATATATGCCAATATATATCAAAACATATGTCAATATACCTGTACTACTTATATTCTCGTAGATTAAAAGATATACACGTGTATTTGTAGAAGATTCGTACACATACAACAGTTTAAACAATTTTTGTCATAATAAAATAATTGCATAATAACTTGAAAATATCAATAATCCTTGAATCAATAATCCCCGAAAATATAAATAATAATAATTTTTAAACCTGAACACCGTAATTGATATTATCCAGTCAAAAATGCTATAAGAAAAATCAAATCGTTCTTTTCTAAAATATATTTTTATATCCATTTATTTATTATTCAAATCGAAAAAATAATTATTAAAATTAACAGACAGATTTAATTTAATTGCGTTTCTGAGTAACATGATATAAGATAGAATCTTATAACATGTTAAATATGTCATGTCTTATAACATAAACTGCGAAATTAAATAACGATTTTGATTTTTCTATACTTCTCATTGTTCCGTAAAAGCTTGTTTTAAATAAACCATGGAGATAGATTTTCCCTTTAAATCATGTTTCAAACAATTCATGTTTTCAGAAAGTGACTAATTAACGCAAAAAATCTCCCATCAAATTCAGAGATTAAATTTTAATTCACTTTCAAACGATTTTCAAGCTTTTCGTTTCGATAAACCACGGAGTTAGGGAGTAGAACTCCTAGGAAAAAGTTCCGTTTTTCATTAATATCTCGACAACCCCAGGTTTTAGAAACTCGAAACTTGGACAAAATTTATGGGGGGATATTTCAAGGCTATTCACCAAATTTCATTAAATTCGGTTCAGCCGTTTTTCCGTGATGATGAGACAAACGAAAATTTCGTTTTTTACTAATATCTCGAGAACCACTGGTCGTAGAAACTCAAAACACGGATATAATTTTAAGTGGGGCTATTTCTGGGCTACCCACAAAATTTCATCAAATTCGGTTCAGCCGTTCTCCCGTGATGGTATGACAAACAGACAGACAGACAGATTTTCATTTTTATTTATATAGATATAAAATTTATACCAAAAATATTGTTTCAGGAAGATATCTTTGACGCAAAAAAAACCCAAACCCAAAGATTTTTTACATTCATTAACTTTCAGTGAATAAAAATTTTCGCGTGATTTTTCACGGTTACTCACTTGTGCTTAAGTAAACAATATTTACATGCACACGAATCTAATGTGCAGACAGTTCAAAATGCCTTCAATCAGCAACAACGCACAACCGAATTCAAGGACTAATATGGCCGTGCACTTTGGAAAGCACTGCTAGGGTTACAGTATTACAGCATCTAGCAACAAATAAAGTACGACGTGTATCCATGCACGAGTTTTGTGCGTTTCTGATACCGATTATTATTAATTAGACAATACTCTAGAATAGTGTTTTTCAAACTCTTTTAGTCTCGGAACTCTTTTTGAAATCTTATTTGATGGCGGAACCCCCAAATGAGGAAAAATTCAAATTATTCATTCAAATTTTACAAACTGTCGTTGATTTACACGAACTTATCACGTCGAGGAACAAACACACTTTGAAAAACATTGCTCTAAAATTTTATAACTGACATTTTTCTTTTATCTCGATTTGTTGCCGACTTCGTTATCTTAACTATTTAAATTCACTGCAACCATTATTCAATGGGGCAAAGTTATTTTACTATAGATAGTCTTAACGTGTACATATAGGGTATTTTCATTATGGGAACTTTATATAGTAAGGCTTCGAAATATTTGAAAAGTAAATAGATTCAAAGCCGCGATATAGCTTTATAAGAGAAGAGGGGTGGGGGCGGCATTAGGAGTTCTTTGTAACCAGGCATCACCATTTTTAGCCTTATACTCTATATAAAATTATTTTGCCGTTTACAATTATTATTTTATTGCATTTTCAGAATTTTTGCTTTATCTATTTTAAATATCTTGAGTTTCTGGAGAAAATATTTCGAAAATAATCATGAAAAATCTCAGGACATTGAAGGAAAGCCAGATTCTTAAAAAACAATTATTTTCTACATTTGACATTTATAATACTTCGTTTACATAATTACAACATAAAAGAAAATTGTTTAACGGTATCAATCGGCTTCGAAGGCAGAAAAACACCTCTTTTTCAGAATGATTGAGACAAAGAAATCATTCTAACAAAGGCTAAGAAATGTCTGTTGAATACACGTTTGTCCCCCCCCCCCCCCCCCCCACGCTCGTCTGCCCTTTTTGACAGCATTAGACAGGAAAATCTTATCTATATTTTTTGTTTGAGTTTCTTTTATTTAAAGTGTTGCTTTTTAATTATAAATAGATGGTATTAAAAATGTTATTCGTTATAACTTTGTTATTACTGCATATTTTTATAGAATACCATAGTCACCTTTTAACAATCATTTAACGCCCCCCCCCCTCCTAGTCTATCGCTGACTGAAATCCGATACATACCCGGTATACGTGGCCAGAAACAATATATATATATATATATATATATATTTCAGATGGCCAGGCACTTTGACCTTCGTCATTCGCCTTTATTACATCGGCCAGATTGTGAACCATTTAGCCTTACGTGGGGCTCGAACCCACAACGCGGCGGTCCAGCGATTGCTACGGAAACGCTTGCCTTGACCACTCGACAACCACGTCGGCGCCAGAAACAATATAAGCATATTTCCTTTCAAGCAGACCTTTGTTATTTTGATAGGACGAATTATCATAATTTTAAACTGTTAAAAAAAATAAGAATCTATTTTACAATCCAGAATTAAGTAACTTTCGGATATATTACTGATGGTTGTGAAATACGCTTCAATTTTAAATTTCACAAATATATGAAATATTGAGAAATTTACAATTTTAATTTTATTCTGCCGTTGCACAATCCCAGATATTTAGCTCTCCATTAAGACAAACGGCAACTTTCTACGTCGAGAATTCGCAAAGTTCTATAAACAGTTCGAAACGTTATCAAAATTTCGGATAGTTTTTTTTTCTCCAAATACATAAAATATATATTCATTTCTTTAAATTTTCGAATGTTATACGGCATTTCAAAGATTTGTATTTTTCATTTAAGATAAACTGTGACTTTCTGCGCTGAGAATTCAGGCTTTAAATCGCCGGAGAAGTATATATCTGCATACACACATACATACATAGCCATACGCACTTTAATACCGTATATCTAATATACTTTTCAAAAAATAAAAATATAAAAACTTGAAAAGCTTCCTATATTGAGGATACCTTTAAAAGAGAAACCAATTGCCCTAACAGGTGTTAACCTTTTGCTTACGGGTGGGACAGCGTCCATCCCAAACGAAGAACCTCTCAAAGAGACAGGTATTTGACATATCCTATCCCAAACAGTTCGATCCTTCTTTGCAGACAATGGCGTCCTTGGACGCTGTCCCACCCGTAAGCAAGACATGGCGTCCTTGGACGCCAATGTCTGTAAAGTAGGATCAAACTGTTTGGGATAGGGTATTTCAAATACCTGTCTTTTTGAGAAGTTCTTCGTTTGGGATGGACGCCGTCCCACCTGTAATGAAAAGGTTAAAAATGAATACACTTTACTTTTATTAAAATATACAAAAACGTTAAATATTTAATTAATTGAAGGTAATTAAGTTACATGACTCATATTTTTTTTAATATAAATGTTTATTTGCAACATAAAATTAATAAGTCCCTATTAAGGAGAGGGGGGGGGGGCAGAAATAAAGAATAAAACTTTCAAGAGCACATTATTTTTATTCACCAAACAAAATAAAATACAGCCTAACTAAACCTGTTCGTTTAAATCAACAACAAAAGTTTAGATAACAAAATCTCAAAACTAATGTATAGGAAAAGCTATTGGGTATATTAATTAGAGACTTGAATATGCAGCAATCAAATAACAAAAAATAAAATTTTCACTTATAAATAAACGCAACATTTCAATTCAGAATATGATTCACTTTTGTTTTTTCTTTCTTGTTCCTCTAGCTTACTGATGAGGAGAAGAGTGAATTGAAGGAATACATAGTAAGTATTTACATTTTTCAGTCAATACATTTTTGAAAGCCAAATTTCAGTTTTACTGAACTTGATAGATTGGCAAAGCAACTTAATGAGTGAAAACAAGATTTCATTTCCCAATTTATAACAAGATTTATACACAGTCCATTTGCGGCCGTCCAAATAGTTGCTCTTAGTCCTCTGGACGAGTCGGACGGTCTGGGTCTTCTACACAGTCCACTTCGACGATGAGAGCTTGCAATTTCTTGGCCAGTTCGGAGATCCAGGGTTCGAATCTCGACTGGAGCAGCAAGGTTCTTTACAGTGGCGTCCGAACAAATCAACCCTGTAGGTTAGTGCAACGATGTCGGAGGTCTGAAAGGGACCCTAGTACAGCTAGTACGGATTCAGTGAATCCTGGAAGATTGAGCGCCAATTTCAAATTGAGAGGACAACGACTACGCAGGAGGCTAACATGAGATAAAAATAGCAGGAGGCGGTCAGTCAGATTGTCAGTTGCCCACCAATCTGACATTAGAGGGTGGAGAATGCAGAGTTCACTTCGACGATAAGAGCTTGCAATGCCGTTCAAGTAGCTCGACAGTAGAGCGTCGTCTGGTCAGTTCGGAGATCCAGGGTTCGATTCCAGGCTGGAGCAGGAAGGTTCTTTACACTTAATATGAACATGGGATTAAAGTATTCAAAATTCTGAACAGTACCTTAATGTTTAATTTATTTACCAAAAATCAACAAATGATGGTAGAAACTTAAATTTTGTTTTCATGACCAACGGATTGCGGAAAAATTTCGCTGATGCGGAAAGTTGAAAAGGTTCAAACAAGCTCAAAGTGCAAATTTTAATGATTCTGTGTGAAATATTGGGATATCATGTTACGCACCCTGTTCACAACTCGTTGGTAAAAGAACGTTACTTGATCTTTCCGGAACAACGAAACTGCAATATTTTCAATCACCATAAGGAACCGATTTGTTTTAAAATTGCTCAAAATTATATTTCAACATTAAATAACCTAGAAGCTAAATTAAAATAATAATAATAATAATAATAATAATAATAATAATATAAATCACGACTTGGTGTCTTGGGGCCTAACCTGAACTACCACTGAACCGGATTTAGTAGTTATGGGTTACTTAGATTTACCGCACACAGACATACATACACACAGGCATTATATTTTAGTATTATAGATAGGTTGAGAAAACTTTATAAGACACAATGAGTAGTATTGGAGTACATTTTAGGTATTTCAGCGTTACCGGTAATTGATATATAAAACAAAATTTGATGTAGGCAGCACATGACTTTCGCTACAGATTCAAACTCATCTTCTCTTCTTTCCATAATGCATCAAATTGAGTTTAACTGCGAACAATGACATGGACAATTATTTGAAATCTCACTGAATTTGCATTTACAATTCAATTTTTGTTTTTGTTTGGCGACTGGACGCATTTTGAGAGGCAACGTTGGGGGGGGGGGGGGGGGGGGGGGGGGGGAGAAATTCGAGTACGGTTAGTCCTAGAGTAATGAGGTTGGTCCTGGTCTTTAGTCGTCAAAAAATTACGTATACAACAGGCATTTAATAGATACATTTAAGCATATGTAGTTTTTTTTTTAGGTTGTGGCGATTTTTGCGGGCCACTTCATAGAAAAGGCAGGTTATTATTTTCCGAATCGTACCAAATCGTATAATCTACAATAAAGTCACCCCATACGTGACTTACCTACTAAATTTGGGAAATGTGTCCCACTAGTTTTCAGCTAGAGTGGATACATACATTGCACAAATAGACATCGTATTAAAAATATTGTTTTCGGGTTTAGTTCTGGGAGTCTCCAAACATCTGGATCCGTCGAAAACTCAAGTTGCGATTTTCGACACGATTCCAATACTTTCTCTGTACATTACCGTGTATTGTAAGGAAAGTATAAATTTTTTTTCAAAAATAATAACAAATATGGCAATATAATTCGCGCCACAAAACAGATCTTTGAATAAATCAATATCAATCTATTTAAAAAGCTTATAGGAATGAATAACGAAGATTACAGTTCATTGGGAAATTTTAATATAGTGATGCTACTTTCTGGTGGTAAAACGTTGTGAATATTCCGCGGTATATGTGCTAATTTTATATAAATGCAAGCATTACATTGCATGTTTTTATAAGTATCCAGTCTATTTTATCTTTCTCTTTTTCAGCAATGCGCTAAGAAATTGAACAAGAAGTTCTGCGAGGACCACCACTAAATATTTTTTTTAAAGTATGAAATAAGTCTACAGAGTTTTAAACACAGAGATTTATTATAGTATAAATTTGTTATTTTAATACATTATTTTGAAACTGTTTTGCTTGAAAAAATAAAATTCTATTGCACTTTGATGAGTGAATTTTTTTTTTCATTGACTAAAATACTGATTTAACTTTAAAAGAAATTTACTTTTTTGCCAACTGGAATTTTAAATAAAGTTGAGGTGAAATATTCTATGCTTGGGCATTCTAAGCTGCTCCAAACGTGTTGATCCGTGGAAAACTCGAGTTGAGATTTTCGACACGATTCCTATACTTTCTCTGTACATCACCGTGTATTATAGGGAAAGTGTAAAAAAGCCTTCAAAAATAATAACAAATACGATAACATAATTCGCGCCGCAAAACAGATCTTTGAATAAATCCATATCAATCTATTTAAAAAGCTTTCTACTCTGCAATGTCGCACTTGTAGCAATATAAATGTGTAACAGAATAATTTATATCTATGAAATGCACATAAAAAATATTAAATATTATTAACCCTCCTAGACAAATGGTAAGCAAACAAGGTGGCGCCAAAATCACCATCTATTATTAGATGCAGCAGGCGGACATTTTTTTAGCAATCGTGGCTAATACCTAGATTGCTGAAACCGAACCAATAGAATCGAAAATACCCGTATCTTTCCTTTGCTTTTAAGACTTACAAAGCAAAAGTACACTATTTTGAGAATACAGCCATTGCAGACAACAGCATCCACGGACCGGTTTCGCGCTTATTATGTGCCAATTGGAACTGAATAGCCGTTACATGCAATGATAGAGAGAAAACTTGTTATATGCCGCAATTTTGCGAACTTCTACGGGAACTCATAATTTCAGTCCCGCATCAAATTTGTAAACAATTTGATGCCGGCATCAAATTGTATAAGAATTTGATGTCGGTACGTGGAAGGACTGAAATTTTCAGTTCCCATAAAAATTCGCAAAATTGCGGTATATGGCAAATTTTCTTGCTACCATTACGGATAACGGCTATTTCGCGCATAATAAACGCGAAATTGGTTCGCGAATGCTGTTATCTGCAATGAGAGTGTCTTCTAGATGAGAGAGTTGAAATTTCGCTTAAGTATAGATCTGGCTTAAGTACAGATTTCACTTAAGTAAGGCTAAAAAAATTACAGTACATAGAAGGATTTCTTGACATTAACAGCAATTTGGAGCTGATGTGTATTGACAGGCATGAAACCAGCCCACCCATGCCAGCTGTTGTACTGGAAATTGATTCTAAGCATTAAAAATATCCGACATTAATATGTTTTGTGATGAGTAAGATGCAACAAAATAGAATCAAATTTCATTTTCTTTTAAATAAAATGATTGAATCATCAATGAAATGAAACCCAAAAAATATTTAACAAATAGAAAACTTTTATTTTCGGTGTTTATTTTATGTTGACAGGGTTTGAAACAGTGGAGGATGTGACAATTAGTTAAACTATACAGATATATTAAGGTAATAAAATTTTATATCAAGACCAGAATAAATTAACAACTACAAATTGTCCTGTTTCATTGATCAGGGGAAGTATACTTCCCCTGATTTTACAGAGTAAAGTAAAATTATGTCAGAATTGCTATCTTTTTTTAATACAAATATGTAATGATTGCTGACAAAAGACATTTTCATAAAAAAAAAACATAAACAATTTTTTTAACTTTTAAATTAGCATTCAAACAAATAACTTGACATTAATACTAAACTGAATACAAAATATAGATTTATGTTGTGGCTGGAACATTATTGAAAGGTCCAGAGGAAATAAGACAAGAAGATGAAGAAACATATTCATAAGTAAATGACTAGATGTTAGTGGCATAGACAAGATTGGAGGTTGGTAGGAGGTTATACATCTTCCAACATTGTCTAAACAATAATATTAGTTCTCCAAAGGTCCCATATTGGAAAACAAAATCTAATATGGTAACTCCCCCTATTCGACTCCTCCCCTATTTCCAAGATCTGGGCTAAGCCTATTACTAGATTAGGTAACTTAAGGTTTGTAAAGTTTAAGTTGCGATATAACATTAAATAAACTCTAATAAATATTTAAAGTGGGATACAAACAATTTATATTTACAGTTACATGACAATGACAATGTAAGAAATTTAATAAAATTAATAGGAAATAATTATAGAAAGAAAACAAATATAATGATTATATAAACAGAAACAATTGTAAATAAATCAATGACAATATAACAATAATATAATTATTTGGCCATTTAACAGTATACATACAATAAAAATAAAATTACAAAATATTCTAAAGTTCAATACAATAAAAATAAAATTACAAAATATTCTAAAGTTCATTTAGTTTTCCCCTCAAATGGAATGCAAGATTTCCTTGCAGATAAACAATTTTTATTATTCACATTCCTTGGAATGGAATCTGAATATCATGTAAAATGGTGCTGGAATGTGCATAAAAATTATAGTTGAATCTTACGACACAAACACTCTTAATGCAAATACATTAAGAGAGTTTGAACAAGAGTGTTTAATAAAAACTGGTTTTGCAATTCTTTTAAAATTCAATATGGATTACAAGACTACTTATTTTTGCTCTGATTGCATGAACAAATTTTTTATCTCTCTAATTGCTCACATTAACAAGGTTCAACTGTATATTTAATTTGTAGTTTCATTAACATGATGGATTTTATTTTGAACAGGAACTCAACAAATATTTCATCTTAATTAAAAGAGTGTTACTGGGCGTTTCTAAAAGACTGCACAACTTAATATGTCTTAATTACTTGTAAGCCCACAGTTTCAATTTGAGAAATTCTTTAATTAAAATAGGCTTGTTTCAGTGTTTCCTATTACACACATCAAAGTAGCTACTTGAATGGGTGATATGAATGTATCCCTTAACTAGATTTTAAAACATAAGGGATAAATTTTTATGTTTGACTGAAATATCTAAGCAAGATTAGTTTCAATCTTTCCACTTGAAATCATTTATGTTATGATATTTTCCTTTTCTATTACATTAAATCAAAATTAACATTCTCTTTCGAAAATGACCAGAGGATAATGGCAGATGTTTGTTAGGCCTAGAGATACACTTCCAGGAATCATCAGTGAATATATAACACTTCTATTTTGTATAAAATTTTAATCAGATTAAAAGGATAAAAATATTGTACATAAAGTGTAGTTATTGCAAATGATTATTTCATAATGATGAAATTTCTCACCCTATCAAAAGCGGTAGCCCATTGGTTAGCGCGCTGGAGTTGTACTCGGTAGGCCCGGGTTCGATTCCAGCCACTGCCAAAACTGCCGCCGTGTTCATGCGGAGTACGATCACGTTAAACATGTGGGTCCGAAAGTCCTTCCGAGAGGTTGGTGGTAGGGGAAGGAGGGTACGGTCCCTGTGGATACCTCCCCCACTGGGTTCCGGTCTAAATTGGGTGGCACTTCCCGACCGTCCAAACAGTTACCTTACACCTTTCTGGTAGGTCGGACGGTCTGGGTTTCAACAACAACAACCCTATCAAAAGCAAATAACATAAACAAACGCTTATTGACCAGCATTCATTGCATCTGATTCCAAATATACCTATGTTTGTTACCATTGTCCATTATCTAAATGATAATAACGCCAGTAAATTACTCACACTCAAAATTATATTGTTTGATACCATTCTATAAGTTTTTTTGTGCAGTATTAGATTACAATAATTGCTTTTGTATATAAAAGCATATATATAGTTTATCTTGTGTATTTTTTACATAAATTTATATTCTAAAAACCATTTAAGGAATATGATGTGTTCAACAGATGGCTTTCCCTACAGAACAATAAATTTAAATATTATGGGAAAACAATAACACAAATTAGAGTTTTCTATCTAGATCTTGTGGAAATCGATTGTGTATTTCGAGAGATATTATGCTTATCGTGAAAAGGTAAGTATTTTTAACATCTCAAAAATGGTTCGTAATAACTTCTAAACAATGGTTTTTAAAATATTAAAAATCATTCAAGACAGTGACAATATTTAAATTTTTATGATTTTTTTTCCATATTAGATTAAAACATGTCACATCTCAAGAACAGGATATGTTAACAATGTATAAATGATATCAATCATTTAAAAAACAAAAATCGTATAAAATATTCATTTGTGTAACATTATAGGACTTACCTGTACTGGATCAATCTTTCTGAAAGCCAATAAGCCTCTGACTCTTCTGACATATATAAATTGAAACAATTGTATAAAATTTCATTCAAATAGCTTAATTTGGGAGATAGCCTGCCCATGCACATGTGAATCCAATCAAATATTAAATAATGCAGAAATTCCCAATTATTTTAAAATTTAGTAATTAGCAATAAATAATATCAAGAATAGAACAATATATGGTAACATTTTTTTTTTTTTTTTTTGCAATTTTGCTAATTTTTTTATATCTAAAACAAATGTTTAGCCAACTTACATCCTGCAATAGACAAATTGGCCTTTTGAAGGCCAATTTTGTTGTATCTTGAAAACATTATTCCTAGAAAAAAATATTTATTTGTTTTTCAAATTGACCAATGATATTGAAAATTATATCAATATTTTATTATATTTTTATAAAAAAAATAGGTTTAAATAATAACATATTTGCATACCATTGATTTTTATTACATTTTTTAGTATAATTTATGCAAATTTCACCCTCACAGTGCTTTGCTATATCAACTGTGATGAAATTTGTCTACAAAAAGTAACATATTTTTCTCATGTCATTTTTATATATCAGCTGCGAGAAAATTTTGAAGATAAAGTAATGTATTTCTCACTTATGTCGTTTTGCCATATTAATTATAAGAAATATGTTTGGGAATAAGAAGACTTACTTGTTTAGCACAGCCAAAAAAATTTTCTGGTAGGGTTAATTTTCCAAAAGGTCTATCCATAAAATTGAAAAAGTCTATTTAAATTTTTTAAATGTTTACATTTTAAATTAAGTTCAAAATTTATAATTACACTAAAAGTTTTTAATTAAGTTAAAAATTTAATTTCTGTTTTTCTCAGATAATTTGTGTTTCCAGGAATCGTGTTTGGTGTCAGGCAGTGTTTCTATAAAAGATCATAATTATTTCGAAAATTAATTTCTATTTATTTGAAAAAAAAAAAAAAAAAAAATACCTCCAGAAAATCGTGAGGAGAGGTATGAAAATCGGAGAGGTATGAAATAATGCACTTGATGAAATAATGCTTCAATTCTGTGTTAAGTTCTATAACTTCATTGTTGTTGTTGAGACCCAGACCGTCCGACCTACCAGAAAGGTGTAAGGTAACTGTATGGACGGCCGGGAAGTGCCACCCAATTTAGACCGGAACCCAGTGGGGGAGGCATCCACAGGGACCGTACCCTCCTTCCCCTACCACCAACCTCTCGGAAGGACTTACGGATCCACATGTTTAACGTGATCGTACTCCGCATGAACACGGCGGCATTTGTGGTAGCGTGCAAATCTAGCGCGCAAACCACGGGGATACCGCACCCGAGATGGCCAACAGCACGCGGTGTTCCGAGGTGGTCACCCACCAAGTACTAACCGCGCCCGATGCTGCTTGACTTCGGTGATCTAACGAGAACCGGTGTTTTCAGCACGGTACGGCCGTTGGCCCATAACTTCATTGTTTTAAACTATCAAAATAAAATTGAGCATGACAGAGCAGTTTCAGCATGAACTACCCAAAAGATGACTGGCTCCATATTTATACTGATGGTTCTGCAATGGAGGATGCAGTTGGAGCTGGCCTTTTTGTGAGGCTTTTTTTTGAGGAATCTTATGCTGTAGGATTAGGTGCCACAAATTTCGATGCTGAGATTGAGGCCATTAAGCGGGCTATTCTTAACCTTCCAAATATGTGTACACCACTTAGAAAAGTTGTTTTCTTTGTGGACTCACAGTCTGCAATTTTGGCTATTGTCTCACATGTAGTAGACGAATCACACCATGTGGAAGAGACAAAGCTGCTTTTCAGCCAGACAATTTCGTCTGGCTGGGAAGTCGTTCTTCAATGGATTCTGAGTCACTGCAATATCCCTGGAAATGAAAAGGCTGACTTCCTGGCAAAGAATGGATGAAATCTACACCAGCCTCTTTTTACATTGTCTTACAAACAGATTTATGGAATTATTGAAAACAGTTTACAAAAGTCCCTCCGTGACAATCAAATTGAAGCTGTGACGGGTAGGGTCTGGAATTCTTTGTTGCATTCTCAGGTCCGTATGGGCCTTCCTCGCTCTGTCTTCACTGCAAATTTTACACTTTTAACTGGAAATGACTTTCTTTGAGGAGACCTTTATCATATTGGCGTGGTTGATTTGCCTGACTGTGTTCTTTGTTCTACTGATGCCATTATGGATTTTAATCATCTGACAAGCTGTCCTGCGCTTTCTTTTATGAATTGTTCTTTCCGGACAACTTTTATAACAAGGCTGGTTTTTATTGGGCTGCCAGAGGGCTCATGGCCGATATGGCCTCCACCCTGACGTAGGATAAAAAAAAAGTTTCAGCATGAGGCAGTAATTTGAGAAATTATTTCTTTTTGCTTTCAACAGGATGCGCTACTGCTAATTCTTTCCTAATTTCATTTTTTCATACCATTAGGAAAAGGGTGACACTCATTTTAGAACAGTGGTGTAAACCCTTTGCTAGGTACTTAACATTAAATAAATTTATTTTCAAAAAGCTACACAACAGCTCTATTAGTTCGATTTTAACTTTCTTGGTTTTTTCATAAGCCGTAAAATGTCTGCGCAACTGCCATCTATAACACTAACCATTTTTTTAAATTAGCAACTAACTACAGGCATCACAGATTATTATAATTAAAAACTGATCTATAAAAGGAGAAATATTCATTACAAATAAAAATAATATTTGAGGTTTTTCTTGAATGAAATGGCACAATAAGGTTTGTCTTGAACAAAAGTATGAGTGGGTGCCATAGTATAAATCACCCAGAATTTTTGCTGACAACTCATAAAATTCTGCTAATTTTATACTACTTTCTGCAATTTATCATTTATGTTATGATCTGCTTTACTAAATGCATATGCCCAATTAGGCTGGAACCTTAAATAACTGTATATTGATGATTTATATTTTAAAAAAAATATTAAAATATATATTAGAGTTACTAAAATTAAAATTATTAAAATATATATTTTTAAATCAAATTTTTCTTCTGAGAGGGATTTTAATTCTAAAGTTCCCTCCATGGCTGTGCCACTGCATGTTTCAACAAAGTGACATAAGTTTATTTACAGTATTTTAATGCAACAGACTGGATTTTTGAATATAATGTCATATTTAATATTCTCATATCTACTTTAATTTAGATACACCTTCAATAAAAATTTCATAGCATTAACCTATTATGTCCTTATTCCATTAAAAGGCCAAGATGTATAGGTGCATTGAGAAAATGTTCAATTTATGTTCCAGAATAATTTGAACACACGCACAATTTTTTGAAAGTTTGGAATTTTAACCCTACTACAATATAATCATTATACATACATTAAGTATTCTAGAGACTTCAAAATAATGCAACTGAAGATGAAAAGGAATAAGGAGCTACAATAAAATGGATGATATGCTTAGATGGTGACATTCAAACACTTTATCAAATTATACACATACCAACACTCAACAATAATTAACAATATGAGCTAATTACAGATGTATTAGTATAATGGATGATTAAAGTATTCATGCACCAATTAAATTCTGTATAGACTCTACAGACAAGATACACAGCTAAACAGTTCCTTAAAACTATGAGTACAAAAATACAGAACAAATAATAGACTATAATTGTAAATTTGTGTATGATATAAAAATTCCAAAGATTTTAGACTAAGAGAAAGAAAAACTGATTGAAAACAAAAAATGTTGTAGTAAATATGCAAACAATGTGTAAATTTTCTTATACTTATTGTTACTATCACTCAACAATAATTAACTATATGTAAAAAAATATGTAGCATTGTGCATCTTGTGCAATTAACATCATCAATAGACTGGTCTTATTATATGCTTCTCAGCATAGAATAGCCGATATGTGTATTGGTAGAAAAATCCTATATAGAAGAGTCCCAATTAATAATATTAATAGTAAAGTCTTGAGTCCAGGTTATCCAAAATTCTATGTGATCTTAGCTAGCTCTTTTTTTCACTGACTCATCACCTTCTCTGATGAAGATAAAACACCAACCCTTGTGATGCCCTGACATTTTTTTTTCAGTGAAATTGAGGAAGAAGAAGATGATGATCATCACCTTCTACTCTTTTAATAGTTCAATTTTTTTAATAGAACTATTAAAAAATCTTCCAGTTTCAGAACTTATTATGGTAGAAAACATTCAAGATTGGATGAGGATGAGCAACAGGAAAGATGACTGATGACAAAATTATAAATTTAGTGCATGAGTAATGTCCAGAGAATGAAGAGGAAGATATGTGTCCAGGAGAAAGCTCAATAATTTCGCATATGGAAATTCTAAATGCGATTAGGAAGCCACTATGATACACCAAACAGCAGGATGAGAGTACACAGAGTATGTACAGTACGTACTAAACAAATATACAAAATTACATATGTACTTATTGCATACATATATTTTAAAGTACATATTTCTTTAACTGCAGAAATAGGAAAATCCTGGAGGGGAGAGGAATATTGTTACTAAATTGCACATTGCAGTATACAAAGCTTTTTTTTTGCGTTAACCGAGTTTGAATGTAACCGAGCTGTTCTCAGTTCACATTAACTCAGATAATTGGGACTCTGCTGTACAATGACTTTAAATTAAAAAATTAGCATTAAAATATATTTTATTCAAAATTTTGATTCAATTAACAAGTTCAAACAATTGAAATGAAACCGATACAAAAAGATTATTTATTAAATTTTTAGAAAGCAGAATTATAACAGAGTTAAACTCAGAAGTAAAGGTGCAAACTATTTTACTATACAGCTCAAATATGAATAAAAGTAGACAATTTTAATTATTTAATTTTCTTCAGAAAATGAACTGTGTTTCTGAATACAGGGATGCATAGGAAATATTTCTAACAGGGTCACAACATTTATGTGAGAAAATTTAAGGAATTCTGTTAAAAACAAAATATAGTGAATTATGTTATAAAAGAAATAACTAAAGCAAAGATCACAAATATAGCAACCGACACTTTAAATGTATGCAACTGTTCAATTTTATAATATAAATATCACATTAATCATATAATATCACATGAATTATATATACATATGGTAATAGTTTTTCATTAGGAATCTTTGGGTTTGGATATTTGGATTCACTAACATCATTTTTTGTATACAAAGACTAAAGACTACTGGAGCCTACAGTTTTATGTAAATTTCAAATAACGAAAAATATTGACACACATTTGGAAAAAGCCAATTTTTTTTTTTGGTGATTATTTAAAACACCATTTGCAGTAATGGTCAAATACACAAGAAGTATGGCAGAAAATATTCTGTTCAGTTCAATTTGATAATTTGTAATGTTCTTATCGGAATGTTATACAATACTACATTTTGTGTGTTATTTTAACACTTAAAATAAGAAAAAAAAATTTAATCGACTACACTATAGAATAAAAATATGCATAAAAATCATCACTGTGTGATTGTTTATAGATAAATTTGGTACCAATATTACTGAAAACAAATATATACTTTCAGCCCTGAATTGAAATATCACATAAATATCACAGAATAAAAATTTTATATTTATAACTAACATAATTCCTACACTTTAATATAGCAATTCTGATATGGAAGAAATTTTGCACTTGACCATTCTATCACATGATGAGCAGTATATTTATATGACTGGTAGTAGTAACTTTGAACTAACTGGCCCAAACTTAGTAATACAATTGAAGATAGAAATTTCACTTCTTATTTCACAATTTCATTATAGAATGTGTTTGCATATGTCTCTTACAATTAGACTGATCTGAAAATCTGCGAAAACAAATATTACAGTAAAATGTTTTCAAACCTGAGTGCAAATTCATGTGGCGCATCATATTATGCTTGTGTTTAAATGATTTCCGACACACGTGGCAAGTAAATGGCTGAGCATTTACATGGATTTTCATGTGAGACTTCCAGGATGACAGAACATTTGTAGAGTATGAACACCTATCACAAAAAAATCTGGACCCTTCTGGTGGACTTTGATTCTCTTCAAAATCTAAAAATAAACAAAGGATTTTGCTTAAAACATTTGATATACATATAGTAAACTCTATTCAGCTCTTATATGACTGCCCTTATGGGCTAAATTTATGGTTAATTAAACAACAACAAAAAAAAAAAGTAGTCAGCAAAGACATAGCCAAGGGACGGGCACACAGGTCTTGTGCTTTCCACAAAATACATTACTACACAAGTTTTATTAAAATATTTATTTTCATTTTTTTGTGCGATATTATTATTTTGTACAAATTGTAAATATATTCTGAGTGTACCATCTTATTTTTTATAGGTTAACATGGGAAAAATTAATGTTTGGAAGGAGAATATCCTCTTAAGCCCTTTGGTATAAAATATACTTATGAGGCCTAAATATTTTTCAGCAAACTATAATTTTGAAACTTTCTAGCTACACAATGGCTGTTCATGAGCAATTGTCTACTTTGCCTGTTAGTCAATTCACCATTCCAAGTACCCACAAAAGGTCACAATATTATGTACTATTTTCACTGTCTTATAATGGTTATACCTTTGTGATCATTAATTTATCTTTTGGGAACAGAAGTTGATCTTTTCCCCAGATTGCATGTAATGCTGAAACTTTAATTCTATAAATTTAGTTCATTGCTCAATTTAATATTAATAAAAAATTACCCTCTTTAAAAAATTAATTTTTCTAACGATATATTTAATTGAAATTGAGTGTAAAACACAAAATATCAACATGATGCATGTGTCAATATTTAATTTAGTAAGGAAATGAATTTTCATGACATATAATGAAAATTATTTTCACAAGAATTGTGCACTTTGATATTCCCTATGCACATAATATGATGCATAAGGAAAGCGATTTGGATCAAAATTATGAATTTCAGTTGTTGACAGATTTACACATTCTGAGCATCCCTGAACTTGAATAGAACAATTTTGAGATGATGTCTGAATGCATATGTGTGTGTGTGTGTCAGATGCGATATCATATCAAATCCAATTTTGTGTGAAAACAATGATGCAAAAGACATATAAAAAGTAGCTATAATTAGCGAAGCAAATCATTTTCAAATTAAAAGAATGCAATTTGAAGAATGTTGATTAGACAATTAGAATGTGAAATATTATAGTAACTCATTTTTTGTAGGTGACTGAATATACTGTTATTATTATTCATACTCTGATCCATAAATTAATTTTTAAATACTAAACTTTCACATGGCAATTATGGGCAGTTCCATAAAAAAAATTATATTTGTGTACATAATTGTTAAATTAAAACTTGAAGCAGAATTTTAATGTGATTGATATTAATATAATTATAAAAATAATCAACTAAAATGAATATTTGAGTACTATAGTTTCCAAATGACAAAATAAGCGTGTTATGACTGTGAATTTTTGCAAAATAAGCATGTTAGGATTGTGAATATTTACAAAATAAGCATATTATCATTGCAGTAGTTTGCCACATAAGCATGTTATGATTGTAAATACAGCAATGAGATGGTTAAATTTATGTTTTGTCTGTGCTATTACCGGGAAAATATCTGCAAAATTAGCTAATATTTGAAAACTATCCATGCTTATGGATTTGTACCTCAGCTTGGTGTTGTTGTTGTTGAAACCCAGACCGTCCGACCTACCAGAAAGGTGTAAGGTAACTGTTTGGACAGTCGGGAAGTGCCACCCAATTTAGACCGGAACCCAGTGGGGGAGGCATCCACAGAGACAGTACCCTCCTTCCCCTACCACCAACCTCTCGGAAGGACTTTCGGACCCACATGTTTAACGTGATCGTACTCCGCATGAACACGGCGGTAGTTTTGGCAGTGGCTGGAATCGAACCCGGGATTACCGAGTGCAACTCCAGCGCGCTAACCAATGGGCTACCGCGCCCACCTCAGCTTGGTGTGTACACTTTCACTCTTGAGCTTGTTAAAAGGCATAATTATTGTTATTAACTTTAATGGAAAGTAGGGCATTTAATACTGTAACAAAATTAAAACCGGTATTTTTATGTATTTTATTTCCAAAACATTCACTTTTAAATTTAAGGGAAAACAAGGCTTACAGTGTTGTTGTTGAGACCCAGGCTGTCCGACCTAAAGTTCCAGTGTTTTCTTACAGTGTAACTCAATTCTGAAGAAAAGTTTTATTCACCTTTTTAATTATTTATGAACATACAAGCATTAATAAAATGAAATTCTTAAATTAAGATAATAATAATATGTTAACACATGTCTAGACCTGAAAAATAATAAATTATTGAGAGAAAAAAAGTATAGCATATAAAGAAAAATAATTGAAAGAAGAAAGGTACATTACATAAAGCAATCTAAAAAATTGAAAAATAAAGGATTAAAAACTACTAGAATAAAATGATTTTTGATTGAAGGAATTGAATTTCAAGCATATTTCAGAAGTAAGTGAGTTAAATCGTAAGGAACTTTATGGCTATAAATATGAATATGCTGAATTAAGAGGAAATGGAAATGAAGCTTTCAAAAATATATTTTATTTTTAAACACTAAACAATGGAATAAACTAAAGAAAATATAGTTTCAAATTAACAAAATTCATTACATGTTAAAATGAAGAAATCAAATAATTTGATAAATATAAAATACCTGTATTTTCACATCAATACCAGTATTAAAATACCAACATAATTAGATTGGAATACTGATTTTTACAATCTCGGTATTGGATGTCTTATCAAATGGAAAGAAATCAGCAGTTTTGAAGGGTGGCCAATCAAATAACAGTTAACTGCAAATCAATTGGTGAAAATTGGTGAATTGGCAAATCAATTAGTGGTTTCTTTAAAGATTTTAGCTTCTTTGCACCAAGTCACTAAAATTTTAGTGGAATTTTAGTTTTAATGGTTAAAAAACTGGCCATTGAAACATAAGTAGTTGCTGCCCAGTTGATAAATCTTTTCATAAACAATGCAAGATACAAGATTCATAAGGGATCTGCTTTGAATAGAAGGCAAATTTATGCAAATTTTCCACTTTAATTCATAACAAACATTGGCAAACAAAAAAAAACAGTCTCTATCTTTTTATCTTATTGATTCATAATTGACTCTATTATAATTGATCAAAATTGATAAGTTCATAGTTGATTTTTTTAAATTCGATAAACAGATGTAATATTAAATTATATTGTGTTTTTAAAAATGGGGTCAATCATATCATTCTTAAGGTTCTAGGGCAGAGGTCCATAACCTGTTCCTCCCTCATAAGCACTATAATGACTGCCCTGGTTAACTTGGTGCTCATCTTAAAGTCACTGAATAGTGCTTGTTATTATTTGATATAAACAATAATTTTTTTTCATAAAAACAATTCATTATATCCTATAATGTTTGTGAATAGATAAACTAATTTTTAACTGATTGGTACCTTAAAAAATTACCTTTATAACAAATTGTTCAGCTTCCATATATTTCAGGCATTCAACCAACGTACTTTTAAAAACAAAAGTTTAGTATATAATTTAAAGATGATTAATGACTGTCAAGTATTATTTACTTAATATTAACAATCATGAAAGAAGAATGATTTCTATAAAATTTATGAGGGTTTATCTTAATGTTTTCTTCAATCTGTGAATTTTGAAACAAACATTTAAGAATAAAATTTTGCAGATCTTTGCAATGCATTTTCTATGAATATATAATATATTTGAAATACTTTACAAGAATTAGTTAAAAAATATATATGTATCAGTAATATTTGAAAAATCAATATTTAGTAGCAATGCAAATTCATTTTTGTTAATAAATTCTAAAAAAAAAAAAAAAAACATGGTGGATAATTTTAATTTATATAGAAAATTTTATGTACATATTTATGTCTAAAAGATATCTCTTAATTGTTTCCTGAAAGAAATTTATACTATGTTGGTGCTCCCTGGAAGAATTTATCACAGAGTTGGTGCTCCTGGATAGTAGAAAGTTGCAGATCTCTGTTCTAGGGTATATATTGCAATAAAAATGAAAGTTGAGGTATATGATAGTTGAGGTATAATGAAAATTGAGGCATAGAGGTATAGAATATAATAGTCCATATGAAGCTGAAATGAAAAGAAAAACATAAGGACTTTTTGAAAGTAATGAAAAAGATTGAAAGTTTTGTGAAATGCTTGCCATGGGATACTAACTTTATAAAATTAAATATATTTTATTAAAGCAAATTCTCTTATAAATCTGTGAGAGCTTAGCCCAGCTTAGGCATTGTCTAGAAATTACATTTCTTACTTGACAGCTATATTTATGTTTTCTGGCAAATTTTTGAAAAATAAAAACTTTTTTTTTCAATTGTATGTAATCTTAACTGCTTCATATAGGCAGAAATTTGAAAATATCATTAAAAGACATGATACTTAAATATGAAATGTGCTGCAAGGAATTAAAAAAAATTGTATAACAATTATTTTTTTAAAGGTAAGAAAGTTTGAAGAAAATTCAAATGCAAATAAAATCTCTCTATATTAAAAAAAAAGTAGCTGATGCCGCTGCTTGACAAATTTCACGTTTCTCAAGTTTTTATGTCATGTATGTCATGTATTGCAAAATCTATAGCATACAAAAACATGAAATTTGGTACATTTATGGGGAACACACAGATATAAACTATTTTTCGATTTAAAATTTAATTCAGAAAATATTTATTATCAAAAGAGGAGTATTTAAGCTGGGAGTATCCTATATCATGTCTTGGACAGACATGATATAGGAAGACCTCGAATTTTTGTTGACATGTACCTATATAGTTGAATTTCTGCAGAACGAAGCCTTCCTTTAAAATTTCTATTTAGTTAATGAGTAATTCCATTTTTCATGCACTTCTGAAGTGAACATTTTTCTTATTTACAGGCAAAGTTTTAACTGGTCCAACCAATTGCTAGCTTCTCTCTGATTGGTTTTTGGCAGAAACGTTACAATAAGGACCAAAGACAGAGGTATTGAAGCATTAAAAACATACAAAAGTACAGATATTTAATTGTAAACATGACTACAATGTTAGTTAGTGCACTTGGGAGAATGTGAAATGTTGACAATCATATGAACATTATAATTTAATTGTTATTGCACAGCAATTATTGTATATATTGTAAATCTCTCTATACTGAAAACATGATATGATATTTTGCCACTGTATTACTAACAAACTGCAAAACGTACAGCTATGAAATAATGCAGTTTGTTCATAATATAGTAAGCAATCGTTCTTAATAGCAGGCTGTATGAAAAAGTTTACAATGCAGGCTCAGCAAATACCAGAAAGTAGGAGACAAAGCCTCCCAACTAACGAAGTGAGTTTTGGGGTTGGCGAACGTAACGAGCTGGGAGCTGATCTTGGTGAAATTGTTCATGAAGCAAATAAAAAAAAAGAGTTGGTAAGTGTCAGCTAATAAGGGGGCGAAGACTCAACGGGTGCATTATGCCTGTGGGAAGCTCCAATTCATAAGCGGCAGCGAATGGAGGACAGAGCATCAGTATTTTGCAAACATGAGCAAAAATAGAATACATAAGTGGTCATGTGTCCCGGCCGGATTAAGAGAGCTTGTGAAGCAAGCTTCAGGGATGGTGAATGTCAGTTAACAAAACAGTTAGTAAATAAACAAAGGATGGTTCTCAACAGACATATGACACCTGCGTGGCACGAAAGTACTCACAAGGCAAGCTCAGCGAGTAGGAGGTAAACCCTTCCGACTCACGAAGCGAGTTACAGGGGTTGGCGAGCATAGTGAGCAATGGGTGAAGCCCTAAGTTTATTAAAAACACTATTAAAATGTAGATTTGTAGAAATTTGAGATCCTCAAGTGGAATACACATAACATATACATACCTAACAATGTTTTTTAAAAATCATATTAAAGCATTTTGCAAATTAGATTTATAAAATATGTCATTAGCCAATTATGTAGTGATACTAACATGATTAACACAAATTATATTTCACAGAATTTACACCAAAATTAAGTACAAATAAGTTAAAAGAAAATATTTCCAAAATAAATAACATAGAGAAATTCTTTTAATACCAAATATAAATTACATTCTCAATATGATAAAAGTTATCAACATTAATAAATAAATTTATAATTTTTATCTCATCAATTTAAAACATCAAGTTATATTCAGCATAGCAATGCTTCAAGTAAAATGGAATATATTTTATTACAAGTAAAATAAAATAATACTATTATATTTTATAGTACAATGAATTATAGATGAATGGTTGCAGAGATATTATCATCAATGAAAGAAGAAATACAAAATAATAATAATAATAACAATAATAATAAAATTAATTGAAATACCTCAGCTAAACTGAGCAATACTATCACAAGTTGTGATTATGTCATTAATGCAGGGTAAATTGAATTTTTGGTCAGTATGACTTCAAAAAATAAATAAGCAATATCTAGTGGTTTCAATAGAAACATTTGGACATTGATTAATCTAAATTGCTTATATTTGGCCACAAAAGCACAAGAGAAAATCTTGGCACATACACCTCAGCACCAAAAAATGTCACACATGGTAAAAAATAAACTCTTGAATACCATGTTTTACTTGCAGAATTTAGAGTACAGATGTTAATGATGTACAATATAAATAGAAAATATTTCTATGACAGCAGCTTTTAGAAAATTTATTTCATTTTGTAGATTATTTTCTATCAACCAATTTACTGCTGAAGTGTTTAAAGACAACATGAAAATTACCCAGAATTGCAGTACTTTGAATCAGAAATTTTCCGTAAAAAAAATTCTGATTGTAGAAGCTTTGAATTTCCTGCTTGTAGAAGCTTTTTTTCTGTTAAAGCAATTCTACAAGCAAGCTTATTCATATATATCATGGAATGTCATATACGCTGCCCTTAAGATACTGAAGTTCAATGCTGGAAGCACCATAAAATTGTCCATACTGCCAATAAATTTTTTAAATAATTACAAAAGTTTATGAAAATTAGTACAATACATTGCTTAATTGAGGTTTTATTTGAAATTTGAAGAGAATTTAAGTGCCAAAATATAAATTTACTTTTATTAAAAAATAGTGAATAATACTATGTTTTAATAAAAGTAAAAAAACGGTGTATATTTATAATGAACTAGCGGGCTCTGTCCCCTGCTTGCCAACCTGAAGAACTCATGCTGCGGTTACTCATCACCAGATCTTGTGCATGCTATGTAGAAATAATACGCCCATTGAGACTTTGAATCTTATTTGTTAATAATCTTCAACCACCTCCCCTCAAAACTTGTTTCGAAAGCTCGGAGCTCCACTCCCTGTTCACTATCACTCATTCACAGTCATGAGTACATTTGTATGGCAGTGCAAGGATGGGGAAGCCTAAAAAGGTTCAAAATCAAAACAATTAAAACCATGAAAACCCATGACATACAAAATTTCAAATTACTATGATTAGGGCAGGAATTATTTCGGGGTCTGAATTTCTACAATGTATTTTTCGAGAATTTTACAAGAGGGGTGGGGGTGAGTTTGAAGTTTCACGAATTTCAGATTTTTCCCTTACTATTGTGGAATTTCTAACATAATTTTTCAATTATTGTTTCACAGTACGAATTTTCATGATTTTTATCATGAATTTTAGAATATATTTTTTAATTTCATGAATATCAAACATATTATCTTGGACTTTTTAGATGATGAAGATTTGTTTGTTTTCAGCCACATTCTTATGTTTTAAGATTAGGATCCACTAAAATGTCATTTCATTCATATAAAGCAATTTCATTCATATAAAGCAAATGTAAAAGAATTTCATACACGCGATGTTATGATAGATTTATGGAATATGAAAAAAGGTTATTTTCTGATCAACATAAAGTCACCATCCGTGTTAGTACCCACAAATAGTGTTGATGCCGAATGATTCTTTTCTAAATTTAAAAACATGTTACAAGATAACAAACACTGCATTAAAGAAGAAAATCTACATATGCACAATATAATGTATTAAAATGCCATCCACTTAAATGAAAATCTTGATCTCTTTTAATAGCTTTGATAATATTGCCAGAATTTAAATGGTTTATAAATGTAAGTATCAATTAAGAAAAAAATACAATATAATGTACGAGGCATGTTTTTTATGTAAGTACCGTTTTGCGATTCCGCCGCCGCAGCGCTACGGTCGGCGTTCCGCGCATGCGCGCTGGTTACCTACATCTCTTGTCTACGCACTGACGCCATTACAGTCTGATTCTTCATTGTATACGTTGTTTACTGAGTGTTTAAGATGCCTCCGACAATCGTGAGTCCCGCCGATTGTGAAGTACGGGCTGTTATACGATTTCTTAGTGCTAAAGGCGTAAAACCGATCGATATTCATCGTGAGATCTGTGAAGTTTACGGACAAAACATTATGAGTGATGGAATGGTAAGGAAATGGGTGAGAGCATTTGAAGATGGCCGCACAAATGTGCATGATGAAGAACGGAGTGGGCGTCCTTCGGTCTTTAATGAAGATTTGGTGCAGAAAGTGGAAGAAAAGGTGAGAGAAAACAGACGCTTTACAATTTCATCAATGTGCGACTGGTTTCCTCAATATTCTCGTAGTGTTTTGTATCGCATTGTGACTGAGAACTTGAATTACCGGAAATTGTGTTCACGTTGGGTTCCAAAAATGTTGACGGATTTGCACAAAACCCAACGTTTAGGCAGTGCATTGACTTTCCTTGAGCGGTACCACAATGAAGGTGAAGATTTTTTAGACCAAATTGTTACTGGTGACGAAACATGGGTGGCCTACGTCACACCAGAATCAAAACAACAATCCATGGAATGGCGACATTCATCATCACCCAAAAGAGTGAAGTTTAAGCAAACAATTTCTGCCCGGAAAATCATGTGCACAGTTTTTTGGGACAAAAAAGGAGTATTGCTAGTGGAGTTTCTGCCTCGTAATGAGACAATCAATGCAGCGTCTTATTGTGAGACATTGAACAATCTGCGTCGTGCAATCCAGAACAAAAGACGTGGCAAGTTGAGTAAGGGTATCGTTTTGCTGCATGACAATGCCCGTCCACATGTGGCTAATTGGACCAAAGATCTCATCAAATCTTTTAAATGGGAAACTCTAGATCATCCTCCATACAGCCCTGATCTGGCGCCCAGCGACTACCATTTGTTCCTGCACTTGAAGAAACACCTGGGTGGTCAGCGTCTTCAAGACGATAACGAAGTCAAAACAGTTGTGATACAGTGGTTAACAAGTCAGGCGGCAGAATTTTATGAGGAGGGTATTCAAAAACTGGTCCCACGTTATGACAAGTGCCTCAATATTCACGGAAATTATGTAGAAAAGTAGATTAAGGTACAGGCTTTCATGTAGAAATAAAATTATTGCGATATCTTTGCACGTCTTTTTTTAATTCCAAAACGGTACTTACTTAAAAAACATGCCTCGTATATTGAGTTACATAGTACTTATTTGTACTATTGCTTTATAACTGGCAAACTTTCTTTGGAAATATTAGTGTAAATCCTTGACCGTGAAGTTTTGTGATTTACCCTGTGACTACCTTGCAAATTTTGCCTTTTTTTCATCGATAAAATTACTGCCCTAACTATAATAAATTGCTAACATAGCAACCTAACATCATAGCAAGGTAACACTAATGACATTAAAAGTCAATTTTCATGTGGTTCTTCTTTTATGATGATTTGCGACTGAAAATATGTTTCTGAGACAGATAAAGTTTTAATATTTAATCTAGAAGCCCATATTTAGCATACAACCATGAAATAAATTTTATTAGAATCTGGAAAGATTAAAGTTTTTAGAGAATTTTTTACAAAAAAAAAAATATTAAACAGTTCAAAATGAATCGTGTTACATAGAATTTTACATGTCTTTGATATAAACCACATGTTCACTTAAATAAAATTAAAGACACGTAAAAATTAACTTGCAGATACCAATCTAACTGTATAAAAAAAAGAACTATATGGGCTTCTGATGACGTAAAGATTGAAAATTTGGGATTATTTGAGGATTCGCTATAACGAAAAAAAAAATTTAATTTTAACATTGATTAAAAAATTGAAATTTTAATACAATTGTAATCAAAATAAGAAACACTATATGGCATAGTATTTTAAACCAAAATCCATAGGAAAAACCATCCATAGGACCGACAGTAATCTTGAAAGAAATTTTAAAAAAGTTTTTGTCAGCAGCAGTAGCAGTAGCTAATTTTTTTTTAATATAGAGAGATAGTTCAATACTGTATTAAATAATGAAATGCTTGTTATAGTTTTATATAGGAAAGGCATATATAATTATTTTGAGAAAAATGAATATATAAGTGACATTTTTTTAATTATAGCTCTATATTTTTAATTCTATATGTTCAGCACAATCAGCCCTAACTTATAACCCCTCCTCAAAAATGATACATTAAAATGCTCAATGGTATGTTTCTAAATGCCTCCTATAATTTGACTTAGTAGAAAAGTCATGAAAACAAATTTTGCATTTAAATGGCTTCTTCCCACTGTGAATGTATTTATGATTCTGCAGTCCAATTTTATGATTAAAAGTTTTATTACAAATCTGGCACATAAATGGCCTTTCTTGTGTATGAACCATCTGATGTCTCCGCCAGTTTGAACAGCTATCGGATGAATAAGAACATGAGGAACACTGATACTTTTTCGTAGAAAGTTTTAAACAAGGTTCTGAATAAGAGTAAAAACCTGCAAAAATTATTCCATTATTAGTCATATATTAGTAAGAATATAACATTGCAATTAAATTGGGTAATAGCTGAGTAAAAGTAATAAAGGCACCTGTAATAATTATTTTTTACAAAATACAGTATCTTATAGGATCTAAAAGTACATATTTTATATTCATTACTGTTTAAAATTATACTATTATCATAAAATAGTATGGATACATGTCACTTAATTAAACTTTAAAATTAAAGACAACCAAAAAAAAACTTTAAAAGTCCTTTAAAATCTCCTATCCTCGACGCACAAAATTACACTGTCAAAGTGCTATTGGGCATCACTATGCTCTTCTTTAGTGGCAAAGTGAAAATATGGTGCAAACACCGTATTTTCACTTAGAAGAACAACACAGCATTGTCACAGAGTGAAAGAAATTTTATTCTAGAGCTATATATCTTGAGCTCTTCCTATGAGAGTATCTATAGAGTTTCGAAAGAAATATCCATGCTCTAAAACCCCAACAATTCAACAATTACAAGGTTAGCCAAGTATTTTCAAAAAACTTAATCTGTTGCAGACAAAGCAAGAACACACAAGCCTTCCATTTTAATTCAAGATAAACTGTCAGAAACAGAAAATGTTTTGAGGAAACCCCTGAATGACATTCTTATAAAAATTACTAGAAATATATTGCTCTAAAATAAAAATTCTTTCACTCCGGTATAAAGCCATGTTTTTTGATTGATAAAAAAGAGGTTGTCTGTAATCATCAACTGAAATATTAAAAGTAGCACAGAAGATATTTCTGATATATTTCTGAGGGTATATTAGTATCATCTAACTGAAAAAAATTCTGCTATTTCAATTTCTTAGTACATGATATGATTTTAAAATTTGATGCATATGACTTTTTGATCACCCTGTACAAGCATAAAACAGATGGTAATAAGATCTCTTATAGGTACCAAACATGAAATGGCCAGAGAAATATTTCAATAATGAATATATGTAAAAAACGATAATCTTGCTTAATAAATGAAGATGTCTATGTGTTTATCTATGCAGTCTGTAGCAGGAAATTTAAGCATTGTATGACTGTGAAATTTGGTACATGTGTATTTCAGGACCAGGAAAGGTGCACTTTGATGTTATTGTTTTATTTATTACTTTCCTTATATATATATAGTATAATGTATAAGGAAAGTATTGTGATGAAGTCGAAAATTCACATTCAAGTTTCCTATGGGTGAGCATGTTTCAAGCATCCATGAACACGAATCAAATGTTTCTGAGGTGTTTTGAGGTGAGGTCTGTATCAGTGAGTCTGTCTCAGTGAGACAATATCTCACGAACGAATAGAGCAATTCGAATGAAATTTGGTACAAAAATTGCAATCCATGAACACTGGAAGCCTATTGTTTTTAAATGCAATCGAACGTTCAGAACGCCCCCAAAATTTTCGAGGTAAATTTTGAAAAAATCGTTAAAAAATTAAAACCTTTAATAAAGTTATGCAAATTATTATTCCTTATGTAATTTTTCAATAGAAAACAATTGACACAAATTTTAGAACACTAGCATGAAGCGTTCTCGAGATATTGCAAATTTTCCAAATAAATTTATCAAAAAATCACATAAAATAAAAATAAAATTCTTGAAATACGTTCACTTTTCATATGTAATATAATGTGATACATTTGTTGATATCATTTTCCTGGATCTAGAGCATTCCATACATGAGAAAAGTTGTTTTGGGTAATAGTTTTGTATTTGGACGCCAATAGTCATTTATCGACTATAAGAATAACCTATTTCTCCATTCATAATGCTTGGAGGTATTTTGGCAATAAATTTGACGGAATGTTGCCACCTGCAACTTTTTTAAATATTGTTAAATTAAAAAAAATTTTGCCAAATTGATAAAAATGACGCTAAATTAATGAAAATGGTGACTAATTGATGAAAATTCAATATCTTTAGTAGGATGTTGCAAACTTGGCGACTTTTGAATATTGCAAAATTAACAAAAGTAAAGCAAAATTGATAAAAAATATCGTCAAATTGATAAAAATGACGCTAAATGGGAGGTAATGTTTTGGAAATTTTTAATTCCATCATGTGACAGACATACCTCCTAGTTATTACACTCCTATTAGAAAGCTCTTCTCCCCATTTGTCTGCAACACTTGGCGATATATTCAGCGAACTTGATGAATAATCCAATAACATATTGCCAACTTATCAGTATTTAGCCCTAGATTGATGAACATATCATTAAAATTACAAAAATGGCATCAAGTGAATGAAAATAAAGCTTAATTGATGAATTTATTTTTACATATTTTATTTTAAGGACTATATTGCTTATGGAGGTTGATATTGATAATTATTAATTTAGAGTTGCGCAAAATATAAGTTAATTGGGTATGAAAAAGTTTTGAATGTTGTCAACTGGAAAAGCCACAAATGTACAATTCAATGTTAAATACAGTGTGTCATGGATCTTATATATTCATTTCGACAATAAGAGCTTGCAATTTCATCCATATTAGCTCAACAGTAGAGCGTCACCTTGCCAGTTCGTAGATCCAGGTTCTATTCCCCGTTGGGGCAAGGTCTTTTACAAGCTTATATATCACTTTTTCACTGTGAAAGAAGTAATTTTATTGCATTATATAAGGAAGGCCGTGTGCTGCCCACATCAGATTTTTTTATGTTTTAGCATTTTCACACAAATTGGTTCTCTGGAGACCGAAAAAATCTTATCATAGAGTTTCTATTTTGATACCATTGGAAAGATTGAAGAATGTTCTTTCCAACATTGTTTGAGTCGAATCTGTAAGACAATTCCTTTATTTATTTATTTTTTTAATACATCAAAATTTGCATTTTTTACATTATCTGATATGTATAAGAAAATTAAGATTAGCACTATTTTATAATTTGGCTAAAACTTCAGCATATATCTTAACATTCTAACAAAAAAAATTCTTTTTTCAATTTCATAATTTTAATTTTTCTAATTTTTTAAGTGATTGCAAAGCATTTTCAGATTTGGGTGTTAAAGAAGCTTATCACAGAAAGCAAAACAATTTTTTGCCAAAGGGAGCACCAGTGATCCTACAAACAGCAACAAAAATGAAAATTACTGCCATCATATTCTATATATTCTATAGCAATGGTATGTGGGTAATCTCCTATGGTTTTTTAAAATAGCAGACTATAATGATGGTTTGCTGATTACCACAGTAAGTGACTATCAGTATCATTTAGTGATGACTCAAAAGAAACTAAATTAACAAAGATATAATACAAAACAAACTACTTTTGATATTTTACAAAGAAGCTTTAAAAATAATTCTGCTTTAGGTCAGTTGTCAAATTCTATGTATGTATCTGATATCATAACGTTAATCAGCAAAATTATAACAATAATAATTTTAGTTGTATAGTTCATTTTTAATATAATTAAAACATTGCTTATAATTGTGGCTTATGTTGCTTATAATTGTGGGGTATAATACATTCACATAAATAGATATTGTTGCATAATATATCATAGTTTTAAAAATAATTGTTTAAAAACTGTCGCAATAACAACATGATAAGTACACATACAAAAATAAATGACAGTATATATACAAAAATAAACTGGGCTACCACTTTCAAAGGCAAATAACAGCCTTCTTTTTCAGGACTGTCAGGAAGTATGGCCTCACTTACTCAAGTCAGCTGCTGATCTGACTTGAGTAAGTGAGATTGCACTTCTTGTCAGAAGAAGGCTGTTATTTGCCTTTGAAACCAGTAGACAAGTTTACTTTTGTATATATGCAGTTTTAAATTATTATGATATATAGTTTTGCTAAAAGAACAAATTAAGAATGCATATTTGGAAGTTTTCAGCTATTCTTTACACCAGGTACTGTACTTTTAAATACTCGCCAAATAAATGTAAATAATTTCAGCACTTTGAAGTGCTTAATATTTCAAACTAAATTTTCAGAATGTTAAGTACTCTTGGAGTATGTAAGAAGTTGATAAATAGAACATATTTCATTTTAAATTACAATTCTATTATTCATTATTTATATGGGTATAGAAATGTCTTTTACAATTTGATCGGTCAGAAAATTGTTTTAAACAAATGCTGCACTGAAATGTTCTTTGTCCAGTATGAATATTCATATGGCGATTTAAATGATGCTTATAAATAAAGGACTTCTGACACAAAGGACACATAAAATGTCTTTCTTTTGTAGAAAGTGTCACTTTAGGAGACTCACATAATAAGTTGGCATTAATGGACACTTCTGTGTATGATGCAGACTCTATAAGAAAAATAAATTTGTAAGAAATATGAAAACATGTATAGAAATCAACAAATTGAAGAACTATAGTTGCTATTGCTAATTATACAAAGAAATAAATTCAATTAAAAAAAATATGAGGAGCTAAATAAGTTTTTAGTAATATTCAGAAATTAATCAGAAGCTCAATTGGAACTGGTTCCCATCAACATACATAAATTACAAAATCTTTGCTGAACTGCTGTAAAAAAAATTAAATACATAAAATATTGTTTCATAACACACCATGGAAAAAGCATAAATTGTATAAACTATTTTCAAAAGTAAAATTCTTACTTAATTAGGATAAGAAAGACTGAGTATTTTTAACAGCTAAAGCAGAATACCATATGTCAAAAATAGATACAACATATTTGTTGAAAATAGATATATCTTCTTTGCTAGTGCTACTGTCTTGCCCTTATCCTGATAAGGGAAGCTCATCTTGTATTTGAAATTGGTAGATACCATTAATTTTTAATTTGTGCTACTTTATAAAACAAAGAATTATTTTCATAGGTAACATATGAATCCATTATTATAAATTATTGAGATCAGTCATTTGTTATCTTAGTATAACAACCAGTTCATAAAACTGGTTGCAATATTGAGACAAGATATACTGAGCAAAATTTTTATCATTGATAAAATTCATAACATTAGAACTAGTGATGCATTTTGAGAAGATATTTGAGAAGGATTTGGGGAATCTTCATTTAAATAACCCAAAATTACAGATTTACATTGTTATTTTACGGAAATTTACCTGGAAATTTTCTGTTAGAGGAGGCTTGAACCTCATATCCTTTCTTTAAAATGTCCCTGATTACAATGCCATAAGTTTAACTCAAATATCAAAAAAATTTATAAATGTGGAATATATATTATTAGTTTACATTGCACTGTGAATTGGAAATAATATGACATTTTCTACAACAGTACTTACTCATGTAAGTTACTCACTATTTAAGATTCATACAAAAACCAGATGTAAAAATTATGGCATTTTATTCAAAGTAATAATACACAATTACACAGTAACTTGTTAATTTATGTCATACATTTGGAAATATCTCCGTTTTGTCAGGTGAAAAAAATTGTCATATTTTTATAAAGAATTCAGATACAATTTGTGTTTCTTTTTAAATTTTGTAATTGATAGACAAAAGGAAAAGGAAAATCATTATCCATTCACAGTCCCAACTCAGGTAAGAAAACCATAGAAACTTAGAAGAACTGAAGTACTCACTCAGTTAGAGTTTGGGTTTTCAGAATTTGTCTTTTCATCTTATTCAACTTATCTCTATTTTCAATTCATTGCTGTCTGTATTCAAGAAGCACAAGCCAAGATCAAGTTTGGCAGGAAGAAAGACATATGAGAGAATTGTTGCCAAGATTACAGCACGTGAATAAAAGTAAAATAAATACTGTGCTTTACACAAAAAACTAAAATTTTTAAGAATATATTTTCAGGAAAGGAAACTTTAAGTTTGCTATTTTTTTATTAAAAATTATGATTTTGATCTATCAATAGTGAAAGCTTTACTAGCAATTGTGTGCCATAACATAAGAATTAATCACAGCATATCCTTCTACATATTTAGATCAGAACATGGGATAAAATGTAATTTTGCTACACACATACACAAAAAGAATATGAATGTTTGGATTGCATGAATTTTAAATACTGGGTGTATAATTTAATCGTATCTAAAGTTTAATTTAATAAATGCTTCAATATTCATAAATCTCTCCTGATTCTCCCTATGATTAAACAGGGCTTAATATACAGGGTGTCAAAGAATGTCATGGATCAGACAAGTAACTTGAGAAGTATTAGAATTATCATACATATTTTTATGTAAGAATATAGGAACCCCCAATGGTGCTATATGATGAGGTAACGTTGGGGATAAACCCCTTCTTTAGTGGGGTACAAGGGCTATCTCACTCTTTCTGTGAAAGATAGAGGGAAAAGTCACAAAGTTTTAGAGTATTGCAAAATTAGTACAAATTTTCTTTGCCCCCCCCCCCCCCCCCCCACATACATACACAGAAATGGAAAAGAACCCTGAAAAGAAATGTATACAATCTAACTTCCTCTCTGCAAAAATCAAACATTTAAACAATGCGGTAGAATAAAATAGACTTTATTATATATAAAATGTTCACCTTTAGCAACAATTCATGCTTGCAGATATGCAAAAAGATGTCTCTGCATGCTTCTCAATGCATCTATGTTTAGACATTTCATTCAGATTAATAAAGTTATCTCTTTTAAAATCATTATGTAGAGGGGTCATCTTTTGTGGGGGGTGCAGAGGGAGGGATGCTTAATACTAATTTTACAATGTTCTACTATTCTTTGTAATTAACTTTTTCCCCTATCTCTAACAAGAAGCAAGACGCCGCCACTCTGCCAAAGAAGGGGGTCATTCCTCCTAGTTGTCTTATTGTGTAGTGTCATTGTCATTTCTTATACAGCTGCATATATGATAACTCTAATACTTTTTGAGTTATTTGCTTGATCCATGACTCTGTTTGATACTTACTTCTAATGTATTTGAAGTATGTCAAAACTTTAAGTCATATGAATAGTTAAAGGAACTAATTTGTTAGTTTCAATACTTCCATATATGATATAGTATAAACAAGTAAATTCTTATCTCCATGAATCACTTTAATGTTCAGCATTGATAGGGTGAGAATAAATTAAATGAGATTTAATAGCAATTATTTAATATTTAGCATGCATAAAACAATTAAACAAATATGTTATTAAAATCTAAAATATAATAAATAAAACTAGGAAAAACATGTTTTAAAATTTTGATGAAAAAATAAAAAGTTTTATGGGTTTGAAATTTTGACCTGAATTTAAAATTGATGAATTTACTTGTCTCATTGTATAGTGTCATTGTCATTTCTTATGCACATGCATATATGATAACTCTAATGCTTTTTGAGTTATTTGCTTTATCCATGACTCTGTTTGATATCTACTTCTAATGTATTTGAAGTATGTCAAAACTTTAAGTCATATGAATAGTTAAAGGAACTTTCCTTTTATTTCCTTGAAGTATGAACCCTGTTATAATAAATAGATATGTAAAATTTATCCTGTCTGTGAATTGTACATCACTTTTATTAATTCACAATATAAAAAATACTCTACTTATTAATAATATCGTGACTAATGGTATTAATTGATTTAGTTTAGCTGCATATATATATATATATATATATATATATATATATATATATATATATATATATATATATATATATATATATATATATATATAATGAATTAATTTTATCTTAATTTATTTTTTAATGATGAAAATATATACATTTTTGGGAGAATGACCCATTTGTATCTAATAACAGCAACAAAGCTGTTTATTTCTATTGGAAATAACTAGTTTTGTTACTTGGTATGATTTATAAGCAAAGATTGTCCTAAATTTTTACCAAAAAAGTAAAAATACTCCTTGACTTCTTTTGAAGGAGGATTTTGTTTCCTAGGGGAGTAGTTTTTAATTATATAACAATTATCCTCAAATTTTCAGATATTTCTCTAATGTATTGTGTTTTATAAAAGAAATTTTGGTTTACCACCCAATAGAAGAAAATTTTCTGATTTTTACAAGTTAAAAAATAATAATGTTTGAGAAATGCTCTCTTTATTTGTTCTTTTCAGAAAATAACCAAAATACATTATATATTTGATAAAAGTGTAAAAATGTTTCAAATTTTCATTGTTAAAACTGCTATATTTTCTTAAATTTAACCTTCATTGGTTTTTGCAAATTCGTTCCGAGTTCCCACGTAGTTTTTTTATCAGAGGTTTTCATCTTAAATTCCGGGCAATGCTGTGAACATTTTCTAGTTTAAACTAAAGGATGAATAAAATGCTAATTTTTAATTAAATTTTTAAAGACGTAAATTTAGATGCAAATGCATCAAATTCTAAATTATGTTTTTGAAATAGTTGCATTTCTAAATACCCAAATTATTATTTTAATAATTTAATACCATTATTCAAAAAATTATTCATTTCATCAATAATGCATTTGAAAATAATTTCTCTGTATGAAACACAAAATAATTAAAAAAATGTTAGCCAATGCACATAAGTATGATATATCTTGTCAAATTAATGGGTTTTCAATTGTGCAATAATCCTACTATTAGTATCAAAGCCTTTCAAAGTATTAGGAAAAGCAATTTATTTTATAAAAGAATGAAAGAAGTATATATTTAAAATCAATATACAGTTAAGATGTCTTTTTAATTATGAATATACTTAAATTTAATTAAAACATAGTTAATATTTTTTATAAGTTCCTAGATCTTCTATTAAACAAGTGACTTACTTGATAAACACATCAATCTATCATGGGTTTTTAAAGATACTACTATCTGAAAGATATTAAAGAAAAAGATAGAGTTATAAAGGCAATATAGGACATGTAAAGTCATATCAATAATTTCTCAAGTACTGTAATTTCTAGTAATAAAGCAATGGTACTTGCATGTTTAAAAGTTAGTTTTTTTACTGCAGCACCATATATGCTGAATTTTTTTTAGCATTACTAAAAGAAAAATATAATCAATCTTGATCAAATCCATATATCAAAATTTGCCTTGATACTTCCAAAATTAATATAAGGGAGTAAAATTTAAAAGAGCAAAAACAAATTTAATTCATCTGCTTTTAGTTAATTTTATGCAGAAATTTAACAGTAATAATAAATTTCAATATTGTTTAAATAAAGAAATCAGCCAATAAAGTTCAGTCTTGTAATTGCTGTAGTAATTGTATTATTAAGATAAGCATGCCATTCATTTTATCTGTAGGTGTAGCCAATATTTCGGAAAGAGAGAAGGGGATGGTTATGAAAACGGAGGGGTTGGTGGTATAGTTCAGAGCAATGATTCCCAAACTTTTTTTTTAGGAACCCTTGACAAATTTCGCAAAACTTCGGGATACACTTACTTAGCTGGCATATATTAGATTCAACAAGGCTAAAATACAAAATAAACGTGTAAAGCAATAGAGTTTATAAATAATTTAACTCATACTTTTGAATAAAATAGTTTAAGAATATTTATTGACTATTTCTATTTATTAATTACTCTTAAAAAGTGACTAACATTTTCACCTTATATTTGGTTTACTAGATTACAAACAAATATTGTATATACACATTTTGTTATGATTTTGTGATAATACAATTATTGTTTTTTTTATATGTAAAATTGTTAGCAAAGACGTTGGTGAGCAAGTTACATATTGTTATTTATAACATATTCTCACTAGAAAATAATATGTTTCAACAGGATAATACTGATTCAAATTATCTCTTATTTTTATATGACACTTAAGCTTGCTTTTTTTTTTATATAATTTAATATGTGGTCACATTCTTGATGGGCACACACAAAGTTCTTATTCCATACACACAGTCTATTACTCTATTTAGTTTTACGTATAAAACCGAAACTAGAAGCTAAAAACGAAACAGTCATAGATACACTATTACAATATTAAGAATTATAGTAATATACTTAGAGCTTCCTGGGAGATTGCAGAAAAATCTGTTTTCACTGATATCTAACAGATAATAATACATAGCAACTGCTCATTAAATTTAACAATTTTAATTGTTTTACTCGATTATAAAAACGTAGCAAATTCTTTTGCAAGCATTTGAAAATTCTCTGGTTTCGAATTACTGATTACAATAAAGAAAAAATTACGATAAATATATTTACACCCACACCTTATCTTCTTACAAAAATTGATCAATATAAATGTTTTGATTGGCACTTCTTTGGGAAGACCCATGGCAGTAGTTATGAGTTCCTACTTTAGAACATATTGCAACAATTATAATTGTTTGATAACAAGCTAATTTTGTAATGTACGTTACTTTAGTGTTGTGCAGATGTTATTGAAACAAACATGCATTGAAATAAAAACGTTTCATGTAGTAATTCCATATAAAAATACGAGATCGACATTGTTAAAAAAGAAAAATGTTTTTTAACAACCATTTCATTTCCTTATAAGAAGTTTGTAAAAAAAAAATCTTCCAGACTAAACTGTTACTAATAAGAAATGATACTGCTTATATACAGCGAAAAAAATCTAATTGATTGAGGTATACTTTTGAAAATTACTCAAAAAAGTATTTGCAGCTTGTTTGTTTACAAAACAAATTTTGCGGGAACAGTTACGGGTTCAGAAAATATGAACCTGGCACATGGATATCATGAAGACTAGATAGAAGGAGGGGAAACGAAATAGGCTGCAGCGGAGAAAAGTGACAAATGATTGATGGGAAGAAAGATTCCAATTTAGTGGCGCTGCTGTTAGTACAGTCCTTATTGTTCCATTCAAATAGCATTAGGTTGATCACAAGTTTATTTGATTTTAATTTATTCCTTTATTACCAATACTTCGATTTTTCTCAAACTATGATTTCTAGTACATGTTTTGTTCCTGAGAGTAAGAAAGTGACAGAAAACAACGTAAAATTGAAGGTAAAAAGAATCCCACTTTATTCTACCCGCCGCATGTAAGTATCATATCTTTATTAGATTTCACTGTATATTTACAAACGCTTCTCAGTCAGTTTTACTTGCTATAGTTATAAAATAATTGATTTTGAAAGGAAGTTTCTTTCTTTTAAGAGGGCCATTACATTTGAAGTGCACCTCCCCCCCCCCCCCTATAAAATTTGAAGCTGTGAATACAATGGAGTATTTGTTATTTTAATCTGATATTTTACAAGTCAAAAGTTTTGTTTCGCATACGATCATTGTAACTGATAGCCAACAATGCTAAATGTGTGCTTATTGTATTTCCTGTAAACATAGATTTTGTGGTGAGCATCTATTAAGCACTTTTATATATAAATAAATAAGAAGATTGTAATGTAGTGTTTAGTAATACATAAAAAGATAACTAATAAATAAAAATATTGTAACGTATTTTATTTTAGGATGCTGATCTATTCCCAAAAAGGAAATTGGCCATACCTAGAGCGGACAAAGAATTGACCAAAATAAGTAAGGTCTGTGAATTGCATTTTTTGGATGAGGATATTGAAAATGTTTTACTGATGGAAGTGCTTTTCAATTAGAAAGAATGAGGTACATTTTAAAATCAGGAGCAATTCCAAAATTTTTCAACATCTGCCACCTTATTTATGTAAGACCAAGCCTAACAGGAAATTGCCTGTAAGCAGAGCTGCACCACCGAAAAAATCTAAAGTGTGTACAACTGAAAATACAACTGATTGTAAATTTGTTGATGATTCGCCTGTGGTAGAATCAGAAAAAGATTTTACATTTGACAACTTTTTGATGCATCTTCAGTCTGTGGAAAAACCAAATTCTTTTTGGAGTATTACTCGTGTGGATAATTTTGTGATGTGTGCCAGATGGAATGTATCATATTACTCAGAAAAAAGAATAGTTATTCAATATAATAGGGATATCAAAGTAAGTAACTGTTTAAAGTACTCCCTTATTTAAAATGGAAGCCTTGGCCATATTAAGTAAACAAGTTGATTAACTACAAAGTTTGGTCGCCTTTGTTGTAAATATATGCATAATACAATATACATAATAATATGTGTAATCCGTGTCTCCAATGCGATTTTGCCAAGGCCACTAAATAAGGGAGTATCTTTTCTAATTTTATATAAATCAGGGATGAGGAGTAAAAAAAATAATTTCGACTCCTTGCAAAAGCAAAAAACTTTTATAAGGTAAATCACGTTAAATTAATACAATATACTCAATTAACACTCTTCTAAAATGTGTAAAGATGCCAGACTCCCCACCCTTGGTATAAAGATAACTTAAATTATGATTTTGTTAATTAATTATTTGAAATTGTATTTACATTTTTTTTTACTGCCCAAACTGCATTTTCAATAATTAATGCCACTGACTGATTTGTTAATACTTGTAAATATTATATGCTCTAAAACAAATAACTAATTGAAATAATATTGAAATGCTGTTAAAAATGTTAATTGCAAAAACTTGTAAAGAAATAAGTGGAAACCTTGGGTTTTTTTCATTTTATACTAAATATGATATTTTGATATCTGTTTATATCTTTATACTTTCAGAGATATTTCAAATGAAAGTAAGAAAAATGAAAAAACACTCGAACAGATACTTTTTCAAGTTTTTAGGAAAGAAAGTTAATTTTTATATATTCATAATCTGAATCATATTTATGACAAAACAAGAAGAAATATTTATATTTATATCTATTGCATTTGGGGGCATAATCTACATTTTTGTTTACATTTTTCGTAACTCTCCATTTTCCACCACAAAATCCTCAAGCATAGATGCTGACATCAAAATGTCTGAGTAATTTGCAACAATGTACAAATTTTTTGTACATTGCATTATTGCATTGTACATTGCATTATTGCGAATATGAGGTAATGGTCTATCACTTGCTTTAATAACACACTAGATGAAAGCATTCTTTGGAAGTATTGTCTCTAATTTATTATTGTATGTGCTCTTTCGCTTGTTGGGCACTTATTCTCTGGAATGTATAAAAATTCTTGAAGATCTTAACAGTGATAACATTTAATATGCTTTCTGTTGAATATTTCAATTTTAATTCTGTGAAAGAATATAACATTTTTAATGCATAATGAAGACTGTTAAAGATTTGAAATTTCACAATATTTCATGTGCTTCTGGTTATTAGAAATTTACAGTTTTCTTTTTAAATTTTTACATTTTTTACATAATTTAAACATTTATTTTAATTTGTTTTTATCCTTCAATTTATTATTAATATTCTAAATGAAAGAGTGCAGATATTTGGAATGTATAAAAATTATTAAAGATCTTAAATGGAATAATATTTAATTTAACTTTTTAACATTTAATCTGGTGAATTTTAATATTAACTTTAACATTTCAAAATCATAAATCTATTGAATGTGTTTAATTTAGATTGAGGGGACGTTCAAGAAGTGAAATACCATGTTTTTAACAGAATGCATAAAGTCTAACAATATTGCATGTTTTGGAAAACTAATTTACAGAACTGTGTGTTTTAACAGTAAAAATTGTAGTATTTTGATCTGTTGCATGTGCATAATTTAGATTAAGGTGGAGCTCAAGAAGTGTTTTAATAGGTTGTATGAAATCTAACAATTTTGCATGTTTTGAAAAAATAATTAACAGAACTGTATGATTTTAACAGAGTGCATGAAGTCTAACAATTTTTAACAGAGTGCATGCAATCAGACATATTTTTAGCATGTTCTGGTACATAAAAATATCAGAATTGTTAAAGATTTTTAAAATTTCTGCAAATTTTAGTTTTTTTGCAGAAAACTTTCAAGGATATTCTCATCTCACAGAACATAGGGAATATGTGAGTTTGAAGTACAGTGAGGCATGTAAGTAGTTGCAGGTAAAAATTGTAGTAATTTGATCTACTGCATGTGCATAATTTAACTTGCTTTAAGGCGGAGCTCAAAAAGTGTTTTAATAGATTGCATGAAATCTAACAATTTTGCATGTTTTGAAAAAATAATTAACAGAACTGTATGTTTTTAACAGAGTGCATGAAGTCTAACAATTTTTAACAGAGTGCATGCAATGAGACATCTTTTTAGCATGTTCTGGTACATAAAAATATCAGAATTGTTAAAGATTTTTAAAATTTCTGCAAATTTTAGTTTCTTTTTTTTTTCAGAAAACTTTTAAAGATATTCTCATTTCACAGAATATGGAGAATGTGTAATTTGTAAGTACAGTGAGGCATGTAAGTAGTTGCAGGTGAAAATAGTATTATTTTGATTTATCGCTTATGCATAATTTAGAGCTCAAGGAGTGATATAATAGATTTCATGAAATCTAACAATTTTACATGTTTTTTAAAACTAACAAAACTGTATGTTTTTAACAGAGTGCATCAAGTTTAACAATTTTGCAATTTTAAACAGAGTGCATGCAATTGGGCACTTAGAATGTTATGATACAAAATATATCAGAATTGTTAAAAATTTCTAAAATTTCAACAAACTTTCTAGTTTTTTTGTAGAAATCTTTCAAGGATATTCTCATTTCACCGAATATGTTGAATGGGTGATTTTTAAGTACAGTGATGCATGTAAGTAGCTGCAAGTAAAAATTGTAGTATTTTGATGGATTGTATGTGTATAATTTAGTTTAAGATGGAGTTCAAGAATAGCAAATAAGAAATAGCATGCTTCTTAGAGGTTGCAAGAAATATAACAATTTTGCATGTTTTGGAAAAATACTTAATAGAACTCCAAGCTTTTAACTAAGTGCATGAGGTCACAGAATAATTTTGATGTTTGGTAATAAAAGATTTGGTAAAAGAATTTCATGTTTTTAAGAGTCATGGAGATTTGTTGATTTAATGTGCAATCCTACAATTATTTTATGTCTTTATTGAGTATCATTCTGTGTTTCTTTTAATTTTAATAGAAACTTTTAGATTTTGTTATAGGATTTCTGAGATATATAGTACCGTTTCTTCATCTACAACCATTTAGAGCTAAATGATCACTAGAGAGTTATGCTGCTTTTATAATGTCAGCAATCTCTTTAGTGGTTTTTTGGCTGAAAATTTTCAAGAATATTCTCATTTCACAGAATATGAAGAATATATGCTTTTTATGTACAGTGTGGCACGTAAGTAGTTTCATGTAAATTTTTTAATATATTTATATAGTGCATGTATATTTTTGTTTATTAACTATTTGTCATAGTATGTAAAAATTAAAACAAATGGTAAAAGCCCATTTTTAATCGAATTCATTAATAATGTATAACAATTTTATGTATATGTCAAATGATTTTAATTTTCTAGGAGGATAGGATGCAAAGATAGTCTTAACCTTTGCCTTTATTGTAATTCAAGTAAGTTAATTTTGGTATTTTTAGCCATCGTTGCATCTAACTCAGACTGTTCAATTGGTGATATGCAGTTTGGATCCAACTATCAAAAAAATGTTTATGGCATGTGCAATCATGTGTTCTGAATAAAAAATATCAATAAAAATTTGTGTTAATAAAATGAGTATTTTGTTTCCTATAACCTCTAAAAAAAAGGGTGTATTATATATAAAACAGTGTGGTCCACAAAGTAATTTGTTTGGGAATTTGGGCCAAGTTTGACAGCAGATATCTATAACAGTAAAGCAACTGCTACCTTAAAACACACTGCTGCATACAAGCAAATAAGTACTTAACCACATGTGAATGATTTCATGGTTCTTACCACTCATCAGCATAAGGTAGGCAATGAGATGATCAATAAGCACTTATTGCACTGATTTTATATTTTTTTTTCTAGTCAAAGATTTACACAGAACCTAGCAATGTGAAGAGCATTATTTTAACTCGCACAATCATTGACAAAATTCTATGTAACGAAGATACCTTAAAACACTCTATTACTTGTATGCCACCCTGTTGTTACCTATACACAATATTGTTACCTGTATTATTGATATTGTTTTATAACCTAAATAATTTGCCTGGATATTGAACAAAATTATTTTGGAAAGAATCCCTCTTCTCAACTTTTTAGGCAAAGTGTAAAATTATGAAACCTAAGTATTTTTCACTAGCAGCATATCCATTCTTAAACAAATTTATAAAAAATATCAAATTGAATCAATATATGCCTGAATGAAAGCGCTATGAAATTGAATCAACATATGCTGAATTGAAAGTGCTGAAATGGTATTAGAAGATATACCCATACCAATTTTATTCTGTTTAAAAAATTGAAAATATCTGTTATCTCCACAACCTTTCAAAATAATGTCATTCTGATCACATTTATTGTTATATGGATTTCTTATTTATTCACATCTGAGAAGATTTAATAAAATTAGTAGGCTGGGTCACTGGGTTTAATTACGTTGCTTAGTAACATATTTTTTTCTGCTATATAAACTCATCGGGTTTAATTATGTTGCTTAGTAACATGTCATTTAAAAAAAAAAAATAAACTTGCAAAAAAAAAAGATAATTTCCATAATGCTATCTAAGGGCAGGGCCTGATAAAGTCAAAATGGGACACAGAGCCTGATGTTAATTTGGGGCCTATATGCATGCACTCAACACATGCCAAACATATGCAAAATATTAACATATAACAAATTTGGGGGCTCAGGATCACAGCTCCAAAAGCGTTTTGGTACATACATAGAACTTCAAACATTTTACTTCATAAAATGTAATTTATTAAGACTTTAAAGGATATCTATTAACATATTTTTTAATTTACAATGAAAACGAATATCAGTTTTAAATTAATTAATTTATTTCTGTTTAAATCTTTGTATCACATACAAAATTTAGGGCCCTTTAAAATTTGGGGCCTAGGGCCGCGACCCCGAAGGCTCGTGCTGATTAAGTTACAAAGTAACAATCAGGCCCTGTCTATGGGAGATTCTTTTTACATAAATGTCTTGATAACCCCTGGTCCTGGAAACCCGAGACATGGATTAAATTTTAAGAAGGGCTATTTTATGACTATCCACAAAATTTCATGAAATTCAGTGCACTAGTTAATTCTCCTGCGATGAGACAAACACACAAGCAGATTTTCAACTTTATTTATATCGATAACAGCTTACAATGTTTTGTTTCTCGTAACATTTCCCTCTGTTTACTTGTAATTAATACATATTCTTAAACACAGTGCATATATTGAAATATAGATAGCATTTTAAAATTAATATCCTATTCATTTTAGAGCACTATCTTTTATAAATACATTCTAAACTGAGTTATTAGAGTTCGAGATTGCTGTTAACAGATAATATAATATTGCAGGTTTGGATTATTTAAAGGTAAAGATAATTTTACAGTGTTTCAAGTTGAAGGTATCATTTTAACAGTGGTATAGTTGAAACATTCTCAAATACACAAAGTAACTTAAAAGTAAACTTTCTAAAACATTGGTAAGCACATAAAATAAATTGTAAATGTGTAATTATTACAAATTAATTTATGTGCTTAACATATATTATTTTATATGCATATTCTCATCATTTTTTGACAAAAGTTATGGATTAGAATTTCACTGCAGGGAAATATCAATCAAGAAAATAAAATCTAAAAATATATTAAAGCTAATGTTAGATTTTAATACGTTCATATCCCGAAATTTATACGACTGTATTTTAAAATTAATGAGCAAGTGCAGTCTCATCAAGTTTTTTCATGAAGTTTCTCATCTCTGTGAATTATAATTCTTAGAGATGAAAAATAAAATTAACACGGCTTGCCTTTTTCTTTTATTTACTTTCAATACGAATTAAATATTATTTTCAAACTGAAAACATTTGTTTTAAAACTGCGTATGATAATTGAAAAAATTTAGAGTTTTTAGTTTACACAATGTGCACTAGAGGGCGGTACCATTAGCAGAATTGTGAAGTGCATCGCTTGGCCAGGGAAAAAATGCAATTCTTTACTACGGCGTGTCCTCTCCTACTCTCTAGTCTTCATGATGGATATATAAGAAGAGAACTTGATTCGTAGCAGACGATTCTGCGGCAGTGGACTTTGGTCCAATGTCAAATAGATCAGATTGCCGAAATCATATATTATGAAAGGTTGTCAGTAATAAGTATGAAAAGGACTCAAGGTGGAGCCAATGTGACGTTACACAAATGGGTAGGAAGATGCATATATTGATAAAGAGTGCACAAATTGAGTATAGAAGTTAAGAGGCGGACCGTTGTGACGTGTGACCCAAACGTCACTTTAGTTCCTAGAGCTCCTCTACTACTAGAGGAGCCTTATTAGTTCCCATACATCCTATTTTTTTTCATTACACTATAAAGCTATTATGGTTATTATGCTGGATATAATATTTTAACGAAGTATCGATGAAGTGTTATATTTTACTATGTATAACAACGCAGATTTCCTTTTAAGAATAATCTAACATCATTTCAAGATGGTTTTATATCAAATTCAAGTATTATTTACAAAAATATCAAATTCTTATCAATCGTGTATAACAGTCCTTTCTAAAAGACTGCATATTTTGTTAAATGTCAGAAAGGCTAAATGAACACAATGGAGTCTCTGCTGTTTATAAAATATCTGCAAGCTTTCCAGTGTTTTTCTGGCCAAGAATTTGTAAAGATATCTATATGTAAAAATTATATTGCATGTGTAACTGATTAATTATTTGCCAATCTTTATAACAACTCATACTAGCATTTTTTTACACAAACCATCCCATGCCTGGTAATAAATAGTTACAGAATGCAGGCATACACACCTGTAGAAATATATTTTAACTAATTTTGTGCGTACTGTTGGACAAACTTTCATTCAACAAGCTTTCTTTTGTAGAAGTAAGTAATTTTGTTGCGATATTCAGTTTCTGTTAAGCAAGATTTGATCCAGCTTTGAAATAATCAATGAGTTGCGCATTGATATTATTTTATAAATTTTGCGCATGATGAAAAGTTAACTGAATGGTCATCTCCGTTAACAATTGTTTATCAGTTGTCAGGTCACTCACCAGAGAAAAGACAGCATGGTTATTCTGCAAGGTTCTAGACAACATTTCAAGCAAAACACGTGTTCTGTGTATCATGTGATCACATAACATCGATTGAGAAAATCTTTGGCCATTCTGGTTATAACTGCACTGTGACCAAAACAAGTTTTCAAATGGCAGTGGTTTTGAAAAAAGTTTTCAAACTCTCTGGTCATAACTAGTGGTCACCTGTCATAATCGTAGAAACTCTTCAAATGTTACCAAATATTATCAGTTTTAGTTAGATTTTGTCCAGTGGTATGCAGTCCATAGAAGCAATGCAAGCATTGCTTACCTAACATCAGATTAAAAAAAAATTATTTACTATAATATTTCAGCAGAATTTGTGAAACGGTGATTGATGATAGATCATTGGTCACAAAGCTCTAATTAATTAATAATAGTAAAGATACAAATTTTTATTGTATTTTAATAGTTTCCTTCAAATTTACGAAATAAGAATTCTTAATTTCCACGAAAATGTCATTAATGCGTTTGCAAAAAAAGTTGAAGATTGGAATTTATGTACAAATAGGTTTAACAGTACAGTCAACCCTCCCATAATGCGATTAACACTAGAATGACTGACATTTTGAATTACGTAGAACGATGGGCAGCGGTCAATTTGACCGCCATAGAAAAAAATACAACATACCTTTAATTCAAAATCAAAACATCATAGTTACTGTATATAGTATGTTTCTTCGACACATTTTTTGCAAAGAAAATAAGAAATGTCATAAAATTTCAATGGGCTGGGATTAGTCGTCTTGGAAGAATCGTTTCTCAAAGTAGTTATGCGGTCAAAATGACCGCTTCCGTCATTCTAGTGTTTTAATTCATACCGCATTGTATTATGAAACTCATATTAGTGCACATCATATTAATTCGTACCATGTTATATGGAAACTGCATACAGTTATAATAAACTCAGGAATTGTACAATAGAGAACAATTTGTACCGTGTTATAGGAAAACCGCATTAAGAGGAACTCAGAACATATAAATCAGACTGATTCATTCTACGTTATATAAAACTGTATATTTAGAGTACTATGTTATGATGAATATGGTTATGAAATATAAGTTTATAGATACAAAAGGCAATAAATATATGTTTACATATTTCGAATTATTTAAGACTTTATAAGAAAATTAAAAAAACAATGTGAAATATAAACTTAATAACTTTTTCCAATAAAATCCTATTAATATTCATCAGCGCTGTTAAACATTAGCTGGTGGTCTAATTCTTTTAATGTCCTCTTCACTTTGCATATCTTCATTTTCGTTTTCAAATGTAGTTTTAATTTGTAACTCTACCAAAATCTCTCTGAAAGGAGCTAAGCCATTTTGCAATTCTCTTTTAAACTTCTCACTGATGAAGGATCATTTTTAATAAAGTAATTTTCTAATTGTTTACCAAAATCTAGTCCCTTTTTCACATCACTTAAATTGAAATTTGAAACCCATTCGTTACCTATACTTTCGTATACCAATGCATCTGAGATGAATGTATTGCTTTTTTTTACAGGGGATTTTCCTGGTAACTGAAATTGAAATATGGTGATGTGCGTGGATGAAAAAGCAGGAGAATTCCCCATTAATTTTGAACCGTAAATGTGTAATATAAAAAATCATCTTATAGAGAAACCGGTTTATAAAACTACAACGTTTTATGAATATCGCCTTATGTCAGGGCTGTCGCAATTTTTGCTCCACATTATATAGAATCCGCATTATGAGAGTACCACGATATAGGAGGGTTGAATGTAATATATTTTTCTATTGTTTTATATACTAGAATTAAATGTTGTACTTGCCTAAAGCAAAATATCGCTGCACACCACTGATTTTATCATTTCATTTAAAAATAAATTCGGTAACCTTGTACGTTTATACAATGTGGTCACATGATAAATAGAATGCTTGCTTTGCTTGAAATGCTGTCTAGAACCATGCAGAATAACCATGTTGTTTTTTCTCTTGTGAGTGACCTGATAACTGATAAACAATTGTTAACTGAGATGACCATTCAGTTAACTTTTCAAACACACCCTTGAAGTGTTGTTGTTGTTGAGACCCAGACCGTCCGACCTACCAGAAAGGTGTAAGGTAACAGTATGGACGGCCGGGAAGTGCCACCCAATTTAGACCGGAGCCCAGTGGGGGAGGCATCCACACCCTTGAAGTGTGGAAGACAAAGACCATACGATTGACCCGAAGGCTTACAGTAGCTTTTTGTGTGGCCGGACACCCTTGACGTGTGCAAAAGCTATACAATAAAATCAATGCGCAAACTCATCGATTGTAGATGCGCAAACTCATTGATTGTAGATGTGCAAACTCATTGATTGTTGGCTCATTGAAGCTGGACCAAGTCTTGTTTAACATAAATGATAACAGAAAATGAAAATCGCAACAAAATTACTTACTTCTACAAAAGAAAACGTGTTGAATGAAAGAATTAAAGGTATATTGTATTTTTTATATAGCGGTCAAATTGACCGTTGCTCGTCGTTCTAGGTAGTTCAAAATATCAGTCATTCTGGTGTTTAACGCATTATGGGAGGATTGAGTGTACTGTTAAACCTATTTGTACATAAATTTCAATCTTCTACTTTTTTTGCAAACGTATTAATGACATTTTCGTGGAAAGTAAGAATTCTTATTTCTCAAATTTGAAGAAAACTTTTTTAAATACAACAAAAATTCGTATCTTTGCTAATATTAATTAAGATTAATTTGAGCTTTGTGACCAATGATCTATCATCAATCACCGTTTCACAAATTCTGTTGAAATATTATGATAAAGAAATTTTATTTTTTTAAACTGATGTTAGGTAAGCAATGCTTGCATTGCTTCTATGGACTGCATACCACTGGACAAAATTTAACTATAACTGATAATATTTGGGAAACATTTGAAGACTTTCTACGATTATGACCGGTGACCACCAGTCATGACCAGAGAGTTCGAAAACTTTTTTAAACCACTGTCATTTGAAAACTTGTTTTGGTCATAGTGCAGTTATAACCAGAATGACCAAGGATTTTCCCAACCGATGTTATGTGATCACATGACATCGGTTTCATACACAGAACACGTGTTTCACTTGAAATGTTGTCTAAAACCGTGCAGAATAACCATGATGTTTTTTCTCTGGTGAGTGACCTGATAACTGATAAACAATTGTTAACGGAGATGACCATTTAGCTAACTTTTCATCATGTGCAAAAGTTATACAAAATAATCAGTGCGCAACTCATTGATTCTTTCAAAGCTGGATCAAGTCTTGTTTAACATAAATGATAACAGAAACTGAATATCGCAACAAAATTACTTACTTCTACAAAAGAAAGCTTGTTGAATGAGAATTTGTCCAAAAGTACATACAGAATCAGTTAAAATATATAAAGTATCTACATGTGTGTATGCCTGCATTCTATAACTATTTATTATCAGGCACACACATGGAGTGGTTTGTGTAAAAAGGTGCTGGTATGAATTGTTATAAAGATTGTCAAATAATTGATCAGTTGCACATGCAACATAATTTATATATATATAGATATCTTTAAAAATTATTAGCCAGAAAAACACTGGAAAGTCTGCTGAGATTTTATAAACAGCAAAAACTTCATTGTGTTCATCTAGCCTTTTGGATATTTAACATGCTTTTATACACGATTGATAAGAATTTGATATTTCTGTAAATACTTGAATTTGATATAAAACAATCTTGAAATGATGTGAGATTACTGTTAAAAGTAAATAAGTGTTATTATACATATTAAAATATAACGCTTACTTAATTGATACTTCATTAAAAAATTATATACAGCATAATAACCATAATAGCATTATAGCGTAAAGAAAGAAAAAAGGATGTAAGGGAAGCGAAGTGAAATATGGGTTTTACGTCACAATGGCCCACCCCGGTACAGCCCAGTCTTACTACGGACACCCCGTATCAATATATGCGTCCACGGAAGGGCAAGTTTACCCTTGCGTTCCCTTATAGGAGCTTATGGCAAGGATACCCATAAAACTAATTCCAGCGGCGACAAACTCAAGGATGAGATATACAATATTGACTATCTTAAGACCCAGATTTGTGACCTTGAAAGTCCAGAGGAAGGCAAATGTTCCCTTGCTCTCCCATATGAGCCTTCATGCAACCTTGCCAACGCCCATAGCACTTTGCCAAAGGGTAAAGCCAAGAATAATCCGGATAAATATCGATTACTTCGACACCTGCATTTGAGAACTTGAATGTCTAGGGGAGAGTATAAATGCCCCTTACCCTCCCCTAGCCCATAGGGTAGCGCGAGGGGTACTTGTCCTCCCGTGGATGTTCAAGGTCACAATGTGAGTATCAAGCTAGTAGATATTTACTTCTCATCCTTGAATTTGACCATTCCAGGAAAAAGTTTTATGGGCGCCCCTAAATCCTACTCTTTTTAAACTAGGTCGACTCCCTCCTGCAATTACAACACTATATTTTGATCGCACTACATTTTTGATACTCTTTCCCTCATCCTAGTTCTAATCATGTTAATTACAAAATTTCTACATAATTCTATTTTTTATAGAATGCATATAAATGTAGAATTTCGTGGCTATATGTACTCTCTCTCTCTTAAAATATCTAATTTCGAATTTTTCGTGTTTTAATAACCTGTTTCTAATTTTCTACAGAATGCATCAACATATAAATTTTTATAGTGATACATGAATTCGCACCTCACAGATGGAAATATACCCAAAATTGTTCGAAATGTGTTTCATGATGTCTTTAAAGAGGGGTGCTTGTCTTTCATGATGTCTTTAAAGAGGGTTCCTCCCGTGGACGTTCAAGGTCACAATGTGAGTATCAAGCTAGTAGATATTTACTTCTCATCCTTGAATTTGACCATTCCAGGAAAAAGTTTTATGGGCGCCCCTAAATCCTACTCCTTTTAAACTAGGTCGACACCCTCCTGCAATTACAACACTATATTTTGATCGCACTACATTTTTGATACTCTTTCCCTCATCCTAGTTCTAATCATGTTAATTACAAAATTTCTACATAATTCCATTTTTTATAGAATGCATATAAATGTAGAATTTCATGGCTATATGTACTCTCTCTCTCTTAAAATATCTAATTTCGAATTTTTCGTGTTTTAATAACCTGTTTCTAATTTTCTACAGAATGCATCAACATATAAATTTTTATAGTGATACATGAATTCGCACCTCACAGATAGACACACATATACAGATGGAAATATACCCAAAATTGTTCGAAATGTGTTTCATGATGTCTTTAAAGAGGGGTACTTGTCCTCCCGTGGACGTTCAAGGTCACAATGTGAGTATCAAGCTAGTAGATATTTACTTCTCATCCTTGAATTTGACCATTCCAGGAAAAAGTTTTATGGGCCCCCCTAAATCCTACTCCTTTTAAACTAGGTCGACTCCCTCCTGCAATTACAACACTATATTTTGATCGCACTACATTTTTGATACTCTTTCCCTCATCCTAGTTCTAATCATGTTAATTACAAAATTTCTACATAATTCCATTTTTTATAGAATGCATATAAATGTAGAATTTCATGGCTATATGTACTCTCTCTCTCTTAAAATATCTAATTTCGAATTTTTCGTGTTTTAATAACCTGTTTCTAATTTTCTACAGAATGCATCAACATATAAATTTTTATAGTGATACATGAATTCGCACCTCACAGATAGACACACACATACAGATAGAAATATACCCAAAATTGTTCGAAATGTGTTTCATGATGTCTTTAAATGCTCTTTTTTGGCTAAATGTCGATAAAAGAATTATTCGGGAACTTCCTGCATACAACAGTATTAGAAAATAATAAAATTATTCTTTAATTTGGTCAATACTGAATTAATTTAATTCTAATCTAAGACATAATGCATTTAAAGCGTGTCTATATTGCTTAATTGTAAGTTATATATCCGTATCTAAGGCTCCTCTATATATATCCGCTTATTATAGGAGTTCTATCCGTATCAAAAGAGCAAAAAATTGCGGGAGTTTCTCGTGACGTAGATAAACCTAGCTACAAGGGTGGGGGTAAGCGAGGCCAACGTAAACTGAGGCCAAGTAGGCTTTTCATGACGTCACAAATTCCGGCTGCCTCACCTGAAACAAGGCTGCGTTTTATGTTGCTTATATTTTAAAACTAAATGCTAAATCTGGAAATATATATGTATATATATATATGTATGTTAGCTAATAAAATATGTATTTTAAAGTCATAGGTAAGTGTCAGCAGATTCTCCCATTTTAGTGAATAATATGTAATTACTTTTTTCCTAATTTATAGTTATAAAATATTATTTGAATTTCTAAGGTTTATACGTTTTGTTTTTTATATATTTTAAATATTATATAAATATTAGTATAGTTGTTTATTATATTAATATAACTTTAACATAAATGTTTACAGAAGAGAGAGAAAAAATATTTGTTTTCAATGTAGATCAATTTTTATTTTAGAATCACAGCTTGAAGTTTATTCCAATTTACTTGTTAGTTTAGACATATATTTTTTCATATTAGTCTTATTTATTACTGTAGAAATTCATCTGTGTCAGATCCCGTAGGCGTTACGCACGGGAGATATGTTCCCTCCGTTGCTGCGGTTGAGTTGTCAATGTCCAGGCCTCTTATTCTAGGTGGCCTTGCCTGAAACCAATGTCTGAGTAATTCAAACTAATGTACGTTTTTACGTTAGCTTGGAATTAATTTCATTTCCTATAGTTTAGCCATTAACATATTTTTTCTTTTTACAAGATAGTAAATACAGTGAGACCTAACTGGGGAGGTTATTATACTCAATTTATTGCAATTAGTAGCCTACTATAAATGACTACTAAATTAATAAGTTACGTTGAACTAGTCATTCTTGAGAAATTTTATCACTTTACCAGATTTTATTGTGCAAGTTTTTAAATTTTATAATTTTTTTACTACTATGAAACACTTTTGATGTTAATTTTAACACTATATTTTTTAATTAATTGAAACATGTCTTTCCTTTCAAATTAATATTATAATGCAGGAAGAAAAAAACAATTCAGAAAATAGTATAATTATGCTTTTGTCCATATAAATTATTTGAATTACCCACTTAACTCCATACTAATTTTTTTTTCGGGGGGAGGGGGGGAATAGACTCTATACTAAATATATGAAAATGTAGGGTTTGTATCGACAAATTTGTGAGATGTATACATTACTGACTGACCCTGGTATTTTCTGCATATTTCAGTTATGCATCTTTTAACACACAGCTTGACAAATATCTCCTCAACTTGCTATAGAAGTCAGGCCAAAAACTAGGTATCATTCACATTTAAATAGATCTGAGTGACATTATCTATTGTATGAGTTACATAACTATTAAGAAATATATTTTAGCAATTTAATTAATCCCTCCGTATTTTGAAAATTTTATAACATTAGTCTGCAAGAATGAAAGTAATCTGCGGCTACTGGCGGATCCAAGGGAGGGGGGGGGCGAAGCCTTGAATTAACATGGAAAATTAAGAGAATAGTAATAGGAACTGAAATCTGATTCCCCCCCTGAAAGATTTCTGGATCCGCCAGTATCTGTCATATAAGAGCCTTTGAAACTTAGCTTTAAAAATGTAACACGGAAGATGTATTAAATTTTCATAGCTGCATTAATATGCAAATATTCTAAAACATATATTTTACCCAAAGAAAAAATTTTACCTGAAAATGCACTCGACAGAAAGAAATTATATTTGTTACGACTATAATTGAACAGAAATTTCACTCATCAAAATAATTTTGCTCACCAGTGGCTAGTTGAAATTTTATGTTCTGTTTTATTGATATCCATTAAAAAGACAAAGTTTGATTTAACTAAATTTCCGGTTATGGGTTAATGTTATTAATGAAAAAATAGAGCATATCTTTGAATATTTTGGAACTTGCTAGTTCTAGGTATTAATAAAATCCACTTTCTTTTTGGTTCTTCATTAGTAGGAAATTTAAAGTTGCTAACTTTGGAACCATTTTTATAATAAAACAACCAGGAACAACAAAAGCACTTGGCATTTTTAGTTATTAAAATTCAATGAATTATAATAAAAATTAAATAATTTAAAAATAATAAACAGAATATAAAAGTAAGCCGTAAATCTGTTACGAACAATATAATATTAAATGTACTTCTTTATAAAAGTACTAAATAAGCTTTACATTTGAATGTACAACAGAGCATGATCTTTAGTCATGAAAAAGCCCGCAAGAAATCTAACTGCTATGTTCATGTTTTTCATATACGCTAAACAATAGAGTTAGGTCACTAGGATTTAGCTTAAATATATGCAACCACTGCTATTAATACTCCAAATTCCTTGGCAAACAAAGTAAGGAGCATATAATACACGCCACATTCACAATTCCAAGATAAACTGCAGATCAGACAAAATGAAATATCGATGGCAAAAAATTTCTGAATAATAAATAAATGTAAGTGAAGCCTAGTAAATAAACAAGCTAAACACTTTTTGAATAGAAAATATTGAGATAGAATTCAATATTCACATATGCTATGAACATTAAATGAAAACAAATACAAAAAATTAAAGGCTTACCGACAGAAATTACGTAAAACAATAACGTATTCATAGAAAGACAGTCAAAGCTTTAATAAATGATAAAATACAAATGTATAAAACACGATAAATTACAAAACTTTGCCCCTACATTTCCGTTAACATGTACTACGAGCATTGAATGACGAGGCTTAACGGATGATGCAAGAAAAATGATAAAAGCTGTAAAAATTGCCAAAAAAATTTAAATTTTTTTGGCAGCGACTGTCAGAAACATTAACGAACACATAGTAAAACATACATACCTGTAATGGCTATCATATGATTAAAAAGTATCCAATCTTCTAGAGATACCTTATGCGAGGCCAACGCAAATAATGTATTAGTCTATGGTAAACATCAAGGTTGTTATATCTATAAACATGTTCACGGTTTCAAATTTGCAAGCCGGAAATCGTGACGTCGGATCACGTGACCGACCTAGCCTACCTGGCCTCCTTTTACGTTGGCTTCGGGGTAAGGATCCTATATAGCTCCTATATAGTATATATAGGAGCCTTAGGTGGGGGTCTATCTTGAATTTCCACGAGCGCCTATACTCCGCAACAAACTCCCGCCAAAATACTACGTGATAACCACGTCAGGCGCGAATTTCAGCAGACTCAGCCCTTCCCACAGATTTAGTTTCAATGGTTTTTTTCTTTCTGTTTTTTTGTGTTACGTCACGTACATGTGTGGCTGCAGATAGATGAATGATGAGAGTTCTTTGGTTCTTCATGCGGAAATTTAGAGTTCAATTCGTCTATGCGTTCGATTTTGATATTGCAAACACACACACACACATTATTCTATTTAACTTTTATTTTATTATTAATATTTTTTATTACTTTTCTATTATATTATTTATTTTATATTTTTTCTATTTAAAGTCTTTTCAGGGCTATCAAACTACTAGTATTAGGAGTTACTAATGCTTTTATTGTAAAAGTTACAAATGAACTTCGTTATGTTTTTGTCTCCCTATGGGCGTCCATAGAAAAGCGCAAATAGAAATAATTTTTCTAGGAAAACAAACTATATGGTAACACCTACAATATCGATTAACTTAATCTATATTTGTGATCTTGAATGTCCCAGGCGAGAGCAAGTGCACCCCTTACCCTCTCCTATGGGCGCCCATAGAAATTTTTCATGGTGGATAAAGTGAAGGTTGAGGCATTCAATATGGATTAGATAACATGTCTAATCTTGAAAGTCTATGAGAGGGCAAGTGTACTTCTTGCCTTCCACTATGGGCGCCCATGTAATATTTTCCAGGAGGGCAAACTCATGGGTGATACTTCAATATTGACAACCTTTATACCTACAGGTCGGACGGTCTGGGTCTCAACAACCTTTATACCTACATTTGAGACTTTGAATGTTCAGGAGAGCGTACAAATTCCTCCTTGGCCTCCCCTATGGGTGCCCATTGCAAGGACTCTCTGCTGTACCTCGGGGCAGAACTTAAAGGTGCTGAAGTTTTGATTTCCCCTGGGGTGGTAAATAGGTACTTCAAGACCCTCCATAAGTCTCCGTGACAAAAAAGGCCGAAAGATTGCACACATGCCATGGGCGTTCATGCGGAGTACGATCACGTTAAACATGTGGGTCCGTAAGTCCTTCCGAGAGGTTGGTGGTAGGGGAAGGAGGGTACGGTCCCTGTGGATGCCTCCCCCACTGGGTTCCTGTCTAAATTGGGTGGCACTTCCCGGCCGTCCATACAGTTACCTTACACCTTTCTGGTAGGTCGGACGGTCTGGGTCTCAACAACAACAACACATGCCATGGGCTACTGCTTTGTTTGTTTGCTGTTTTGTTTAGTTGTGTTTTTTCTGGTGTTGTCGCCGGATCTCTTCCCGGCCGTCCAGTTAGATACTCAAGTCGGACGGTCTGGGTCTTCACACACACACATGCCATGGGCGCCCATAGGGCACAATAATATTTATCAATATTAATACAATAATATTAATAATACTCAAATATAGGTATCAATTTAATCAATACTGTACGTCACACCCTTGTGTTTATCCTCGCTGGTAAAAGTTCTATTGGCGCCCTCACCATGGGTGCCCATAGGGAAGCGCAAGGGGCTACTTGCCCTACTGTGAACATTCAAGGTTGCAAATGTAGATGTCCAACTAGTAGATATTGTACGACTTATCCTTGAGTATACCTTGAAATAATTTCTATTGACGCACTTGCCATGGGCACCCATACGGAATGTTGAAAAACAGGTGTTGCCCATAGAGTGCCAAGCTAGTCGATATTGTCGCCCTTGAATGTGCCCCTGCTGGAATAAGATCTATAAGCGCTCTTACCATGAGCGACCATACGGGAGCGTGAGAGGGAACTTGCTATCCTGTCGACGCTCAAGTTCACAAATGTAGATGCCAAGCTAGTCGATGTTGTACGGCTCACTCTTCAGTTTACCGCCTGTAAAAGTGTAAAAGTTCTATAGGCTCCCATAGCAAAGGTGACCATAGAACTTATGAAAGAGGGGCCAAACTCAAGGAAGAGACGTACAATATCGATTAACTTGATACTTGGGTTTGTGGTTTCCAAAATTTTTATGGGCTCCCATGGCAAGGACGTCCATAGAATTTCTTCCAAGAGCGTACACAAGGATGAAACGCACAATATCTACTAGCTTCACACCTATATTAGTGATCTTGAATGCTCACGAGAAGGTAAGTGCTCCTTCACGCTCCCCTATGGGCGCCCATGACAAGCACGTCAATAGAACTTTTTCCAGCGGGGATAATATCACGGACGAGACGTACAGTATTCATTAGTTTGATATTCGTGCCGTTCAACATCCCATGGGCGCCCACGGCAAGTGTTGTTGTTGAGACTCAGACCGTCCGACTACCAGAAAGGTGTAAGGTATCTGTTTGGACGGCCGGGAAGTGCCACACAATTTAGACCGGAAATTCAGTGGGGAAGGCATGCACCAGGGACCGTACCCTTCTTCCCCTATCACTAACCTCTCGGAAGGACTTATAGCCCCACATGTTTAACGTGATCGTACTCCGCGTGAATCCGGCGGCAGTTTTGGCAGTGGCGGGAATCAAACCCGGGCCTACCGAGTGCAATTCCCGCGCGCTAACCACTGGGCTGTCGCGCCTCACCCCATGGCAAGTGTGCAATGTTTTAGCCCTTTATATCACAGAGACTTTTGGAGAGTCTAGAAAGACTGTTTACTACCCCTGAGGAAATCGAAACTTCGGCTCCGTTAGGTTCTGACCTGAGGGCAATAGTATATAAGCAAGGATCCTATGCAATGGGAACCCGTAGAGGACTGCAAGGGATCCCTTAAGCTGAACTCGATTTTCAAGGTTACAAATGTATTTTATAAGCTAGCCGATACTGAACGCTTCGTCTTTGGGTGCCCTCCTGGAAAATGTAACGTGGGTGCCCATAGTGGAGGGAAAGGATGACACTTGCCGTCCCATAGACGTTCAAGGTTAGATATGTAAGTCTAAATCTAGTCGATACTGTATGCCTCATCCTTGAGTTTGTCGCCGATGAAATTAGTTCTCTATGTGTCCTTGCCATGGGCCCCCATAAGGGAACGCTTGGTGGACCTTACCATACCGTGTATATTTAAGGTTATAAATGTAGATTATAAGCAATTAAATATGGAAAGCCTCATCCTTGAGTTTTATGCCCCTGGAATTAGTTCTATGGGCGTTCTTGCCATGAGCTCTCATAATAGAATACAAGGGAAACTTGCCCTCCCATGGACGTTTAAGTTTACAAATGTTGTCTTTAATCTAGTAGATATTGAACTCCTTATCTTTGAGTTTCCCTCCTGGTAAATGTTACATGAACGCCCATAGTGGTGGGCAAGGAGGACACTTGCCCGTGCATAGACGTTCAGATATGTTAGCTGATCGATATTGAACGCCTTAACCTTCAGTTTGTCACCATGAGGAAAGCTCTTTGGCGCTCATAGGAGAGGGCAAGGGGTGCACTTGCTTGCTCTCCCCTGGGATATTCAAGATCACAAATGTAGATTTCAAGCTAGTTGATATTGTAGGTATCATCATATAATTTGCACCTCTAGAAAAATTTTATTTGCACTTTGCCATGGGCGCCCATAAGGGAGTGTAAGGGGGTCATTTACCCTCCTCTGGATGTTTAAGGTCACAAATGTAAACATTAAGCTTGTTAATTTTTGACGTCTCATACTTCAGTTTGACCACCCCAGGAAAAGTTTTTTTAGCATCCTTTAATCGTACTTCTTTTAATCAAGATCGACTCTCTCATGAAATTACCACACTATGTTCTTGATAGTACAATATTTTTTGCACTCTCTCATCCAATAAAAGCAGAAGTAATTCGTAATACTAGTAATTTGATAGCCTTGAAAAGACTTTAAATAGAAAATAAATAAATAAATAATATAATAGAAAAAAATTATATATATATATATATATATATATATATATCGCTCATGCTTTTATTGTAAAAGTTACAAATGAACTTCGTTATGTTTTTGTCTCCCTATGGGCGCCCATAGAAAAGCGCAAATAGAAATAATTTTTCTAGGAAAACAAACTATATGATAACACCTACAATGTCGATTAACTTGAAATCTATATTTGTGATCTTGAATGTCCCAGGGAAGAGCAAGTGCACCCCTTACCCTCTCCTATGGGCGCCCACAGAAATTTTTTCATGGTGGATAAAGTGAAGGTTGAGGCATTCAATATGGATTAGATAACATGTCTAATCTTGAAAGTCTATGAGAGGGTAAGTGTACTTCTTGCCTTCCACTATGGGAGCCCATGTAATATTTTCCAGGAGGGCAAACTCATGGGTGATGCGTTCAATATCGACAACTTTTATACCTATATTTGAGACCTGGAAAGATCGCTCGATTCGAGGAAACTGGACATCTTGGAGTTCAGCTGGGTCGAGGACGCAAATCGACTCGTTCAGATGTCGTTGACGATGTTGCCACCGCTATTGTTGAACAATCAATGGATAACGTTATAGGCTGTAGTAGTGCACGTAGAGTGTCACTACACTTGGGTGTTCCCTACAGCACAGTGCGGAACGTACTGAGAAACATAGTGCATTTTTCCCCATACAAAATTAGTCACAATCAGTGCTGTAGTCGTAAAAGAAACAGAGGTATACCATGGGCGCCCGCAGAATTTTTTCCATGGGGAGGCGAAACATGTACTTATTACTTACATTTTCCAGGAGGGAGGAAAACATGTACTCACACACACGCATATACATGTATATATATAGGAAATCCATAAGGCAGGGGGCGACCGCCCCTTGCCCCTCCCGCGCGCCTATGGGGTATACTCGTAGGACCCGGGGGAAATGTTCGAATTAATCGAAGTTCAAATTATTGAGGAAAAAAAAGCCTATTAATTTTATATTACAGGAAAGGAATTGTGGAACTTTGAAGAAACTTCGACTTAAGCAGGAATTTGTGTTCACAAGGTTAGAGTTATTGGGAGTTTACTGTATTTATGCAAAGAAAAATATGCAGACTAGCATCGAGTGATATTCCAATTTGAAAATCTCACCATATTAATATTTAACTCTGATATAAAATAATTACAGGAAATGTTAAGAGAAAAATATTTAAACACATATAAAGTAGGATGTAATTTTGTTTTATTTTAACAAATTTTAAGGCCCACCTCTATGATTTTCATTGAAATATTTTACAAACTGCTTGGTGAGAGAATTCCGTCTCTGTGTCTTTTTTTGTGGCGCATACTCTTTATCTATTGTCAACTGAGAAGCAATGGTTGGCCAACCAAGAATTTACAAATTTTTCTGGTTGAAAGTGTTTTATAGGTGGTTCATTTGCATTAATAAACATTAGATTGGAGACGTTTGAAATCAATAAATATGACCTCAAATCTGTTACTATGTTGTTCATTTTGCAAAGCGTGTACGTAGTTTTTAAGAAAAAGCAGAGGGTATACGGAATTTGCTGGAAAATCCAGAGGGTATACGGCGTATATCGTCTTATACCTTCCACTACAGCTCTGGTCACAATCACCACTTGCTGACCATCGACAGGGAGAAGCGACTGACCTTTGTATTGACATTTCTGGCTCGAGTTGAAGTGGATGCATCGTGGCCATGGTTTATCATCATGGCCATGGGCCCGTGGCCATTTATCACGTTTTATGCGCTTCATCACTCCATGGCAGATTCTATGGAGTGATGAAGCGCATTTCCATCTAAGTGGAGCAGTCAACACCCATAACTGTCGCATTTGGGACACAGAAAACCCTCGTACCTTCCAAGAGATTCCATTTCACTCACCGAAAGTTACAGTCTGGTGTTCTGGATTCACAGCCACATTCATTCTTGGACCTTTCTTTTTCGAAGAGGCTACTCCCAATGGCCCTGTGCCATACACCGTGACAGCCAGGAGGTACAAAAACATGCTCGAAAATTTTTTTGTACTCCATCTGCAACAGCACAAATGTCTTGATTCAATTATCTTTATGCAAGATGGAGCGCTTCCACACATTGAACTCTGTGTACAGCAGTTTCTTTGGCAACATTTTACTAATGGTAGAGTAATTAGTCGTGCGTTTCCTACAATCTGGCCATCTCGTTCTCCAGATCTTAATCCCTGTAATTTTTGGCTGTGGGGTTACTTAAAAAGTCTTGCTTATCGAGGACGTCTGGTAACCTTGGCAGATTTGAAAGACAGTATCACTCTGCATGTGAGAAGCATCTCAATCGACCAATTACGATCTGCAGTTGAATAAGCTGTCCACAGACTGCAGATTTTACATCTTGAAGAAGGGAACCATATTGAGCAGCATTCCCTGCATCGATAAGGTCCTTGTGATACGAATGTACGGTCGAATAAAATGTGTTACAAACGTGTATTTTGTGTCTTTTCAGCATATTTTCTGTTGTAAATCGCCACCTTTCGGCGTTTCTGGAACTAATATTTTTTTTCGAGTAACCCCTTTCCCCATGTCTTGAATAGCAGGTTCAACTATTTTGGAGCCTTTACACTGAGTATTTCGATGTATAGAGAGCTCAGAGTAGGGGTATTTTAATTCTGATCACCTGGTATATAAATATGTGTGTGTTTGTTTTCAATATCAAAATCGCGCATAGATTAATTCAACTGTAAAACTCCGCATAAAGCAAACAAAGAAACCTCGTCATTCATCTGCGATTACTGAAATTCGCGTCTGACGTTTATTACGTTTTATTTTGGCGGGAGTTTGTTACTGAGACTAATCCAGTGTAAATTTCTTGGGAGTTTATTGTGCTTACTAGGTCTCTCTGTCGCTATTGGCTCAACTCAGTTGGCAACACAAGAATATTCTCTGTTTCCCTTTTTTTCCTTGCCAGAAGGAAAAACTTACGTAACCATTTTACCGCCAAAAAATGATTCTTGCTGGAATAATTTAATTTGATTAATTGCATTTGCTTTTTAGTTGAAAATAGATTGATTTCGAAAGTAAGATTTATTAGTTTAACTTTTGTTCTTCAGTTGAATTAAACCTGATGTTTTTTTAACCAATGGCTAAAAATTCTTCTAACCATTGTTTTAAGATTTTTAGAAAGTGTAAGATACTATTCAAAATAAGCTTGAATAAATTTTGTTGACAAATTTATTTTTCTTTTTGATGATTTTTAATTTCCACAATGAAACTGAACATAATTGATGCGTATTATAATTATATCGAAGCATCTATGTATATAATTGTGAAATGAGGTTAAATTAGATTGATGAACTGGAGTGTTCAACTTGGCATTTAATTGGGCATTTTAGTTATTTCAAAACTTGTATATTTTTGTTTTAGTATCTTACGAGAAAACTGATTTATGATTTTATTTTAAAAACTTTGGTGTAGGTGTAATTTATATTTTATACTAGGACGTTCAATCGAAACATAAACAACATATTTTCCAATTTCTTTTCCCACGAAAAATTGTCTGATAGGATTGTTGTTTACGTGATTATGACCACCTTGTATATTTTTACACAAATGGAATCTGCCATCTTTGAACTATAGTTAGCAACAGAGTATTGGCATAAATTTATTCATCTTTTCAAGAAAATATTATATTGTTTTTGTTTTACTTGTTTGCTATAGGAATCGCACTATAAACAAATTAAACAAAACAATTTTGTCATTAAGCATAACCGTAGCTCACATGTTTATGTAAAAAATGATGAAATATTGAAAATACAGTAAGGCTTCTAAGACTGTGTTGTTGTTAAGACCCAGACCATCCGACCTACCAGAAAGGTGTAAGGTTACTGTTTGGACGGCCGGGAAGTGCCACCCAATTTAGACCAGAACCCAGTGGGGGAGGCATCCACAGGGACGCGATAAGGCAGAACGCATGCCGATTCAGAAGTAATCTCTCATGCCACACGCCAAACGTCGTTTTATCGCCAGTTCTGGTTTATTCTGGCTACACCTGCAATTGGAGGGGAAAGACGAATTGTTTAATAAAGAATATTGTTCATAATTTGATTGCATATCAGATTGCTTATGAAAATGTCATTAGATACATTTGTATCAGATTACTTAGGAGATTATTATTTGTAACAGATTATCTAGAAGATTGTTTAGAAGATTATTTGTAACAGATTATTAGGGAAGATGTTAGGAAACTTATCAAAGTATACAGTAGTATTTCAAATACTGGTTTGATTATTTATAAATCAAATAACAATCCGACTAATGTGGTTTTCAAGTAATACTATTAAAATACATGTATTTAAGAACTTTGTGTACTGCATACGGATTGTTTGAAATTAGTGAAAGAAATGTTCGACACACATACATATAATTTATTATTTGAATAAAACGATTCTAAGATTTCGTAGAAAATATATGTGTAGAATCCGTATAATATTCAATTCTTATATAGTACAAGAATCCATAACGAAATTTGAAGATTATTTGAAAGGAGGAAATATTTGTCATTTTAAAAATGCAAAATTTCTAACATTTTAAGGAAATTTGCTTAACATTTTTCAGTTTGTAGGAGCAATGTTGCTTTTCCGACACACGTAGGATAATGCAGTGTTTTTTAAGATGTGTTTGTTCTGCGGAACCCTTGGGGTTCTGCGACGTGATAGTTTCAAGTAAATTTTCTTAAAAATTTAAAAACTGGTAAAATTTTAATGCTTTTATACTTTTAAATTATTTTAATTTTAAATATTTTATTATTAAATTGAAGAATTTTAAATGTTATCGGGAAAATAAATAAAAATATTTCCTAATTTAAATATGGTAAACAAATATCAAAATTAATTGCACTTTGCATTTAAAAATTCTCTGGCCAATTACATTTCCAGCAACTTACGTACGTGTAATCGTTCATTCAAATTAGTAATATATTTTACGGCTAATCTGGAGATTAGGTCACCTTGGTTAAATCGGAGAAGACGCCACGCACTTTGTGAGGCTGAATCGGAGAAGACGCCACGCACTTTGTGAGCGCTTTATGTTGCAATCTGGTAACCTCTTGTATCGGAAATTGTGTAACATCGAATAAGAATACGTTTTTGTGTTTGCTACAGTTTTTTGATGTAAAAGAACATTTCTATCAATATTTTTGGCCATTGTTGTGCGTGTTTGCTTGTTCTTTCATTATATGATTTATTTTGGAGAAAGTGATTTTGCTACGTGCGATATGCACAGATAAAATTGTAGCATATTCTGTGTCTGGGCGCCGCAGGCGACTGTTCCTAATAAACAGGAGATCACTGGGGGCCCCGTTCTGGTGTAGAACGACCTTTAGGTCGAACCCCTGCCCTTGTACAGACCACTGGTACATACGGACCACCGATACATCCGTTCCACAATTTTCGATCTTTAGATCGAATCCCTGCCCTTACACGGACCTGTTGGTCGAACCCCTTCCTTTATATGGATCCTCAGTTAGATGGAGAAAGCGATCTTGATACGTGCGATATGCACAGATAAAATTGTAGCATAAAAATATTATATTTTACAAAAATCTGATTTTGGAACGTTTACATGAGTATTATTAATTTTTTTATTCTGCAGTTTTATAAAGTTATTTAATTTTCTTAAAATACACAAAAATCTGATTTTGTAATGTTTTTTTGAGTATTATTCACTGTTATTTAAGTTAAATTAAATTATCATTTATATTAGAAAATCTTGTTTAGAACAAACACAATAGTCTGTCTTTAGAAATAGGGTTCTTCTACCAAAACATCATTTTGGTAGGAGGAGCCTATTTCTAATGACGGTAAATGACATCACTGAGGATGGGTGGAGCCAATTTCAAAACACGGAAGAAAGCGCCAACCACAGGCCAACTTGGCCCGATTTTGTACTTAGAAAAAAATTTGCGGTGACCTGATCTCCGGATTTACCTATTTTACAATTATTTTTACATCTAAGTTTGGCAAAATTGAAATTTTTAATACAAAAAAATTATAAAAATATGAAAAAACCTTTATGCAATGGAAAGTGATGTGTACACTTCAATTTCGAAATAACTATTAAGTATTTCTATACTTTTTAGTACATTTATTTCATACAGTCATATGAATTATTGGAAAAACCAGATGTTACATATTCAGACCAGGAAATCCTTAGTGAACCCTACCAACTTCTCCGGAATTCAATGTTTAATCTATATCAGTCTTCATCTAAGCTGTACCTAAAGCAAAGTCTGAAAAACAGATGTTGAATTGAAAATATAAATTTTTGAATCGGAAGTGACATCTCTCTCCCGAACAAGAAGTGGAAATCCTTCATGAACCCTACCTCCTCCGTAATTTTACGCAGCATCCATATTAGCCACTATATCTTTTTAAACATCTAAATCCTACGAAATAGATGTTTAAAAAAAAATCGTTAAAAACAATGGCAAATTGTAAGATTTTCCTACCAAAATCTGCATTTCAAAATTATGTAGAGTAAAATTATATTATTTTTTGTACACACATGAGATAAATTATCTGTGACTTACAGTTTTAAGTGGGTTGTGAACAATATACCTTAACACTCAGTTTTATCCGTCACAGAAATGGATCTAATATAACAATTATAGATCTGAAGGACTAAATAAACTTTAATTGTTGTATACCGATTTAAAGGTATGCCGTAGAATGTAAAATCTCGCTAATTTGATATTTATGGATTTTTTTTGTGAAATATAAAGATATATATATATATAATATATATATATATAAATATATATATATATGTAATATATATATATATATATATATATATATCATATAAAATCCAGTAAACAAATTCAAAAAGAATTCCTATGCATATCCACAAAAATCAAAGGCACTACTCAGGAAAAGGCGCCAAGCCGCTCTATACTCCGAAGCAGAATGTAATCCAAGAAAAAGAAGATTTAAAGGAACTTGGGATAACCAAATGCTTTGCATTTAATGGTTGGGGAGGATTGCGACTCTGTTTGGTTCTGTTTGGTTGGTCTTGTTCTTCCGTATCCGGGTGCCTTCGTATTAGCACGCAATGGGGACCAACCTTTGCTTTGCATTGGTACCGTGAGCGTTTGCCTAGGCTGGAAAAGCAGCTTTAAACGGGAGGGGGAGTCGCAATCCTCCCCAACCATTAAATGCAAAGCATTTGGTTATCCCAAGTTCCTTTAAATCTTCTTTTTCTTGGATTATATATATATATATATATATATATATAGGGTGACCAGAAAAAAGCGCCCCAAAAGTAAAATGAAATGACAAAAAAACGGGTGAATAAATATGTTTTATTCCAATTACAGAAAAAAGGTATATATTCTAAATTTATGAAATCACAAGTTCGATATGTTTGCCATCACCTGCAATGGCATTTAGTTGTCAGTATTGTTTATTCCCAAAGTTTGAACGATTTATGTACAGTGGTTTTCGAGATATTACAGTTCCTAATTGGGGCACTTATTTCTGGTCACCCTGTATATAAAATATATATATATATATATAAATATATTGACAAGTCAGGAAGTCTTCATAATCGCAAACTATAAGTTGTTATTTTTTCCTTGAAGGAGATGCAAGTTCCAAATAAAGGTTTAAACTATGTTAGTTTTTTTTAGCATTTTGCTAAAAGAAATCTTATTTTGCTAATACATATTCTAACATTAAGCAACAGGTTTCCGGTTTTCCCTAATTGTAATTTTGTACCAAATTTCGTTCAAATCGCTTCATTCGTTTGTGAGATATCGTCTCCGCAGATTCACTGACACACACACACGCTCACACATGCGCACTCACACATGCACACTCACACACTCTTATGCACACACACACACTTGCACGCACACACATCAAACACGTACATGCATGACTTTAAAAACGTCTGATTCCTGGTCTAGGTTGCTTGAAACGTGCTCTCCCGACAAAAACTGGAATTCAAATTTTCGCCTATATATATGAAAGTAAAAATTAATCCATTGCCTTAGAGCAGTGTTTCCCAAACTTTTGACATATGTGTACCCCTTCTATAATTTTCGTAACGCTGAGTACCCCTCGTAAAAAAAAAATGGATGTATTTTAATAACAATCAAAATATATATTTTTTTCTTTTTTTGTGACATACACAAAATAATAAGAAAAGAGAAATAAAATTATTCATAATAAAATATAAATAAAAGTTGTATTATAAATAACGTTTATTTGGATCAATGAGAAGGATGAAATTGTTTGTGCTGAGATAACAGATCGTCATAATTTTGTTCCCTGGTTGTTAATTTTAATCTGAGATGTGGTTTCACGTCCAATAGTCTGTCCCTTTTTTTCGACTTAATGTTTACAAATGCTGAAAAAGCGTTCTGCGTAGTGGCACTTATACGTGCCACTATCCGCTTGCGGTAAAATTTCCTCTGGCCCGAGTGAGTGCCGCTCGTCCTTGAATGCATGTTCGCATCTGGCACCTGGGCGTGCCGTTCGTCGCGAAAGTGTTAAAGTACTCTCCTTATGTTTATTTTTCAAGAATCCGTCTGAAGCCAATTCCAACAATTGCTCTTCTTCCGCATATGCGACAAATCTTCTGGCATGGATATTGTGTTAATGTTAAACGGATATGTTATCCATTCAATATTTTTGCTTAAATCAGGGAAATAGTTTTTCGAACCCACTTGCAAACTCTCCAAATGCTGTGTTATGCATTTCAGAGTATCAGCATCAATTTTAGTAGTCGAACTTGTTATAAACTCATGAAGAGAGGGAAACGAGTCTACTTCTCCATTACCAACTCTCTTTTGCCATAACTTTAGTTTTGCGATGGCAGCGTTCACTTTATCTTGAATGTGAAACAATGAAATTTCTTTGCCTTGTAACGATAAGTTGAGGCAATTTAAAACAGAGAATATATCTGCTAAGTATGCTAGTTTACAAAGCCATTTCCAGTCATGTAAACAATTTCTCAACTCAAATCTATCATTAAGAAAACATTGAAGTTTATGTCTAAGTTCAAACAATCAATTTAGAATTTTTCCTCAAGATCGCCAACGAACATCGGTATGATAAAAAAGCTGGGTATGACTACTTCCCATTTCTTCGCATATTTACGAAAAAAGTCGTGCATTCAAAGGACGGTTTTTAATGTAGTTAACGATTTTCACGCTTTCTTCCAGAACTTTCTGTAGATCAGCGGGCATCTTACATGTTGGCAAAGCCTCTATGTGTATGCAACAATGTGTGGATATGACATTTGGGGCAACATTTTGAATTCTTGCAACGAGTCCTTTATTAATTCCGACCATACTTTTTGCTCCATCTGTGCTTATTCCAACACATCTATTCCAATCAATTTTGTTCTCTTGCATAAATGTTTTCATAACATTAAAGATATCTTCTCCTGTTGTGTGACCTAATAAAGGCTGGCAAAATAAAAAGTCGTCATCAATTTCTTGATTTTTTTCGTATCTAACAAACGCCATAAGATTTGCAAAATTCACAATATCAGTGGACTCATCGACTTGCAATGCATAATAACGACTTTGAGAAATATCAGATAATAACATCTGTTTCACATTATTAGACATATCAATGATTCGTCGATGAACTGTATTATTTGAGAGAGAAACATGGTCAAAAGTTTTTTTCGCTCTATCTCCTATCAGTACTTCTGCCATTATCTTGGCTGCAGGCTTGATTAAAATTTCGCCTATGGTTTCCACTGCACTACATTTCGCAATTAAAAGCGACACGCGATACGAAGTTTCTAGCATTTTTTGATTGTCACCTCCTGTCAAACCCCGCATTACTTTTCGAGACTGATTTAAATCCTTAAGTTTATTTTCAAAAAAATCTATGGGTTTATCTTTGTACTGATTATGGTTTGTCTCAAAATTGCGCTTTAAGTTGGATGGTTTCATGTTTTCGTTTTTTAGATTTTCAAAACAAATGACGCAAAATGAAATAGGCTCATTTTCATCTCCAGTCCACGAGAATCCAAATTTAAGATATTCTTGTCGTACTTGTGAGTTTTCCTTGCTTTTTTCTTAACAGGTTCTTTCAGAATTGAAGTTGATTCGTCGTTAATTGCATTATTTCCTGTTAGTTGATTGCTACTATAATCATTACTTTCTTTCGGTGTAGTAGTTCCAGATTTCAACCAGCGATCCATAATCTATGTTAGGGATAAAAATCATATTTTATAAAAATAATCAAAATCAGTGGGACTTACTAAAGCACATAACAAACATTTCCTATAAGAAAAATGACACATAAGCTAAAAATACACAGGCGCCTGGAGAAGCCACTAACTATTAACGAAGTAAGTTGTTTCTGTAACGAAGTGTGGTATATTTCCGCCGTGTCACACCGGACCATCTCACGCCTCACAAGACTGTCTTGACTTGATTCATGAGAACGTAGAATTAGGCGCAGCTAAGCACGGTGCAGTGCATATCCCCACCAAACTCCGGCCGGTGCAGCGCATTTGCTTCAGCTACGTTAGCAAATTGGAGGCTATTTGGGAATGAAATGATATTGGATTTTGTTGAAGAGAGGTTAGAGAAAATTTGTGGGGTCGGAAAAGTTGTCAAAGTGGATGAATCTAAATTTGGCAAGCAGAAGTGTAATGGAGGACATGCAGTGGATGGAGAGTTGGTTTTTGGAGGAATAGAGAGGATCATCCAAGCTGTTTTCGATCGTTGTTCGCAAAAGGTTGCAGGAAATGCTGGTTAACGTTATTAAGAAGTGTATTGAGATACGGACGACAGAGCATTCTGACTGCTAGAAGGGCTACGATTTATTGGGGAGGGATTTAATTATTTGCCATAGTCTAGTATAGTATCTAGCCATAGTCTAGTATAGTATCTGTAGCATATCATAGTTATCCATGAGTGGATACTATACATATAAAATTGAAAGCACACTTCCTTCACACAATAGGCAGATTTTGAAATTTATTTGCCTGTGTGTATATTTAAGAAATCATGTGTGGAGAAAAGAAAATGATGTTTCAATCAATTTTTGGAATATGTCAGAGAGATTGATTGGGAAAAGTGTAAACCATGTGAAAAATTTTAGGAGAGAAATTTCTATTTTTACAGTGTTGACATGTGCTATCTTTCATTTTTGTATGATGTTTTTTATGCATTTTCCTTTTAGTGTAGTTTTTGTTTTTTATGCATTTTCTTTTTTTTATATATGTTTTTTATGCATTTTTGTATTTTGCTACTATTTTTGAATTATTCTATTGAATTATTATTTCCTTGCTAAACTTAACACTGTGTTCGTAAATACTTTTCAACATGAAAAGCTTTAGGAGACAAGTTTTATGTTTCTACATTATTTTATCCGTTTTTACAATACTGACATGTGCTAGCTTTCATGTTTGTATGATATTTATGCCTTTTAATGCATTTTTGTGTATTTTTCAATTTTTCACCCATGCCTATCATGGTGTTCGTAAACCCTTTTCGGTACTTACGTATTATCGCAACCATGCCATCCCCCGGGATAACTTGCCAAATTAGCAACCTCGGCAACCCCAATGTCGCACGCATCTAAGGCGCTGAATTGGCAACCATGTGCTTCTTTTCAAATTTCCCCGCTTGCCACTTTTGTCAGCCTAACCGTTCGTTGAAGATGGCAAGCTCGAATACTAAAAATAAAATGCGAATCTGGGATTTACCGAATTCTGAAAAAGATGCCGTTACACTTTTACAGAAATATAACATTTTACCAGACGTTAGGAAATGTACCAACTCTCACCCGATGAAGCTTTATTTTGGAAAACAGATTTTTTGGAAGTGCAACGTTGCAACCTGTAATCAACACGCGGGAATAAGAAGTGGTAATTGGTTTGAGGGAAGCCTTATCCCGTTATTAACAGCAGTAAGATTCATGTATTGCTGGTGCAAAGAATTAACAACAATCAAATTTTGTGACGAAGAACTTAATTTAGCTGACAAAACAGTCATAGACTGGAATAATTATATGAGAGAGATTTGTGTTCTCCACATAGAAAGCAAAGAAAGAACGAAAATAGGTGGAACTGGCCGCATTGTGGAAATAGATGAAAGCTTGTTCACGTAAAGGAAAAATAATTCGGGTCGAATTTTGCCACAGTAATGGATTTTTGGTGGCGTCTGTCGAGAGACCAAACAAGCATTTTTAACAACCGTTCCTGATAGAACTGCAGCCACGCTTTTCCAGAAAATTGTCGAAAACATTGAGGAAGGGAGTACACTTTATTCTGACAGTTGGAGAGCGTATCAGACTGATCAATTGCATACCTGCCAACCTGGGAAAACTGGAATGTGTAAAATTTTGCGTGAATGACATTTATAATGATTTTTTTTAAACTACACGCGCAAACGACATTTCTAATGAATTACCTATGTACAAGTACCTGCATTAAAAAAATCCTGCATTAAATATCAGGCATAGTACTGGTAGAATATGAAAATTCAGGACACCAATTTTATAAAATTTCAGGACAATAAATTATAAAACAAAAAATATATAAAGGTTTTATCCGGTGAGAATTACTTTATAATGAAAACAAATATTTATGTTTGGCAAAACACAGGTTTTCACTAAAGAGAATAACAAATATTGATCTTTAATAAAAAGAAAATATATATATATATAGCACTGAATTATATTCCTGCCAAAATGGTTTCCTTTTTATTTGCCTAAATCATTACTTTAATACCACTTTTTGGAAAATATCTCTTCACAGAGTTCATACCCATTTTTTAAATAGAAAATTTTATATTATGCGAAAATAATTAAGAAATTAACCGTAGTAATTAATCAGAATATGAAAATAAGCTAGTTTAGTCGATCTAATATGCAACATTTAAATGATGGAGATGGATGGAAAAAGATACTAACGTACTCTCGGCAATTCACGCGATGTAACTGAATTGCGCAATCGCACTGTTTATGCGAAAATAATTAAGAAATTAATCGTAATAATTAATTAGAATGTGAAAATAAGCTAGTTTAGTCAATCAAAAATGCAATATTTAGAAGATTGAGATGGTTGGAAAAAGATACTATTGTACTCTCGGCAATTCATGAGAACAAACTGAATTGCGAAATCGCAGTGTTTATGGGAAATTAATGAACAAAATAACATTTTAGCGATTTATGCTGATTAGGCAACCTTTAAAGAAGTATATTTATTACTTTCATAAAATAAACGATCGAGATCTTAATTTACATTACACGCGGCCGTAAATCTCCGTTAATTTGATTGGCATTACCCTGCATTTTATTATGGATTTGCTACGATCCCCGGAATGGTAGATATCAGTGCTAAAAAAGCGGAAAATCGGTGTTTCCGAGGAATTATACCATGTCTGGTTAATTGATAAATTTCAAACAAAAAAAGCCGGAGAATTTCGCCGGAGATTGATTTCCTAGTATGTTAAAAAATTCAAATAAATACGGAAATGCGTAAAATATAGCAATATATGCGTAAAAGCGTAAAGAGCAGTTAAAATGCGTAAATTTTACGCATAATGCGTAAAAGTTGGCAGGTATGCAATTGGCAATCGCTGGATTTAATCATTTAAAAGTAAATCACAAATATAATTTTGTCGACTCCGAAACGGGTGTGCATACCCAAACAATCGAAAGAATGTGGGGTTCCGCGAAATGGAGGAACAAGAGACAACGGGGTACAGCAAGACACCATCTTGAGTCTTACTTGGCAGAATTCATATGGCGACAAGACCAAGAAAAGGATAAAAAAAATTGTTTTGATTCTATTCTAAAAACCATTTCGCAATATTTTCCACCAAAACGTAATTGATTTATCGTCAAATAAAGGTAAGAATTATACAGATAAAAATTACTTATTATTTTTCTTCCGTCAGCATATTCCGTCGGTCTTATATAATGCCGCCAATATGGTTGCGATAATACGTAAGTACCCACTTTTCAAACATTTTTTTCTTCAACGACTTTTTTGCTCACACACATACACAAAAATAGTGGATTTTGCCAAAAGTCTTTATACTGAAGCTGGGCCTTATCTTTTGAGTGGTGTGCTGAATATATGGCCAATTGTGATTCACATTTTGTGATTTGAAGATTTTATTTTTATTATGAGAAGGATATTAGGTCAGGCAATATGAGAATTGAGTATGGTGTTATCTGTTTCTATAGTATTTAAGAAGCAGGCACATATTTTAGGGGGGGGCTAACCGAACTGAAAGTTGCGTCCAGGGAGCTGACACAATAAATATGTATATCCAGTTCACATGTACAAATGGTGCCGGGACTATAGCCACCAACGGAATCAAAATGGCTCAATTAGGAGCCGAGATGTGAAATTAGAGGAGGACTACTTAAAGTAAAAATTGCGCCCAGGGGATTGATATGAAAGATATGTATATTCAAATGGTACAAAGAGTGTAGCTACCAGAAGATTCAAAATCGCTCAATTTAGGAACCGAGAAGTAAAACCGTGCGGGCTAGTTAAACTAAAAGTGACGCTCAGAGGGTTTGAATAAAACAATATGCATGTCCAGACGATACGCGTATAGATAGTGCAGAGACTATAGCTGCCAGTAGATTCAAAATCGCTTAATTAGGAAACGAGAAGAGAAATTTTAGGACTACCTCAAGTGAAATTTACGCCTAGGGAGTATCGGATCAATATTGGACTTCAATGAAATTAGAAGCAAAACCAGGGGGATTGAATAGTCGCCGGTGAAGAGGGGGGGGGGGGGAGATTTTAAGGAAAACAACGTCAGATCAAAGAATCAAGTATCAGGTTGAAAATTAATTTTTAACTTCTTTAACAAATATTTATATTTTTTTTCAATCTTTAATGTTAAATAGCTGAAAAAGTAAGACAGCTGAGTAAATCAAGAGACCCACCCCCTCAGACAACACATTTCTGAAAGTGTCACTAAAAATATCCACGGGCATGCCACAAATACAATTCTCGTGACTTTTAAGCAATTAAGAAGTCAAACGCATTGAAATTCATCACAAACAAAGCATGGAACTACCCCAAATCAGAAATAATCCCCTTTCCGAAGGACAGACAGAACCACCCTACATCAGAAATGCCCCCCCCCCCCCCCCGTCCGGGCGCTTACGCAGCGAAATTAAACTGAGTGCTCCAAACAATGCATTTTTCTACCAAAAACGAAGAACGGAACCTTCAAAATACCATCAATTACCCCCACATATTCAATGAAGTAAAAAGCACAAAATATATATCGAAACTTTTTTGAATTTCTATTTTCTATATCTAATACTACTAAACTATTTCTTCATGAACCAAAACTGAAAAAGCTAGGGGTCAATAGGATCAATAAAATAAATCAGAATTAGATAAATACAGTAATTTATTTTCAAATATTTATTTAAACATCCAAATTTATTATTTTAAAAAGAAGCGAGAGCGAGAATACTAATTTATCAAGAAAAATTCGAGGCCAAATTAGCGAAACTCAGCCAATTCGAGTCAGTCGTTCACGGTATTCGAGTCTTCTTGGCTTCTTTAGAAGATAGCCGCGATATAAGCCGCGGCTCAGATCAGATTGGAATATTGCAATGTCTGTTTTTTTAGCTGAAATTTCTATTGCCGTTGTATTCACATACCATTCTTTCTATTATCAGAGAGTCGCTAACGGGACGCGGATCTTATTAAAATCCCTCGTCTTTCCCTATAATGCAGTATTTTTCCCTATAAATTTAATATAGTATGAAGAGGGGATGAGAGATTTTTTTGAAAGTCAAAGCTTTAGTGCTGCCATCTAGTGACAAATTTTATCATTTATTTCCAATAATTCGACTTTTAGTTGAAAGAAATTTCAGATAATTTCCTTAAAAATTGTAATTAACCTATATAACTAAAGGAATTTGAAGTGCTTGATCAAGGGGGTCCGCGCGCCCCCGCGGCGCCTCTGAATAACCGCCCCTGCTTCCTAGCAAGAATTTGTCACATTATACACTTTAGCATATTGTTGATTACTCACACCACACCTAGATGTAGTCGGTGGGATCTCTATAGAGATTTTCCGATGAGTTGGGGCTATTGCGTTTAATTTTTTCCTTAATGTTTATGATAGGCCTAAAGAAGTGATCATGCCCCGTTTTTCCTGGGCCAATCTCTGAGCTAGTATCCAGGCCTGCGCCACATCCACTGAGGGTAAAAAATGATAAAGTTGCAAAACAATAAAATCAAAAATAGTAGTTATATGTAACAAAACCTTAAAATTTTGTCACATATACACTTACATGAATTTGGATGTCGATTCCATCATGTGAGCAAGATATGTAAAAACAAGTTTCATTAAGAAAACATAAACGTGTAAATGAAAGGCTTAGAGCACTAGCATGACTAGCGAAACATTTTACCAAACTGAGATTTTTCCATCAAATAACACTTAACTGTATACAGCAATTTCTGAAAAAAATCCTATTTTGTTAAAATTATAGCATTGTCATGTTTTCACCAATCCCTTTAAATGAAAGATCTAATATAGTTATATTATTTAATTAAAAAACATGCCTATCAGTACAATTTCATAGAATATGAAATGCACATAGCCATTATAACATATATATACTTACCAGTGTTGTGCTTAAATCAAAATTTGCATCATTAATATAATATGCAGGTCTTTCAGCAGTTTGGGGATTTCTCACGCAAAAAGAAATTTTTGCTGTTTTAATTTAAATTTATCCATGAGAAATAAGTATGTTTATATTTAGTTACAAATCGAAATATAACCTTAACGAATAGCACAAATATATTGCGTTCGTTTTTCATCACTAACCAAAATGAATCCTTTATTAAAAGAACCAAAACATCACACTGTCATCAACACCATAAACATCACACTGTCTTCACCACAAACATCATACTGCCTTCAATACCACAAACGTCACACTGCCTTCAATACCACAACCACAAACATCACTTGTCTGGGACCACACCAGTTGAACATATGCCACGTCCTCCTACAAAACACAACCATTTTTCCACAAGGTTCCTACGAATCCGAATCCGATATTTTCCATTTTCTCATAATTTATTATTCTAGCTTTCTGGTCTCAAATGACTTGGGGCTGTTGGCTGCTAAACGTCTGGCGATCACCAGGAATATAGATACCCGCAGGGTTTGCAGCTTCAAATGGAATGGATGCCACCTATAAAGACGGCAGTGCACTTGTATATAGAATCGAGGAGTAATTACAGATAAGATCTCTTTAGGTAGACCAAATAAGTCATCTCTACTTCATGGTTATCATTTATAGTTATTACTGGAGGGAGACAGCTATTTTTTAGAAATGCCAATCCCATGGCTGTAAATATTCTGTTTCTCTTTGAATTAGGTGGTCAGTCAAAAAAGTTCTGGTAACTAGGTGCTTTTGTCATTAGCAAAAACATGTTTCCTGGTAGTAAAGAGGAGCTCGATTTGAGTGCGAGATAGTTTACGACTTTATGATAAGGAAGATGTGAACAAGACTGAACTGAAATGTGTTTTTTTTTTATCAAATGGCCAGGCACTTGACTTTCATCATTCGTCTTTGTCAGCGGCCAGAACGTGAACCATTTGGCCATCCTAGGACGTTGCTCCAGGCACACTATAGGGGGGGGGGGGTGGAACACACTGCGCCCACAACACAAACATCCATGCCTTACGTGGGACTCGAACCCATAACGCGGCGGTTGAGCGATTGCTGTCGAAACGCTCATCTTGACCACTCGATCACCCCGTCGGCAGAACTGAAATGTGACATTTACGTTGATAGGATTTTCTTTTGATTATTTTTATGTTTAAAAAATTTCATTTTCTGGTGTTTAGTAAAATATGAAGTTAAGAAAAAATCTTGAAATTTCCCTGGAAAAGTTCAGTGGGGGCTCGTGCTCCTGTGCATTTATGTTGATAGGATTTTCTTTCGATTATTTTTATGTTTAAAAAATTTCATTTTCTGGTGTTTAGTAAAATATGAAGTTAGAAAAAATCTTGAAATTTCCCTGGAAAAGTTCAGTGGGGGCTCGCTTCAGTGGGGGCTCAACGTAAATGCACAGGAGCATTTACGTTGATAGGATTTTCTTTCGATTATTTTTATGTTTAAAAAATTTCATTTTCTGGTGTTAGTAAAATATGAAGTTAGAAAAAATCGCCTATGTCGGCGCCTATGCTCTTTACTTACTTAAAATGAGACTTTTCAAAATATTTTTCCCATTAAAATGCATATCTAGAAACTGAAATTATCTAGTCTTTGCGGTGCATTGAAAGAAGCATAGTATTAGGATCACCCACCTGCTAAACTCCGCCCTGGTTGATAAGCTAGAACTATAAGCTAGCTTCCAGAAAGGTGTGGCTATTTCTTCCCACATTTTCAACCCTCTATAAACACCATGACAGGCAATGATTGGATATGGGACGTGATGTTTCATGAATGAAAATTTATTGGGCAAGATTAATGGGACCACCCTTTTGGGTCAAACATGATTCTATTAATTAATCTTTGCAGAGAATAGTCATGTTGTTGTTGTGGTTGAGACCCAGACCGTCCGACTTACCAGAAAGATGTAGAAAGCCCAGACCACACGACCATCCCGAAGGTTTATGGTAGCTGTTTGTGTGGCCGGTACCAGAAAGGTGTAAGGTAACTGTTTGGACGGCCAGGAAGTGCCACCCAATTCAGACCGGAACCCAGTGGGGGAGGCATTCACAGGGACCGTACCCTCCTTTCCCTACCACCAACCTCTCGGAAGGACTTATGGACCCACATGTTTAATGTGATCGTATTTCGCATGAACATGGCGGCAGTTGTGGCAGCGTGTAAATCCAGCGCGCAAACCACCAGGCTATCGCGCCCGAAATGTGCCAATAGCATGCAGTGTTCTCAGGTGGTCACCCACCCAAGTACTAACCACGCCCGATGCTGCTTGACATCCGTGATCTAACAAGAACCAGTGTTTTCAGCATGGTAGGGCCTTTGGCTCAGAGAAAAGTCATGTTTGTTTGTTTGAGACCCAGACCGTCCGACCTACCAGAAAGGTGTAAGGTAACCATTTGGACGGCCGGGAAGTGCCACCCAATTTAGACTGGAACCCAGTGGGGGAGGCATCCACAGGAACTGTACCCTCCTTCCCCTACCGAAGGACCTTCGGACCCACATGTTTAATGTGATCGGACTCCGCATGAACACGGCGGCAGTAGTGGCTGCTTGCAAATCTAACGAGCAAACCACCGATTTACCGTGCCCAAAAAGTGCCAACACCACGCGGTGTTCTCAGGTGGTCACCCACCCAAGTACTAACCGTGCCCGATACTGCTTGACTTCGGTGATCTAACGAAAACCGGTGTTTTCAGCACAGTACGGCCTTTGGCTAGAGAAAAGTCATGTATAATACTAAAAAAATATGAAACATTTTTCGTGAATAACATGACATTCACTTAAATTTAAACAGTATCAAGACGAAGAAACTCACTGATAATAACTACCTTAAGTGGTTTTACCTTAAGTAAATTTAAACAATATCTCTCAAGACAAAGAAACACACTGATAATGACTACCTTAAGTAGTTTGTGAAGTAGACTTAGTTACAGCAACAATATGGCAAAGCATACGTTTGCATATTTGTGAGTTTTAGAAAGAATAAATCTGATTTCCCTTTAAAAATCACGTTACAGGAGAATCTCAGTTAAACCAAAGCCATTGATAATTTTCTAGTAGATTTTTAGCATATTGTGGCTAAGATATGCGGTATTGTGGTTAATACAAGCGTTACGGATGGACGGAGAAATGTGTTATTCTTATAGTTTACGCTTACGTCTTTTCCAAGATATTGAACTTTCCTTATCTACTCGTCATTTTTGATTGATTTAGCATCATCATTTTTATCAATTTGGTGACATTTTCCTTAATTTGGCAACATTTAAAAAAGTCGCCAAATTGGCGACATTTCGTCAAAATCTTACTAAGCGTTATGGACGGAGAAATAAGTTATTCTTGTAGCAAATAAATAAAAATTGGTGTTCAAATACAAATGTATTACCTAAAGTATCTTTTCTCATGAATGGAATTAGCTAGATCAACGAGAATGATGTCACCAAATTTATCGTATGATATTACCTATGAAAAGTGAACATATTTCGCAGTAGATAATCGTAATATTTTTTTTTATTTTATATGATTTTTTGATAATTTTTTTGAAAATTGTGCAATATCTCGAGAACGGTTCATGCTAGTGTTCTAAAATATATGTCAATCATTTTCTAATGAAAAATTACATAAGAATTGACTATTTACGCAACTTTATTAAAAGTTTTAATTTTTTTTTATGATTTTTTCAAAATTTCACTCGAAAATTTATGGGGGTTCTGAACATCCAATTGCGTATAAGAACAATAGGCTTCCAGTATTGTCATTTTCACACCAAATTTTTCCGGATTGTAATTTTCACACTAAATTTAGTTCAAATCGCTCCATTCGTTCGACAGTAATCGTCTTCACAGACTCACTGACACACACACATATACTTTCACATACACACACACACATACTTTCACATACACACACACACATACTTTCACACACACACATACACACTGCCATCATCTCAAACGTCTGATTCGTGTTCAGGGATATTTGAAACGTGCTCTCACGTTGAAAACTCGAATTCAGATTTTCAATCCCCATCACAATACTTTATACATTATATGTATATAAAGAAAGTAACAATTGTGAGCAATATTTACAACGTGATTACATAACTTATTAATTAATTCTATAATATTTGAAGGTGAAGGCACATTTTAGATTATAAGAGCCAATTACTATTTTAATCACAAGAAATTAATGTTTAATAAATAAAATTCTAAAGTAAAATTTTATACACATTTTAATATGAATGTAATTACAAACTACCCCAACTGAACAGAATGCAAAACAAACTATCTTTGAAAATAATCTTATGAAACACATGTAAGTAGTAATAATGTGCTGCCTGGTCAGCTCCATACGAAGCATATAGGCAGTTTTGTGGCTTATACCAAGTTTCTTGTTGCCAGTGTAGATATCAGTTATTCCATGCCGATGAGCACAAATAAGCATGAAATTGATTTATGAATGTTGGTATCTGCAATGGGGGTGTTTTCTTAAGACTGGTGTTCAGTTTATAAGCTTTAGTATTTTAAATAAAATGACATTAAATGTTTTAGCAAAATACTAAAAACACTAATACAGTTTAAACCTTGTTTATGTCAGACGTGTATATATTTGTCATATTAATTGTATGGAATGGAGTGTACTTTTCCATTTCGCCGGCCCAGGCGATAAAGTCACCAAAAATACTACAACTGACGCCAAACGGAATATCCCTGCTGGTAACCTTTTACCGCCACATTTTCAAAATAAGTCGCGGCCATTCCTTATCAGTCACGTCTTTTTCCTAATACGTCAAAAATGGATGAAAAACCAATGAAAATTTGGGATTTGCCCAGAACAGAGAAAGAATCTGTCAGATTCTTTCAAGCGAAAGGCATTTTGTCTAAAATTGCTACTTGTGATAATAATCATGAAATGAAATTGTATTTCGGAAACGAAATTCAATGGCGCTTCAACCTTTCAACCAACTTGTTGCAGTAAAAGAAGTATCTGGAAAGGCACATAGTTTGAGTCATCGAAATTGAGTTTCTTGAAGTGTGTGAGGTTTATATATGGTTGGAGCGAAGAATTAACTTCAGTTAAATGGTGTGAAAAGCAGTTGGAAATCAGTCATGGAACAGTTGTGGACTGGAATAGCTACATGCGCGAGGTTTGTGTGGATTCTTTGTTTAAACGTCAACAACGGAAAATAGGAGGACCTGATATGATTGTTGAAGTGGATGAAAATATGTTCACAAAGCACAAAAACAATGCAGGACAGATTCTACCACAACAGTGGATCTTTGGAGTTTGCCTTGAAACAAACGAATGTTTCCTTGTGAAGGTGCCAAACCGATCCATGAGCATTATATTGGAAGCATTTAAGAAAAATATCGAAAAAGGAACTATAATGTATTTCGATTTGTGGAAATCATATTGTACTGAAAAACTGGAAGAGGAATGTTTCCAACATTTCAAAGTGAACCATAAATACAATTTTGTCGATCCGGAAACTAGAACGCACACACAAAAAATAGAAAGACTGTTGGGTAGCGCCAAATGGTGAAATAAGAAACACAGAGGAACAGCACTTCATTATCTAGAAAGTTATCTTGCAGAATTTATGTGGAGAAAAGAAACAAAAGACCCATTTGAAAAAATTTTAAAGGATATTAAAATGTTTATGCCTCCAAAGTAAAAAATTCTTAGAACTAACATTTATTAACATTTTTTTATGTGTATACTGTGTGTTGTCACCAATAAAGTCTGCTTGGCGAAATTTGCGCCGGTGAAATGGAAAAATACCGAATGGGCAGATTGAAAATGTTATTTTCAATGTATTATGTATTGAAGTAAAATGTTAAATAATAATAAATAAATTCACTAATGAAAATAATACAGTTTGAATAACTATAAAGAAATTTTTTATTGCAAAGAAAAAAAAATTCTGTTGCAATTAGGTTTAATAAACATTTGTGTTATTATTTGACTTTTTGCAGAAATTTAATTCTATCAACCCAATCACAAGTTTTCCTGGCAAAAGTAATGTCAATTTTAAAACATCTGTATTTGATAATTCACATCATGAATTAATTCATAAGGTATTTGGGAAGTTATTCATGCATCCCTTATTTAGAAAGGAAATAAAAAAGTAATAATATCAATTTAGAGATGTTGGTTGAAACATTTTCTGCCCTTTTTTCTTTTTAATTTTTTTGGAAATAGCATATGATCCTTTATAAAAAGCAAGTAGCTTTACAAGAAGTCTTTGGTTATTGAGTTTTATAATTTTGTGGAGGAAAAAAAGAGGGAGGGGTTTAATATATGTGTGTGTGTGCATGCTTTATTTAGAAGATAAAGAATTGATGGGAACCAGAAGAGTGCAAGTGACATTTTACTATTTTTCAGAAAAGCATGTGATGTATTAATAACCCTATTTTTTCAATGTTAAGTTCTCTAAAATGTATAAAATAATTTAACAATTAAATATGGAATATTTTGGAAAGTTTTTCGACGGAAGGAAAATCTGTATAAATAAAATTGAAAATCAGTCTGTCTGTACGTTTGTCTCATCATCATCATGGGAGAACGGCTGCACTGAATTTCATGACATTTTGTGGGTAACCATGAAATAGCCCCACTTACAATTTAGTTCATGTTTCAAGTATTTAGGACTAGGAATTGTCAAGATATTAATAAGAAACTAACATCCCATAGAGATAGCATTCTTATTGCTACATAATGCTATTTTTTTAAAGAAAAATATGTCATGTTGCTTATCAATGGAATTAAATCCAATATGTTTATACAGTAGATTATTTTATTAAATCTTTCCCGATTTGAATAATATAAATAAAAAATGTATATAAAAATTAATGTTATCAGAATTGTATGTTTAACTAGATTATAGCAATTAAGGTCTTGGGATTTAGATTCCAGGAAAATTATTGGTATTTTCAATTTCTTATATTGTTTGTTTCATTTTGATAAAGATTTTACAAATTGTGTTTAGCCCATTGTTGAAACAGAATAAAAGTAGTACATGTGTATCTTTTAATACCATTTCAGTGCTCTCAATTTGGCAGATATATTGATCCAGTTCCATATTTTTTATAAATTTGTTTACAAACAGTATCAGGATGTTTTATTCTTCAGATTTGCACATGAAGATAATTTTGTATAGAAAGAGCAGAGATTCTTTATTGAATTAAATTAAATATTTTAATGCAGTGCTTTTTCATATTTTTGTAAATTTGTTTTTAAATGGGACCAGGATATTTTGTTCTTCAAATGTGCCTGTAAAGATAATTTTGTTTAATAAAAACAAAGATACTTATACTTATTTTTATGACAGTGTCCGATTGAAGGCATATTGTCTTCAGCGATGAATAATGCTTTTGTCTCAGTGCTGATGACCACTCCATGCATTTGTTGAGGAGGACTGGTCGGCTTTCCGATCCAACATTTGTTGTCGATTTGTTTTCGGCCATCATATGCAATGTGATGTGACTGTCTGAGGAGCCATCTTGTGGGACAGCCAATATCTCTTTTGCTGCAAGCCAATTTGACAACTCTCTTGTACATCAACGATATTCTGCAGCAGATTGTTTGGCTCATGCTGTCTAGCTGTCCACATTCCATTTACCAACAAGATAATACTCAACCACATATTGTACGACTTTCTCAACAATGTCGTCTAGGATTTAATATCCTCCCATGGTCATCCAGGTCCCTAGACCTATCACCAATTGAATATGTCATACTGTAACGGCAATTGCAGCCCCCTCAGAATACCACTGAATTAGCTAACCAGTTGCAAAATTTGTGGCAGAATCTTTCACAGAGGGACATAAGCAACTTAATTAACTCTGTCATACTGAATAATATCTGCTTGTATAGCTGCCATGGATGGATTTACCACTTACTAAAATGTCATCTTGTTGCTACCATTAAGACATTTTTTTTGCTCCAAAGAGACATTTTCATGTCTCCTCAAATGGTAGATACATGCCTAGTTTCACGACTGTACATCAATTTCTTATGGTTGCATATATATTTTTTGTAACAGAGTGCATTATATTTAATAATTTAATTTTTATACCTATAATAAACAGTAAATTATTTATGATTCTGAATAGGTTTAATAATTTCAAATTTTGTTGTTCGAATTGTTTTTATTATAGATAAAAGATATTTCTAAATTTAAACCTTTTTTTGTCTTTATGTTTGACTATAGCTGTAATGTAATAAACACTTTTAAAAGTCACATGATATATTATTTCTGCTGACATGTAGTGTGTTGAAAATAATCTTAAAATTTTCTACTGTAGAAAATTTTTAGTTTCAAAATTTTCTGCAAAATCCATATCTTTAAATCGTTTGATTACTGTTTTTAATTAGGGAATGAGTAGATGTTCTATTGCAAATTAAGTTTATCATAATTCTAATTTAATTTTTTTATTAAGATCATAATTTTAATTACCCTATCGCTTGGGCTTGGTATTTATCCTTTTAGTAATCTTAATGTGGAGTTCAAATATTGATATACCTCACAAAGATTCACTATTTAATTTCGGAAGTCACAGTTTAATACAACTGTTATTTCACTGTAGTATTGCAATTTGTTTATTTTAGCAGAATATATACAAGTATATTTTGTTTTTGTTTGCGAATAATATATTTTTTTTATTATGTACATTACTTATTCTGGTTGCATTTCTTTCAGGTGATTATTTTTTATTACATTTTGAAGTTTTTGCTGTCATGGAAGGTTCCAGTATTTCTTCTCTTGCAGAAAACCCAAATAATGAACTGGATTCTGTTATTGGGGATGTTATTACTGAAAAAATGGCTCTTGAGGAAGCCAAGCTAGAAGAAAAAGCCATTAAAGAAGAAAATAACATAAAAAATAAAATGTTAGAAACAGAATCAAAAGAACTTGAAGATCAGTGTTATAAACGTTTAAATCTACTACTTAGTCGTAGTAGTATTTATGCACAATTTATGGCAGAAAAATTAAAAAGAGATGAATTGAAAGAAGCTAGAAGGCAAGCAAGAGCTGAAAAAAAAAATATTGCCGAACCTCAAGCAGGAGAGCCAACAACGAATTCAGGTAAACGTAAGAATGAGATGCAATGCTCTCCAAGAAAGAAGCAGCGAGGTGCTTTGACAGTGGTTGATGTGTTCAAAAAAGAAAACATGTGTGAAGATAATAAACAAAATATTAAAGATAAAGATATCACTGACAGTAATTTGTCACAGGATGATTTATCAGATAATAATGTAATTATTATAGATAAAGATATTATTGATAGTAATTTAACTCAGAATGGAGTATCAGGTAGTGTAATTTTTAAAAATGAAGATATCATTGACAGTAATTTAACACAGAATGGTGTATCAGATAGTGTAATTGATAAAAATGAAGATATTGACATTGATTTGACACAGAGTGATGAGGCAATTGCTAAACAACCAGCATTACTTACTGGAGGAATTATGCATCCATACCAAATTGAAGGCTATGAGTGGCTGAAAGTTCTGTTTGAAAATGGGGTTAATGGAATTTTGGCTGATGAAATGGGTCTCGGCAAGACTATACAATCTATTGCTTTTATAGCTTATTTGATTGAGATGGGTGTTTCTGGACCATTTTTTGTTTGTGGCCCTTTAAGTACTGTTCCAAATTGGTATGCTGAATTTGAGAGATTTACTCCTACCATACCAGCAATGATTTACCATGGGGATAAAGCTGAACGAAAAGTATTACAAAGAAAAATTGCCAAAAAGGTTAAAGTTGGAAATACCTTATGCTGTCCTGTTGTTTTAACTTCTTACTCAATTGCTCTTAATGATGCTAAAATATTGGCTAAATATGATTGGAAGCTCCTTGTAATTGATGAAGCTCATCGAATTAAAAACTTTCAATGTAAACTTGTTACTTCATTGAAACTCTTTAATGCTTCTCATAGATTACTTTTGACTGGAACCCCACTGCAAAATAATTTAGCTGAACTTTGGTCTCTTTTAAACTTTATTCTTCCAGAGATTTTTGATGATTTGAAAGTTTTTGAATCTTGGTTTGATATATCTCGTATTTCAGAAAAAGGTGGTACAAAAGATATTGTTGCTAAAGAACAAGAAAAACAAATAATAACTATCATTCATCAAATACTTACTCCATTCCTTTTAAGAAGAACTAAAGCTGAGGTTAAATTAGAGTTGCCTTTAAAAAAAGAGGTTGTTGTCCATGCTCCATTAACCAAATTGCAACAAGAGTATTATACTGGAGCATTGAATAAAACTATCAAAGATGTTGTAGGGGAAACTAGGGGTAACTATTTTAATATTGGACCAATTGATATCAATAGTGACCGATTAAAGAGAAATGTAGGTCATGTAGATTTTAATAAGATTTATAAAACATTAAGTGATACGAACTTTGATGATGAAGAAGATGTTCCAGATGAAGTTATGAAAATGCCAATTTCTACCAAAGTTTCAACTCCGGATGCCAGTGACATATTTTCTGAAATTAAGCTTAATACAAGAAATGTTTCCATGCTTTTGAGAAAGATATGTGGGCACCCTTATTTAATTTCTTACCCATTTGCTGATGATGGTGGTTACAAAATTGATGAAGAATTGATTAAAAGCAGTGGTAAACTTTTAGTACTTGATCAGCTTTTACCAGAGTTAAAAAAAAGAGGTCATAAAATTTTGCTGTTTTCTCAATTTGTTACTATGCTAGAAATATTGCAAGATTACTGTGGATATCGTAATTATTCCTTTAATCTTTTGCATGGGAGCATGAATTTAGAAGAGCGTGATGAAGAGATGAAAAAATTCAGAGAATCCCCTGATTCATTTATTTTTCTTATCAGCACAAAAGCTGGTGGCTTGGGTATTAATCTTGCAGCAGCTGATACTGTTATTATATATGACTCAGACTGGAATCCTCAGGGAGATTTGCAAGCACAAGATCGTTGCCACAGGATTGGGCAGACAAAACCTGTAGTTGTGTATAGGCTCATAATTCCAAATACTGTTGATGAGAAGATTTTGGATCGAGCAACTGCAAAGAGAAAATTAGAAAAAGTCATCATCAAAACAGGAAGGTTCAGTTCTAGAGATACAAAAAAGGTGTATGATAAACTGTCTATTGAAGAGTTAATTGAACTTTTGCAGGCAAGTGACTTTAATGGGTTTGTCAAAACAAATGATAATAATGTTCTGTCTCCTGAAGAAATAGAGAAACTTTTAGATAGAAGTGATCTGTGTGATTATACCTAAATTTAAAAGCAATTCTGAAAATGTTTTAATTATCTTGTTTCACATGAGTGTATATATATATATATCCATACCCATTTGAGAGTATGTATTTAATTCATTCTTATATAGTAAAAATTTAGGAATCTGTACTGTATCATTGTACACCAGTTTTTATATGTGTAGCAATTGCATCTATTTTTAGAAGGGCACATAAATGTAAAATGATTAAAATCAAATTGCAATTTTGGATATTTATACCACTTTCATTTTCAATGCATATCTTCAAAAAGTCAACAAATTTTGGGTTTGATTCTAAACATGTGAAGCTTTTATAAATAAACTTACAACCCACTGTTAGACATGAGCATTATTATGCAGTTACTTTTAAACTTCCAACCCCAGAATTTTCTATGAAATGAATAATGGAATTTTTGATATAGTTTGAACCAGGGTTAATCAAAATGTATGATTGTGCGTCTGGTATGTGCTAAAAATACCCTTTTACTCGTCTAAATTTTACCAAGGTCCAAAGAAAAGTTTAACAGTTTTAACAGTGAAATGTAATTTTTACTTTCTCATGTAGAATGTAGTGAAAATGTATTGTTTACAGAAATTTTCGACTTTGAGATTTTGATACCAGATATATATATATATATATATATATATGTTAAACCTCCTGTACATGTTTTGACTGTTTTTAGAGTGATGTCCATCTTTTGATATCTTGTGTACAGGATAGCTGCGTTGCTACAAATATTATAGGATTTTCACGAAACTTTATGTTTGGCTTTGTTATAGAAAAATCTAGAACTAATAGAATTTTTTGTTGAGCAAAAACTTTAAAATTTTATATTTTCTTAACATGGCAGCATAGGACAAAATTTGACATAATTATGCATAAAAAGGGTGATTTATTGCCCAATGATTATGAAACATAGCTGTTTTAATCATTGTAGTGAAAAATAGCAATGATGCAATTCTTATGTTCGTGACATACATCATTAGACCTCATCAGAGGTCAAGTTACCTCCAAGGGCATACATTATGAAACTTGGTATCAATTGAAGTCCTTTAAAATGATAGGTAACCTCCTATAATTGTGATCATTTAGACCAATGATACAGATTTTTCAAATCTTTTCTTGCAAAATTTACAAAAAAACAACACAAGCTACTTAAAAATGGATTCTGGTATCAAAAAGTCAAGTTGAGTCACCCAATCAATTTTTCAGGTTTTCTACTTTTGTCATGTTTTAATTATATATATATAATTTATTTTTCAATTTATCCATACCATATGTTATTTTGCTTTCAATTTAATGCCATACAATTGTTTTCTCCATGCTATACAATAGCCTTAAGTGATAAATATTTGTTACTAAATAATGCCTATGTCATCTTATTGTCTATCAATAAATGCAATTGTTATTGTTTTTCAAACAATATAAATCAGTGTTGGTTCATTTACATTATGTTTTTTATGCTTTTTTTGGGTAAAAAAATACACGTTATTTCCTATCCTGGTATAAATGTGTTTTTATCAATAAATCTGTGTAAATAAAATTGAAACTCTGTCTGTCTGTCTGTATGTTTGTCTCATCATCATGGGAGAACGGCTGAACCGATTTTCATGAAATTTTGTGGGTAGCCTTAGAATAGCCCCACTTAAAATTTTGTCTATGTTTTTAGTTTCTAGGTTGTCCAGATATTAATTAAAAACACACAGTTAAACCTCCCATAGACATAGCATTATGCAGATGATATTTTTTTCTGTAAATTTATTTGAATAAAATGATATGTTGCTCAGCAACGGATTTCAATCCAATATGCTTATGCGGCAGACGATTTTTATTAAATCTTTTTCAATTTAAATAATAAAGAAATGTATATAAATAAATTTTATCGAAATTTAATTTTTGATTGAATTATATCAAATACGGTCTTCATGTTTAAAGATTCTGGAATTGATATTTTCAATTTATTATGCCATTTGTTTTATTTTGACAAAAACGGTGAAACTCATAAATTGTATTACAGGTAATAATTCTTAGTCTACTATCTTCCATTAGTCTACTACCTTCCATTAGTCTACTATTTTTTAATCTATGAGAATATAAGTAGTATTTTTCGAATGGCAGATGCATTTTCTGGGACTACAGCTGACAAAGGCTTTCTTGTGTGTGTTCTTCATCCAGGAGAGAATTTTGACCTCTTCTAAACTCTATAAACCATCTGAATACAGTGGCACGAGATGAAGTATCATTTCCATATGCTAGTTGTAGACTTTGAAGACATTCTTCTTGATTTAGCCCCACTTTAAAATCATAGTTCGATAATGCTCACTCATCAACTCCATTTTCTTTTCTTTCAAAATTTATTCTACAATATCTAAATTGCAATTGTTGCCACAAATTATCGTCTGCAGACATAAGAATTCAAGTTTAAATATCTGATCAATAATTATTTTCTAACACATATCGTCTGCCCCTGTCTCAGAAATTTCAGTGTGACCCTTGTATTACATTCTGCAGATCTACCTATGAAGATAATTTTGTGTAGCAGGAACACAGATTCTTAAACTTCTCTTAAGGAGCATAATTTTAAATATTTTAATTGAATGCTTTGAATAACAATGTCATTTAGAATATTATAGGAATTTACACATGATTGCCAATTAAAAAAAATATATATATTTCGTACGAAGAATGGGTATACTGCTAGTATAGTAATAAAAATGAACTATTTATAAATAAAATATATATTTGTACTTGTGAAGAAAATAAAACCTCTTCTGGAAAAATACCATGAAACGAAAACATAAGAATACGAATCAAACGTAAAACAACCATTTGGAATAAGAGAAACAAAGCAGTTCCTCTATAAAAGCAGAGAAACATCTGTAGACACATGCTTTTATTAATATTATTTTTGGAAATCAGTATTGTCATTTTTAGAAAGTAGGAAAATTATTTATAGGTATCGCATTAAAATTACTCTCCAAATTTTTGGAAAGGAGTGAAAATACCCCTAAAAAATTCTGTGTGGCAATCTGCTTCGAACCGAAGGTACATGTTATTCTGTTGATGAATTTATTTTTTCATCAGTGCAACATTACAGATTTTAAGATTAATGTTTCTGACTTTCCACTGTCATTTCTTAAATTAATTTACTTCCAATAAGCGACTCAAGAGGATACTTCTGTTTGTTTATTTTCATACAGTTCAGGGTTCTGCTTCATGTTGACTACACTCACCAATCCCTGATTTCAGTGTGTGAATTTCAAAACCAATAAACATATTTGGTTAAACTATAAACCTCCCTTAAATATTTGGCCACCCTCTTTATCCTTGCTTTGGAGCAAATACATTATTACATTGTAACTTTAACATGCTGTAATTCTAACAAAATGGTAGATATTAACTAATTTACAGCTGTTGTAATCAAAATTGTTAGCATTTGAAACACACTTTTATCTTTTAGCAATTTTATGCTAAATAAGGCATTATTTGAAGATGCTGATTGGTTAATTATTTTGCATTTTCTTGATGTAATTAAGATAACTGTTCCGATGACATTTTCTGTTTATCAGCCCATGAAACAACTCAGTTACATGTTCTCTTTGTATGTGGCTAGTTTTCTTTTAATTTGTGAAGAAAAATGCTTAGTTATCACCTTAAAGAAAAATTCTAAATATATCAAAATCAAAAGATTTTACTGGAAGTGCTTTGTTCAATAATTGATCACCACAAAATTGACAGAAGTAATTGTCAAATTGCAAGTGAATTAAATATACCAAGGCAAACAGTCGATTACAATGTTAAAAAATTCAGGGCTGGTGACATTTTATCTGATAAAAAAATATACTGGGAGACCCAGGTAAACAACTCCAACGACATAAGGCTAGTGATAACTAGCAAATATAACATATGCCTTATTGCATCTGAACTAATTTCTGAGATTGAACAATGATATACTCATTATACTACTGTCAAATGCAGACTCGCTGATGCAGGCCTTCATGGGTGAGTAGCCGTGAGAAAACTAAAGGCCCGGCAGACTTGCTGATGCTGGCCTTCATGGACAAGTAGCAGTGAGAAAACCACTCTTAAGGTCCAGCAGGCTCGCTGATGTGGGTTTTCATGGACGAGTAGCAGGGAGAAAACATCTCTTAAGGCCCAGCAGACTCGCTGATGCAGGCCTTCATGGATGAGTAGCAGTGAGAAAACCACTCTGAAGGTCCATTAACAAGAAGAAACAATTGTAGTGGTTTAAAAAATATCAGAATTGGATAAGTGATAATTGGAAGACGGTTCATTTTCTGGTATGATGAATCTAAATTTGAAGTTTTTGGTGCAAGACGAAGGGTCTTTTCAGTCTACATCTGAACAAATGTGTGACCAATGTTTGATTCCATCTATGAAACATGGTTCTGTAATGATACTGTTTTGGTGGAAATACAGTTGGTAATCTTTAGGCTATAAAGAAACATGAAGAAAGAGCAATAACTTTACATCCTTGAAAATGAACTTTTGCCATCTAGGATGCTTAATTTTGGTCAAAAATTCATATTCCAACAGAACAATAATTCAAAGCATTCAGCAAAGATCTATAAAATATATTTAGATAAGTTAACTAAGGAAGGTAAGCTTGAAGTAATGTTTTGGCCACTACAATCACTGTATCAATCCGATTGATCTGTTGTGGGATGAACTAGACCGAAAGATCTCAAAAGTTTGTACAACTTCTGATGAAAATCTCTGGAAAATGTTATAAGAATGGAGGAAAATATCGCCAGAAATGCTAAACAAGTTGATTGATAGAGATAATGACTAAATTTTGCAAAACAGTCATAAAAATCTGATGTGGACAGCACATGACTTTCCCTGCAGACTTATATCCTCGTTCTCTTTATTTTAATTAAATTTATTTCACTTTTATTCAATTTTCGTTCTCATTCGGTAACCGGGCTTATTTTCAAAGGTGGCGTAGGGAAAGTACGAAAAACTAAAATATCTCGAGAACGGCTAGTCCTAATGTAATGGGGTTGGTCTTATTCTTTTCGTCGTTAAACATTACGTATTAAACGGGCATTTAATGGATATATCTGAGTATACCTAGTTCTTTAGTTTAGATTTTGAAGATTTTTGCGGGCCGTTTTGCAAAAAAAGGCAGGTTATTTTTTTCCGAATCGTACCAAAATCTAATCAGCACCAGAGTGACCTATACGTGACTCATCTACCGAATTTTGTGAAATTCGGTCCATTAGTTTTTCAGCTAGAGTGGATACAAGCTTTTGCGGGCCATTTCGCAAAAAAAGGCGGGTTCTTTTATTCCGAATCGTACCCAAAACTAATCAGCACCAGCCCCGCCCACAAGTGACTTACCTACCAAATTTTGTGAAATTCGGTCCATTAGTTTTTTAGTTACAGTGGATACAAAATCTGCACAGACAGACAGACACACGCACAGACGTCACGCTAAAAATGGTTTTTTCGTATTCTAGAGGTCTCGAAACGTGTAGATCCGTCGAAAACTCGAGTTGTGATTTTCGGTATGATTCCAATACTTTCCCTATACATTACCATGTATTGCAGGGAAAGTAAGTTTCTGAAACTTTTATCTTATGCAGTGTTGTAAATAAAGTTCATTGAACTACAAAAATATTTTCAGATAATTACTTTGCTACATGCTTTAAAAGTTAAAACTTAATGACCTATATTTACTTTTACAATTTCAAATATTCAATCTATTGGTGCATGTTGAATGGTTTAAGCTGTCAAATTACAACTAGATGTTACCCTTCCTTCCTTGCAAAGTGTTAAAATCAAACCTATGTTAGTTTTAACAACCACACCAACAAAAATTAGAGGGCACCTGTCTTGCTTTTGCTGATGTGGTTGATCTGCCTTTTTATCTGAAAGAAACCTGTTTTTGCTTCTGAAACTGGTTGATACTATTACTAATTTGTTATATGCTGTGTTTGAATGAAGTTTTTACTTTACACTCTGCAGTTGATTGAGCAATTTAATTTAAAAGTTATTTATTTAATGAAGATAGCGCATGAATAAAAACTCATTGCTAATATTTAAATTTATGTTTGTGTTTAAATAATTTGCATCTGACGTATAGTCTAGTGGATGCTGATAAGTAAATTTGGGGTTAAGCTTCAGTGTCTGAATTCCAGCTTCCACTCTGCTGATGCTGATAGGCTGTTTGTTCATGCTAAATTTTAATGGTTTACCTAGCATTTAACTTAAGTAACACACTCTTTTCAAAAACCTCGTAAAATACATCCTTGTCAACATGATAATGCAATCTCTTATCCTTTTAATTTTGATTTTTTTTTACTTTCCCTGCAATACATGGTAATGTATAGGGAAAGTATTGGAATCACGTCGAAAATCGCAACTTGAGTTTTCGACGGATCTACACGTTTCGAGACCTCTAGAATACGAAAAAACTATTTTTACCTTGACGTCTGTGTGTGTGTCTGTGCAATGTATGTATCCACTCTAACTCAAAAACTTATGGACCGAATTTCATAAAATTTGGTAGGTAAGTCACTTGGGTATGACCCTGGTGCTGATTAGATTTTGGTACGATTCGTTAAAACAGAACCCGCCTTTTTTGCGAAATGGCCCGTAAAAATGTCATGTATCCACTCTAGCTAAAATACTAATTAACCAAATTTCACAAAATTTTGTAGAAAAGTTACTTGTACAATACTCTGGTGCTGATTAGATTTTGGTATTAATTGGAAAAGAACACCCTGTCTTTTTTTACGAAATGGCCCGCAAAAATGTCATGTATCCACTTTAGCTAAAATACTAATTGACCAAATTTCACAAAATTTTGTAGAAAAGTTATTTGTACAATACTCTGGTGCTGATTAGATTTTGGTATTAATTGGAAAAGAACATCCTGTCTTTTTTTACGAAATGGCCCGCAAAAATGTCATGTATCCACTCTAGCTAAAATACTAATTGACCAAATTTCACAAAATTTTGTAGAAAAGTTACTTGTACAATACTCTGGTGCTGATTAGATTTTGGTATTAATTGGAAAAGAACACCCTGTCTTTTTTTACGAAATGGCCCGCAAAAATGTCATGTATCCACTCTAGCTAAAATACCAATTGACCAAATTTCACAAAATTTTGTAGAAAAGTTATTTGTACAATACTCTGGTGCTGATTAGATTTTGGTATTAATTGGAAAAGAACACAAACGTAATTTTCGTATTTTCGTATTTTCTTTACGCCACCTTTGAAAATAAGTCCAGTTACCAAATGAGAACGAAAATTGAATTATAAATGAATTAAATTTTATTCAAATAAAGAGAATGTGTATATAAGTCTGCAGGGAAAACCATGTGCTGTCCATATCAGATTTTTATTTTCCCTGCAATACATGGCAATGTATAGGGTTCATGCCGAAAATCGCAACACGAGTTTTCGACGGATCTACACGTTTCGAGACCTATAGAATACGAAGAAACTATTTTTAGCGTGACGTCTGTGTGTGTGTGTGTATGTCTGTCTGTGCAATGTATGTTTCCACTCTAACTCAAAAACTAATGGATCGAGTTTCATAAAATTTGGTAGGTAAGTCACTGGGGTGTGACTTCACGCATCGAGCACTCTAGAATCCTAAGAACTATTTTTAACGTGACGTCTCTGTGTGTGTTCGCGTGCTTGTGTGTGCTTGCGCGTGCTTGTGTAGCTATACATGGTAATGTATAGGGAAAGTATTGGAATCATAGCGAAAATCACAACTCGAGTTTTCGACGGATCTACATGTTTCGAGACCTCTAGTACACGAAAAAACCATCTTTAGCGTGACGTCTGTGTGTGTGTCTGTCTGTCTGTGCAGATTTTTATCCACTCTAACTAAAAAACTAATTGACCGAATTTCATAAAATTTGGTCATTTGTGGGCGAGTCTGGTTCTGATTAGTTTTGGGTACGATTTAGGATAAAAGAACCCGCCTTTTTCTGCTAAATGGCCCGAAAAAATTTCCTGTATCCACTTTAGCTGTAAAACGAATGCACCGAATTTCACAAAATTCGGTAGATAAGTCGGTTGTGGGTCAGCTTGGTGCTGATTAGATTTTGGTACGATTCGGAAAAAAATAACCTGCCTTTTTTCGCTAAATGGACCGCAAAAATCGTCAAAATCTAAAATAAAAACTACGTATGCTTAAGTATATCCATTAAATACTTGTTTTATACGTAATTTTTAACGAAGAGAAGAATATGACCAACCCCATTACACTAGGACTAGCCGTTCTCGAGATATTTTAGTTGTTTCTTATGTTCCCTACGTCACCTTTGAAAATACGTCCAGTTACCAAATGAGGATGAAAATTGAATTAAAAGTGAATTAAATTTGATTAAAATAATGAGAACATGGATATAAGTCTGCAGGGAAAGTCGTGCTGCCCACGTCAGAATTTTATGTTTGTTAAACTGATATTTCATAAAAGTAGACAGTGATGCATATCGGAAAATTTTTGAAGATATCTGGAAATCGGGGAATTTTTTATCTGAGATCCTGTAGCCATTCTAGTTAGGGAGGTGTCCTGGAATGCATTTTTGCATAAAAAAAATCGAGTATGAAAATTTTACAGAAAATACCATTTTATTTATCTACGTGTATGAGAAAGCAAATTTTGAAATGAACTTGAAACAACAGACTTGAGTATTTTTCTAGGATATTTTTTATTTTATAGCTGCTCGTGTTTGCGACTTACAAAGGTTACCATTCTCTTTGGAATGCCAAACTGCATCTACCTATTTAAAATTCCATTATTTTCTTGTTATTCAATTTCTGAGAATCTATCAAACTGATCATTTTATTTTGTTTCAAGTCTGATCCTTTCCAGAAGAATAAGGCGTGAATCAGATTTGGAGCAAACAAAACTCCCTAGATTTTTAAATAGGGGGGTAGGAATTTCACAATATTTACTTTCTTCTACTATGTAATATATCAATAAGTTCAATACTCTGTGCGAACGATAGGACAAAACTTAGCAACGTATAAAAGCGCAAATAGCACAATATTGCAGCATACAGCTGTTTCGAGGATATGCTGGATCCCTTTCTTTCGTGCCAGAGAACCAAGAAACCTGAAGTCTAAAAAACGGAATGGGCACCAAAAGAGGAATTCATTCCAAAAAAGAAAATCATTGAATAGGTTCATGGGGGGTGCAAGTTTTCCATCCACAGGATAGATTTCCATTTTTGTAAAATTTCTTAAAACGGAGATGGACGGAAACGCCATGTTTCGTTTCGATTATTTTTTTCTGCCGCAATCTACGACGTTGCCCGTGAAGACGTACTTGTTTGTTCCTACCGATGCCAGTTACAATGGATATTCTGTAGTTTTCGCGGGAAACATTCAAACACAACCGATTACGGAATTTGCATAGTTTTCTACTGAAAGTTGCCTTTTATCCAGAGCGATGTATATTTACGGCCGCGTGCACGGTAATGCCAATTAGCATGACAACGGGGAATTAAGGGCCCATTCACGGTAATACCAATCCGTGTAACAACGGGGATGTATGGCGTGTAATATAAATTAAGATATCTTTTTTCTTGGAAGTAATAAATATAATTCCGTTTACCGAATATATTAATCTGAGTGTCCCCCTCCCCCTCAATTTAGCCATAGGGAAAATACAATGAATGATGATCTATTGAGAATGATGATCTATACAATGATGATCTATAGAGGTTTCCCCAAAATTGTTTCTCTTAACTAGAAATCTCAATTCCGAAGCTTCACTTCTGTTTCTGTCACTTTAGATAACGCATGAGTCCAATGCACAGCTGCTCAAATTTCATGAGAATGGCTTTCTTCTCCTTCGACCCAGACCGTCCGACCTGCCCGAAAGCGTAAGGTATCTGTGTAGCAGTCGCAATGCCCAGTCTAATTTTTACTTCCTCATACTATGTAATGCAGTATAGAGAAAGTATTGTTTTCACGAAAATTTTCGATTTCGAGATTTTGATGCTAATATATGTTTTAGGCCCTCTTGAACACGTTTTGATTATTTTTGGAGGAATGTCCGTTTATCTGTCTGTTGACGATTTCTTGTGTACACAATAGCTGACATATATATTAACCTTTTGCTTAAGGGTGGGACAGCGTCCATCCCAAACGAAGAATCCTCTCAAAAAGACAGGTATTTGACATACCCTATCCCAAAAGTTCGATCCCCCTTTGCAGATATTGGCGTCCTACGGATGCCTGCAAAGGACGCCAATGTCTGAAGAGGGGGATCGAGCTGTTTTGGATAGGGTATGTCAAATACCTGTCTTTTTGAGAGGATTCTTCGTTTGGGATGGACGCTGTCCCATCCTTAAGCAAAAGGTTAATGGATGTTTACGAAACTTTATATTCGAATTTGCTGATGCACAATCTAGAAGTAGATAGAATTTTTTTTTAATTCGAGTGAAAACTTCGAAATTTTATATATTTTAACATGGCAGCGTAGTACACAATTTGATATATAATCATGCGTAAGAGGGATTATTTATAGCTCAATGATCACGAAGCTTAATAGTTTTGAAAAATTATAGTGAAAAATAGCCGCGATGCAATTTTTGTGTTCGTGACGGGGTGAAGGGGGTACAATATCAAGCCTGATATTAAACGAAAACTTTTTTCAGGCCCTTTTCAATGAAAGGTAACATGCTTTAATTGTGATCATTTGGAACAACAATATCCTTTCAAATTAGTTTTCTTGTAGAATTGGCATACACACACAAGCTGTTTAAAAATGGATTCTTGTATGAGAAAGCCGAGGAGAGCCATAGTCCAGCTAATAGTTTCTTTTTCTCACTCGTTTAGAACCTTCCGAATTTCATTTACAATGGACAACATCATCAATGTCTATAAGAGTCTTTTGCGAACAATAACTTTAAAAGCTAGAGCTTGTACACTGAATATGAATGAAATCGATAACGCATGCAATTATTTGATAATCTGCTTTTTGCTATTAACTTTTAATAGATGGCAACAAAGTTAATTTTTAGCATTAGCTTTTGCAAGTAATCTAATAATCAGTTGGGGACTCATCTAAATCAAATTAACGACAGGGACGTCGACGATGTTTATGCACTTCAGCTAAGTTAGTTATCGAATTTCATGACAGTAAATAAGATCAAATGTTAGTTTTTGCCCTGACTTGGGTAAAAACTAACAAAAGAACCTAAAATATTTGTTCTAGAGAAACTCATTACTAATCTAATCTAATCCGAAAATAATTTCCGTTGCTTGGCAACATGCAACACTTGAAATATTATTAACTTAACGATTAACAAATAAATATAAAGTCTCACAGAAAATTATTTTTCGGATATTTAGAATACAATTAATGGAAGGAATATTTCATGAACGTTGTCTTATTTCTTACCTTACTTTCAACAGTTTCGCAATTTGCATTGCCCACTTATCTCCAACAGGTAAAGAATTAAAGCGCGTTTCAATCTTTTTGGAACATCCTGTATAATGCAATATATTTACTTCTTTCACAGTGAAAAACTGATGCATAAGATTTACATCAGAATGTTTTTAATGTTGAATTGTACATTTGGCGCTTTTTCAGATGATAACATGCAAAACTCTTTTGAAGTACCCAATTAACTTATATTTCTGGCAACTCTAAATCGACAACTATCAGTATGGATAGCATACCGCAATAAGCAGTAGCCCACATATTAAAATATTTTAATAATTAAATCACGAACTTGGCAACATTTTCGTTAACATAGCGTCATAGTTTTGTAATTCTGACCATATTTTTAGCAATTTGGGGTGAACACCATTTTCCACCGATACTTTCGATCCTTCACTTCACGCCACACTTCAAATTTGCTTTCACAATATTTTGTTTCACACATGCAAACTCATCAAATAAGTCTTCCGTTACAATATGTTACACACAGCTTTTTTCTTCTTTTTTTTAACACTTTAAAAGTGTAACATTTGGAATAAATTTGGGACATTTTATCAAAAAGTGAGACTGTCCCGGAATTATTGGGATGAATGGGAATCCCCAATATAGATAGACCTTACACTCATGAACATTTCCTTACAAAGTTATTGGGGTGCTAAAGGACTTTTATAGGAATGCTGTATATCAGTGTCTCCAAATGTAAACGGTAAAGAAATTCACAAAAATACTTATTGATGACGTAAATTATAATAACAAACAAGCACACACACATATGATATTTTTTAGAAAATGAATAAAAACTGAGTACAGTAAGTAAATATTCCTATTATTTTACCAATGTGTCCTGCTAAGAATAGCACTGGAAAGGAGAAGGGCGTTAAAACTGTTCTAATTTTATTCGGCTTCTTTGCATATTGATGAATGGATCGTTTTTAACACTTTACAAAAAAGTTGAAAAGTGTTTATGACTTTGTTCATTCTGTCTGTCTGTCTGTCTGTCCGTTAGCACGATAACTGCCGTAAAAATGACTTAATCAAAATGAAATTTTAGTATGTTGTTCAGACGGTCTGTAGGACCTATGGGAATATAAATGAATAATATCACCCAATTAGTTTTGGATTGAACCCGGGTTGAAAAAATGAAATACATTGAGCCCTATGGGACCTAATTTTTCAAACATTTTTTAAGCGGATTTAAAATTCACAAATTGCTTCGAAATTTTTAGGTAATATTCAAATTGTTCCATAAAATATATAAAAAAAAATTCAGCGAAATATATTCAGTAGTTTTTAAAATAAAAATAATAATAACACCTCTTATATGAAACGATCACGTGACCATGATATGAAAGTATCACGTGATCCACTTCAAAATGATATATGGCATCCATCTTGTCTCAAAATCGAGATTTTTAAAGTTCTTTTTATTTCATATTGAGTGTTGTATCCGTTCTAAAACCACTTTATTTTGGTTTAAATTCTGTGCATCTACATATTAAATCAACGCAATTACAATATATATGAGTTTAAATGCTCATCCAAATTTGATTATTTCTACAACGAAGCCTATTTTTCACTTATGTAAAATGTAAACAGCAAAATATGTAGGATGAGTTGTATAGGAATTGCTGTATTTTTTTAACGCAAAAGAATTTAGCTCATGGAGTCTGCATAGCTGATATGAGAGAAATATTCATTGACTTTACCGAGAGAAGGAAGATTTTTTGCGATGAAGTTTTAAGCATAGAGTTAAATTACTTGTAGCTCCATGGTCTTAATTTTTAAATAAAATAAATTATTATAGTATTGCTATGATGGAAATATTATAGTATTGTGATGAATGGGAAATTATTTATGAATGAAATGCTGCTTTTTTAGAGAGAGCTAGGCGTGTTATTTTTTCTATGACATCATTTGAATGAATTTCAGTTGTTTTCGATGAAATTTTTAAATATAATAAATTATCGTGGTATTATGATAATTCTAAAATTATTATCGAGTAATATATCACATTTTAGAGATGTTTAAACCAGGCAATTTATATTTCAATGCCGTCATTTGAATGAAGTTCATTTTTTTCGATGAAGGTTTAAGTTTTCAAATATAATAAATCAATGTAGTATAGTGAGAAGTTTTAAAATATCACCGAGGAATGTATTGCATTTTAGACATATTTAAATAAAATTGCATTGAAGTTGGAAAGTGTTTCATAGTCAATGCTTTAAGCATGAATGATCTTTCTTGTTCCTATATACATCAATTTATAGCTGTGAAATTGAGGAAATGAACTTTGACGCACAACATAAGTATAGGATGAACATGTTTAACCTCAGTGTATATTGCATTGAGTTAACTTTGCAAGAAGGAAAAAAAAGAAAAAAAAAGGAAAAGAAAAGAATAAAAAGGAGGAAAAGGAAATAAAAAAGAAAAAAAGGAAAAGAAAAGAAATATCAGGATATTTTAAGAAACAAAAATTGTTCTAATTTTATTCGGTTTCTTTGTACATTAATGATTGTCTTTTCTGTACATCAATTCATTGTTGTGGAATTGAGGAAATGAACTTTGACGAATAACATAAATATAAGATGAGCAAGTTTAACCTCAGCGTATATTGCATTGAGTTAACTGTGCAAAAAGTGTATGCTTATGAAAAAAAAAAGAAAAGAAATATCAGGATATTTTAAAAAACAAAACAACTTGTATTAATTACAATCTATTCCGTAGCCAGAAGCGAACCTGCTAACAAATATCAAGGAAAACTTTTAATACGCTCTGAAATTAACTGAAGTGAGACTCAACTCGGTTTTCTCATACTAGAATCTATTTTTAAGCAGACTGTGATTTCTTTATTTTATTAATTTTTATTTATTTTTTGCAAATATCACAAGGAAATTTTTGAGAAATCTGTATCATTGTTCCAAATGGTCAGAATTATAGCATGCTGCCCTTAAAGAGTTTAAAAAAAATACTTTACATTAATACCGAGTTTAATAACGTACCCCCCCCCCCCCCCCCCACGGGGAGGGCAAATAACGTCACGAAAACAAAAATTCTATCGGGACTATTTTTCACTACAATGATTTAAACTACTAAGTTTCGTGACCATTGAGCTATCAATAACCCCTTTTATGCATGAGTATATCAAATTTTGTGCCATGTTAAGTAAAATATTAAATTTCGAATCCATTTCGAAGTTTTCGTTTGAACTAAAAAAATTCTATCTTGTTCTAGATTTTTCGGAAGTCCTAAAGATTTTTCGGAAGTGTTCAGGAAGTCCCAAAAGATATATTGGCATCAAAATTTCAAAATCGAAAATTTTCATGAAAACTATACTTTCTCAATATTATGTATAAGAAGTAGAATAATTCATGCCAATGGTATTATGTTCCAATGGTATGGACCGTCGTTTTGCAGAAATTTCATGGGTTATTAAAACGATGGGTCTTTTAAAGGAGTTTTGAACATTTTGCTGTCTAGCAAGATTTTTGAAGATTTAGAATAAATACAATGATTAGCAGATACCAAACGTTAGGTACAAGCCAGCGAATTTTGCTGTAAAATAACGTACAACATTTAAAATGCTTAGTGCCCATATCCTGACTCGGAAAATATTCTTGTGCAAAATATGCAAGAAATTAACACATTTTTTCACAAGACAGTTAGGAATGATTATGCTGGTTTTTCACTTTCTCATACTTAGTGTTAAGGAAGTATTTTTTTCACGAAAATTTTCGATTTTGAGAATTGGATGCCAGTATATGTTTTAAGACCTCCTGAACACGTTTTGACTATTTTTGGAGTGTTGTCCGTCTGTGGTCTATTTCTTGTGTACAGGATAGCGGCTACAAATATTAATGGATTTTCTCTACACTTTATATCTTGCTTTGTTATAAAAAGAAATCTAGAACTAGATAGATTTTTTTTTTTAAATTCGACCCAAAACTTCGAAATTTATTTGAAATTTTATATTTTTTAACATGGCAGCATACTACAAAATCATGCATAAAAGGGTTCACTTACGGATCAGTGATCACGAGACTTTATAGATTCAATCATTGTGAAAAATAGCCAAGACACAGTTCTTTTGTTTGTAACGTTATTAGCACCTCTCGGAGGGCAAGGTACGGGTTGTTGTTGATGAGACCCAAACATTTCGACCTACCAGAAAGGTGTAAGGTGTTAGGACAGCCGGTAAGAGCCACCCAATTTAAACCGGAACCCAGTGGGGGAGGCATCCACAGGTACCGTATCCTCCTTCCCCTACCACCAACCTCTCGGAAGGACTTACGTACCCACATGTTTAACGTGATCGTACTCCGCGTGAACACTGCGGCAGTTTTGGCAGCGGAGGGAATCGAACCCGGGCCAACCGAGTGCAATTCCCGCATTCTAACCACTGGTCTACCGGGGGTGGGGTAGGGTGGGGTGGGGAGTGCATTGTCAAGTATGGTATCAATCGAAAGATTTTTTTTCAAACCCTTTAAAGTGAAGGATAACACGCTATAATTGTAATCATTTGCTACTAAACATGGATTAAAAACGGATTGAAAAATGGATTAAAAATGGATAGAAACTAAAGCTACTAAAAATGGATTCTAGTATGATAAAGTCGAGTTGAGCAACATTCTAGTTAATTTTGTTGAGCTTTCATGGCTCTTCTTTCAACTCTTCTTATACTAACGTGAAGATGATATTTTAAATTATATAACTCTTCAGTTTCGTAATTAATACATTGTTTTCACCAACTTAGGAATGTAAACATAAAAATTGGGACATGTCACGTTATCACACACTTTTTCGATTCTCATTTATTAATATACATTAACTAAAACTATATATATTGTATATATCATTTCTGTCAGCACCACCAGATAGCAGCACAGTCATTTTAGACACTAAGGATTCCGTCGGAGCGTTATCAATATTGCTTGATCGTTCCGTTCGTTTCGAAAAGGAAAAACGAGCCAAATTCTCCCCTGCTCGTTAGCGTTCGCCAAACCCCAGAACTCTCTTAGCGAGTGGGGGCTTCTCCCCTCTGTTCGTTGCCACTCACTAACCGTCGTAACTAACTTCATGAGCTTTTTCATCCCGACTACTACACAGGCGTAATACACATGTTGGGGGTCAGCCCTTTGTTCGATGTCTCTCTCTCACCCCTGAAGGAGTTCTTTTATTCCCACATTAGATTCTACTTTGTGGACACATATGTTCGCTTCAGTACCCCCATCTCGCTGACACTTGACAATCTCCCGAATTCGAGGGCTTCACCCCACATTCGCTGCCGTTCACTAACCGTTGAAGTTCCTTTTGTGAGCTTTCTTACTACGCCTGTTACGTCTCGGCCCCTTGTTCGCCGACTCTTTTCTACTACCGGATCTCGCTTCGAGAGTTCTTTCATAGCGCCGACTTAGCTGACGCGTTACTTATATATTTACAATCGTGGGCAAACATTCGATTTAAAATTTAAACAAATTAAATTATTTCAATCAAACAGTCAGTTAGCATGTTAAAAGTTCCAACAATAAGAATCAACAATACGATATATAATTATTAAGTGCATTAATAATTACATTGTATTCGTAATTGTTAATGACAGTCATACTTGTTAAACACTGCTAAATAATCGCCAATTAAACATATAATTGTTCAGGCCATCTTTGTGACGTTTCTGCCAGCAACCAATTGCAGAGAAGTTGGAAAGCGTCTTGAAGTATTAATTCTTTGCCCATACTGGCAATACTAAACTTTAATAGTTAATATTTCATTAACAAAGACTTAAATCAAAACTCTGAGCTCGTTTTGCATATCTACGCCTTCATATTAGCCTATATGCAAAATTTCACAACTGTACGTTTTGCCGTCTGTCGGTATTGCAGTGTCAAAGAATAGCAGGATCTTTTTTTAGAGATTTGTCTCTCAAAATTGTTAACGTCTGTAAAGAAAGCCAGTCCACTTTTCTTTGTTGTGTTTGTTCTTGGAAGTTAGACATATAAATAAAATGATTGACCAATTCTCCATAATACACATGAACAGTATCTGGAATGTGAAGTTGTGAATTCTTGTCACTGAATTCAACAAAAAAGTGAAGTTAATTTTCTGAATTCAAATAAGTCAGTTGAGATATTTAGTAGCACTGGAAATCCCTCGGTCGCAGATCTTTGAGTTGTTTTCCGAATTGTGCTTTTGGAGAGTAGCATTCGCCCTTTAGCACTGCTGGAGTATATCTCTTGGTAATCCAAAGCATTTTGCAACTACATTTCAGAGGATTTCCTGTAATAAAATATATGAACTGTTAGTCTCATTCAATTTTCTCTTGCATTCATATTTTTAGTCAGGGTTTACTCTGGATTTTTTATTACTTTCGCCAACTTATTCGCCAAATGAAATTTTTCTTTCGCAAAATACGGTTTTTATTCGCTAAATTTTATTTCGGCGTCCCATTTGAAAAATCTGTTTTGTTTTATAAATTCTCAAGTTCCAAGGATCATTGTTTTGGAATATTTTATGATTAGTATACCTCGACTTTTGATTTTTGACACTGGCAGAATTCATAATCGCCAAATCTTTTTTTTCAATCGCCAAATTGAATATTTTTTCGTAAAATGCGACAATGGCGATCGGCAGCGCGATCCTGTATTACATTTTTTTCAGAATGAAAAAAAAAAAAATCTTGCTCAAGTTATTTTTTTTTAAATGTTTTTAAAAAATCTTTAAATGTTTTTTTTTTAGTTGGTAACAGCTTAGTGACGGCCGCATTTGGATTATCCTGTGTATACTTCATACCATTAGGATTATCTGTGCATACTTTATACCATTAGCATCCGTAGTTGTTTAAATTATCAATTTTTTCTTTTACTACCGCTATCATTGTTTCAGGAATTATCATTGTTTCTCATAGAGAATAATTATGAATCAGTTGGTACTACTGGATTCGAGATTAATAAAATAAGCAGTTAAAATGCTCTTATCTCCTTCAAATATCCATTGTTTAATACCAGTTTTGCCATTTTCTAAGAACAAACGTATGTTGTTTATTTTTTAAATTTATTTCGCCCATAGATCTTCCAGGGATATTTCGCTGATTTTTAAGAAGGTTTGCGCTTTTAAAAAAATTGATAAAATAATTAAAAATATTTGTAACATTTTTGTAAAAATTTAAATCATTTTTATTACTTTTCGATACATTAGAATTATTTTATTTTCGATACCAGTCTGTAGGATAGTTATTTTTGATTTATTTGCCATTTTAAGATTTTAAATAAATTCAAGGTTTTTAATTTGAAAAAAATATATAAAATGTATTATTATTATAATAGTGTAAAATAACTATTTATTATCTAGCATCACTTGAATATTACACTTTATTACTATCTGTAACTGCTTAGTTTGAGAAGAAAGAAGAAAAAATATTAATGTAAAGAAAAATGATTGGTAGTTGAAAGCCAGGCCACGCCCATTTTTCGTCCGTCTCGTCATTCGACCCTGTTTAGAATCCTATAAGTTGGCGAGTTGAAGAGGGTTTGGCATTCTCAAACACAATATGAGAAATTAGAAAAAACTCAGCAGTGCTTTTCAATGAAGTATCAAATGATGAACTTGATTAGAAAAGTTGTGATCTAAAATAATCTCGTTCTTCAAGTCACGGTTTTAAATATGGAGATGATCCTTGAATCCACTTCATATTTAAAACCTTTATATATTTGAATATAACGACAAAATTTTTGTTTTAAAAATTGATATATAGACTAATTTAGGGATGTAGAAAATTGGAAGTTGTCATTGGAAATTTTAAAGTTCTGTGCAGTTTGATACGAAGACGGCTCTTTATACAAATTCTTTTCTTATGAATTTATAGAAAATGTTATTCCCTATCGAATGATCTCTTTGATCTACTATGAAAAGTGGCAGAAAAACGATGAATGTTTTTTTTTTTTACTTTCCCTGCAATACATGGTAATGTATAGGGAAAGTATTGGAATCATACCCGAAATCGTTACTCGAGTTTTCGATGGATCTACACGTTTTGAAACCCGGAGAACACGAAAACACTATTTATAGCGTGACGTCTGTGTGTGTGCGTGTGTCTGTCTGTGCAGATTTTGTATCCACTCTAACTAAAAAACTAATGGACCGAATTTAATACAATTTGGTAGGTAAGTCACTTGTGGGCGAATCTGGTGCTGATTATTTTTAGATACGATTCGGGATAAAAGAATCCGCCTTTTTTTGCGAAATGGTCCGCAAAAGCTTGTATCCACTCTAGTTGAAAAAGTAATGGACCGAATTTCACAAAATTCGGTAGATAAGTCACTTGTGGGTCACCCTGGTGCTGATTAGATTTTGGTACGATTCGGAAAAAATAACCTGCCTTTTTTTGCAAAATGGCTCACAAAAATAGCCGAAATCTAAAATAAAGAACTACGTATTCTCAAATATATCCATTAAATGTTTGTTTAATACGTAATTTTTAACGAAGAAAGGAATAAGACCAACCCCATTACACTAGGACTAGCCGTTCTCAAGATATTTTAATTTTTTCGAATTTTCTCTACGCCACCTTTGAAAATAAGTCCAGTTATCAAATGAGAACGAAAATTGAATTAAAAGTGAATTAAATTTAATTAAAATAAAGAGAACGTGAATATAAGTCTGCAGGGAAAGTCATGTGCTGCCCACATAAGATTTTTTTTACCATTCGCAGTTCTACACACACACGCATATATATATAGGTACACAGACATTACCTGAAAACCGTTGAATTGGAATTTAGGGATGATTGATACATGTTCTTCCGTCGAAAATTCGAATTCCAACTTTCGACTCCGTTATGCTACTTATGTAAGGCCAGTAAAAACCACTCTCTCATAATGAAAGGTAATGGGGGTGATGACACTTGAAAATTTTCTGCAAAGGTGACTAAGAGCGAGCTAGTCGTGGACCATTGAGTTAGAACATCAAAATGTAAAAATTAAGAACTAAAATGTACCTTCTAGTAGTGCGTAGGATAAATTAGGTAGGATTATTCGAAAAGTTCTCTCGTGCAGTTCTGATAACATATTTCCTTGCATGGCGACTACTTTCAGATCCGGCATATCTCGGAACATGTTTTCCGGCAAAGAAGATATTTTGTTTTTCCTAAAAGAAAACACCAGAGTTATAAAACAGCTTAAAAATCTACTGATATCAGTGCGACAAATACACATAAATGTAATGACTGTTTAAAAGAATGCTTTAATTATATCAGAATTATATACAGGACGATTCAAAACTCTCTGTGCAAACTTTGATGTGAACACTGGAAGAATCATTTTTTGTTAATGAATGTATGACCGCAGACGTCACCCTTTCGGGTTAGAGGGTGCTGTTGGAAGATCCGTAAATCGGCCATTTCGTTGTCGTCATTCACAACGCTGACTCCTATGTATGGAATGGCGTATTTCACAAATACTGAGAAAACTGATATGAATATGGGTTGGGATAACGCAGTGGATTTAGCGGAAGTGTCGCACATCACACATGATAGTCCCGTGTTCAATCTTTGACGCCGCATAAAACTATCTTCGTATCTACGTGGAGTATGAGCACGATAAATTTGTATGTCCGTAAGTCCATCCGAGATGTGATGGGTTCGGGAAATGATAGTGCGGCCCCTGTGGTTCCACCCCTATTGAGTATCGGACTTAATTAGGTGGTTATCTCCTGGTCATCCAAACAGGTATCTTACCCCTTCGGATGATCAGACGCTCTGAGTAGTACGGCTGACATGCTTATAGCGTATAGAGCTGCCCATCCAAACGGAAAAGCTGCTGTAGGACTTGCTTATATTCTTTAGTAGCTCTTCCCTTTCTATTGGCAGCCCTATACGCTGTATACACCTTAGCATTCGTCCGATGCCAATGCTCCGTATTATGTTACGAATGATGATGGCGAAAATAGTTAATTGCGTGTCGCCCAATAGTGCCATCAATCGCCAAAGGGTGACGTATACGGACATACATTCATTACCGAAAAATGTTTGTTTTAGTGTTAACCATCTCCCATTGAAGTTTGTATAGAGAGTTTCGAATCATCCTGCAGATCTGAAGGTAACTACTGTATTCTGAATGCTGATAAATGTACAGTACAGTCCCTCATATTTTACAGGATTTGATATCTGGTCGGATAAATAAATGGTCGAGTTTGAAAGATTTTAAAATAACAGTTAAGGGCCACACAGCCTGTAAATATTTAAAATGAATAAAAGTATAATAAATATATCTAAAAGTACTTTATTATTATTTAGAAAAATGACATCTCTAATAAAAGCAATTTACCCGAGAATAATTTCCATCAAATTATCTCAGGGTAGTTACCAGATAAAATTACTTTAAAAATATCTCAATAGCCATGGATGCTGATAATATCTAACAAGATTGAAACTAGTCATGGTACTAGTGTAGCAGTAGTGTAGCCAGAAAAAAAAGTGGTAGTGGTGGTGGCAGTGTGTGTGTGTGTGTGTGGGGGGACTTTGGTAACTGAACTTTTGTATATCGATGTTTTTAGGCGCAGCTGCATCGAATGGTGTTATATTAACAGCTGTTTCTATTCACAATTCTTATGAATACTAATTTAATAATTAATAATAAATATTTAAAATATGTTTGAATATTAAAATTTATATAAATTTTGTTTGGGTTTTTCAACAGAAAAATATGCAGAAACAATTTTCTTGGAAATTTGATTTATCGCGAATGTATACTATATCCCCCAAAACTGGAAAGCACATTTAACATTAGGATCAGCGAATTTCAAACACTTACAAATAGATGAAAAAAATCCTTTAAAAATGGAAAACTTTAAATTAGCTTGAAATTGTTTATGTAATCTGAATATGTAATGATCAATGGGGATTGCGCCTTTCTAGATTTTGGTGTCAAAATAACTATAAAGATGGCCCCTTCAACAAATTTTAAATATTGATATTTGTAGAAGATTTTAATCCATATATAATGATATTTGTTCTGCGATGTAAATTGGGCAATAACGGTTTGGTGTTTCTTTATTTTCTTGACGTCTGTACATACCATTCCTTTAGCAGTGTTTCACCCTGCGACGTCAAAATTGTTCCATTGATTTTCATCACACCGGTGGCACCATCTAGCTTATTGCAACTTTTCCATAATTTCTTAGTATTGATTGTTTCTTCACTCACATATTTTCATTTTCACTGGAAAACCGAGCATTCCTTCCAAAAGAAGTTTTGGGAAATTTTTCAAGCAGTGTCCCATGATTCCTAAAGGTCGTCTTTTAATGAAAACTCAATTCGGAATTGTAATTTTGCAGAGTAGAAAACTTCGGACTTTTAAACCCCGCCTTTCAAGCTGTATAGGGTACGTCTGGAACGCCTTCGTTTCTTTGTTTGATTGGAGATTTTCTTGCACATACTCTTGAGCACGTTGATTGGCTGGAGACGTCGTCATGCACTCTTAATTTGCAGTTGCTCGTTGGCGACATCTCTGAACCGTTGCTTATATGGCCTTTCTTAATTGGAAGTGACATTTGTCATAAATATGACAATAAAAGTGTCTTATTTTGACGACTGTTTGCCAATATGTATAATGATAGCAAGAAATACTGCAATTTTACGAGCCTCTATGGATATGTATTCATAATTTTGCTACGGATGAGGCTTGACCATTATGAGGCTGTACTGTTCAAGGCGGGTTCTTTGACTATGAAGTTGGCCATTGTAGTGGCGAATAGTCTGAGCTAAATGTTTGAAAAATTTGAAACCGGCAATGTGATAAGTGATAATTTGTCCACAGTAAGTTCTTTTTGCTGCAAATGCAGATATTGTCTATTCTGTGCTGATGAGTGCGAAACTTATTCAACACATGCTGTTATCTATAAAGGTCATATATCCCAAAATGAAAATGTTGAATGCTCAAGACATATGATAAGAATAGGATACGATAGCAGACACGCATTCCCAATTTTTTTTGCCGAATATTTAAAAATATAAAGTGTGGCAAACATTGATACGAGTTTGTTTTCTTTTTATTTTAATACATATACATATCACAGAAGATTCAGCAAATTATCCAGTGCACTCAGCAAACGTATTGAATGGTAATGTATACGTGTATATATATATATATATATATATATATATATATATATATATATATATATATATATATATAAATATATATATATATATATATATGCAATTTTTTTACTTTATTTTTCTTTCTTTTTAAATCAGACCTACCCAAAAGTGTAAAGACGGTCCGGAAAGTGCTATGCAATTTAGACCGGAACCCAATGGGGATGACAAACACAGGGACCTGGATTATACCCTCCTTCTCCTACAACCAACCACTCGGAAGGACTTCCGTGCTCACATATTTAACTTGCCCGTTATTTTTAATCAGTGATAAAAGTAAGTACTGTGCAAACTGCACATGAAAGAAACCTCTTGTTTTAACAGACGTGTTGTCGCACGAAACAATTTGCCACGTTTGAGCACGCATTTTCACTACTCCCTATAATAACGCCTAGTTTGTGATGCCAACTTCCAACCAGAGGTAGAAAGGAATCGAAAAACTTGATTTTTATGTTTTTGGTTGAAAATTAACAGAAAATCAGAAAATAGAGTAATTCAAGAATTTTTTTTTTAGTTGAAATGCGACGATTAACAAGGCAAGGTACAGATCTCGTCGCGGTCTTTTGTGCCTTGCCCTGAGTTCAGCTGGGAGACCAGCACTATGTTTTGCGGCTGACTGAAAGTTAGATTTTCCGCTACAGGCGACACACACAAACATCTTCTTTTATTAAGTAAGATCATCCAGGTCAACGTCGGGCCTATTTTATAATAAATAATAAAACAAAGTTGTTTATATATTTTCCAGATAACAAGTCCATAAATTCAAATTACTTACCCAAAGTAGAAGAACTTAATCCTGGATGGTGTGGGGAACATGCTCCTTTTCAAATATTGCACCTCGTTGTTCTGTATAGAAATATAGACCATGCTTTTAAACTTTTGAAAAGCATAGTCGGTAATCACAGTCGTGTTGGTTGAAGTGAGGATGAAACTTTGCAGGTCATCATTTAAGTGATCCAAAAGGTTTCCGTTTAAAACTTCAACCATCATGTTAACTACGGAGAATCGAGTGAGCCTCGCAAGTACAGCGAGGGGTTCCCAGTTCCACGGCTTGGCGATTGTAACATTATCAAGATGCAGTTGTTCCAGTCGAACTCCCATTTCATATACGTCATAAAACTTCTGCAGAACAACTCCTTTTAAGTTCAGAAAGGAAAAACCACAGTAGTCCATGACATACACCGGTAAGTAGTCGATAGTCGACTTCAGCAGAAAGACTTCCTGCAAATTTTTCATCTTGTTGCACCGCAGGACTTGAACAAATGTTCTAAGATCGTGAATGTTCTCGCATATAATACTTCCAGGAAGAGATGGATGGCTTCTGCATGGTTCTAAAGAGTTTTCATTGCATGGTGTATAAGGTATGAATGCACTAGATGTGACAGCAAAAGAGCTTATTAAAATAAATAATACTGGCAAGATATGATGCAGGGACTTTGGATCCATTGTCGGATGAAAGTGATGAGTTTCGGTAAGACTGTGCAAGATCTTCAAAAATAGTTCTTCACAAATTGTAGCTCTCTGTGTTTAGTTGAAATTTTGAGTATTTAAAAAAAAATGAATTAATATTTTCTACTAATATATATTTTGATATACGTAATTGCAAAATTTCTTTCTTTTAAAAGATTGCTTTATAACATAGCAGCAGAATAGCCAGTATACTCATTAGGTTCTGATGCACTTGAAAACCAGACTTACCAGATATTAGTTATTGTTGATATACATTTTTCAAATTATAGGAGGCCTAATTGTAGAAAAAATAATTTTGCAAATATGAAATCATAAAACTTTTGAGATCCACTGTTGCTTCAGCTAATGAAGTAAACTTAATATTCCACACGCGATGCTTGAATAAATTTGTGATAACACTTGTTGTGGAAAACAACACAAAAAAACTGTTAATCAGCTGTTACTAAGATTAAAAATTTAGCATGTGAACATTAGATATTGAGATTAAGGAATCAGTTAATTTGCAAGACCAGTCACTTTGAAGAATGCTGGTGTTGAAAAATTTTATGGTTATATAGAAGTTTTGTGGCCTTGCTCTGGATATCACATTAATACCACGTGCCACAAACTTCGAAGTAATTTCAGTCATCAATTCTAGAGTCCTCACCATCACTCTGTAAGGTGAGTTGGGTTATCAGATCTGAATTATAAACTTCAATTTCAAGTGATAAGTAGAACACATATTAAGGAATTCCTGACGTGTGAATGACCGCTGGATAAGCGCGTTTTAAAGATTGGTAAGTCTGCGCGTGTAAAAGGCTCTCGTTTCGATGGCAATTGGAGATTGAAATCATTGACGTTTCTATCTATCTGTTTCACAATCGCGGTAGGTCACAAAGAAATAAATATTTGTAGTGGTAGTAATTTCTTTGTAGCGATCACATTGATTTTTATGCTTAGAACAGCGGATTCACAGACGCAACAGCTAATCTACATGCTATTATTTCGATGAATAATAAATTTTATCCACAAATGACCAGTTTTGTCTTTATTTTGTAATCTATAATGTAAAAGTATTAGTTGTATTGATATTTTTATTTTACTGAAATTGAAATGTTTTATATTTTCTGTTAGGTTTTAATTAGATTTCTCATAACATAGCGAGCACGATAATGGGACTTATAAGAATGTGTAATTTATTATTATTATTTTTTTTTATATTTTATAATGTCGTACAGAAAGAAATTACTTGTGAAATTTCGAACTTATAACTAAGATAAACGCGTTATTAATTGACACAGTATCTATAGTTGACACAAGGTTAAATAGTATAAAATTATAACACAAAGCTAAATAAGCTAGTATAATATTAAATATCATAAAAAAAAACAAAATGCTGTAAACAAGCGACCGTAGATACGGCACCCGTAATACACACACACACACACACACACACACACACACACACACACACACACACACACACACACACACACATATATGTATATATATATATATACAGCGTGTCCCAAAAAGATTGAAACGCGCTTTAATTATTTACCTGTTGGAGATAAGTGGGCAATATAAATTACAAAAATGTTGAAAGTAAGGTAGGAAATAAGACCACGTTAATGAAATAGTCCACCCATTCATTTTCAAAAAGTTACACTTTTCAAATTTTTGTACGACCCCCTTAGACAAATTGGGTTAATCAGAAAATTTTTATTTTTAATGCAACAAGATCATTAAAAAAACCCCGCATAACTGTATTTTTAAAATCAACTGAATTATGATAAAGGCAAAAATAATCTGACTTATGCCACTTTTCCATACCATGTGAAAGGCTGTTTTATCAGTGAAAATAGGGATCATAAAGAAATTGACGATGGAAATTGTTTAGACCAAAAACACGTTAATATGTGTCAAATTTTTTTATCATAAATGCATCTAAATAAAGCATTACACAGACAGAGATCATATAAAGCAGTGGTACTCACTATGCGGTTGGGTATCCTATGTATTATCATCCAGTTTTATCTTTTTTGTGATATGTCACAAATTTACATTTCTAATTTGATATAGGGTCCCCATTCACAATGTTCAATTTTCCATTAAATATAACTCGCTCAATTTTAAAGATACAGATATTCGGTTTTTGTTTAATGACCTTATTGCATTAAAAATAAAAATTTTCTGATTGACCCAATTTGTCTAAGGGGGTCGTATAAAAATTTAAAAGTGTAACTTTTTGAAAATGAATGGGAGGACTATTTCATTAACGTAGTCTTATTTCCTACCTTACTTTCAATATTTTTGCAATTTACATTGCCCACTTATCTCCAACAGGTAAAGAATTAAATCGCGTTTCAATCTTTTTGGGACACACTGTATATATATATAATTAAAATGAAAAATGAATATAAATAAGTACTGAACCAATGTATGAAATAGATGTGCAATCACAGAATTACTACTTCATAACGGGTCTATTTAATACATGATAGTTGCTATATTTCTGTGACTTATTCAAATATTACTCTGGACACAACACAAGAAAGAGAAACAAAATTAAATGAAAGCAAAATTGTTACATTATCAATCAACAGCCATCATGTTTAAGCAAATAATGACGTAATAACTCTGGAATTAATTTTGTCAGGGATATAAGTCACAAGCAGAAATGAATATAGAAAACGAATATGAACTGAACACAAATCAGGTGAATTGATAATTTAATTATAAAAGGAAGAGTAACTGAAATATGAGAAAATGAAAATAAAGAAGTTGTAATAAGAAATTTGAAATCGTAAGAAATGAAATAGGGAATGTGGTAAAAAAATAGTATATATACAATGTAATATATGTAGTAAATAATAAAAAATATAAAATATAAAAATTATGATGTATACTAATAATTAATAGATATATACTAATAATTAATGATTTATATTGTTGTAAATGCTACAGGATAGTTATATGTCTTACTAATACATTTTAGATTATTAATGTGAGATAATGATACTTTGTTTGTAAAGTCCATGTAGTCTGAAAAGTTTATTCACTATATTTTTAAGAAATAATTGAATAAAATTGCATGAATGAAATGAAAGCAGCTTATAGATATTCAAGTTATAATGATCTTCTATTATCATACTAGCCACCTTTGGTGACTAGCCTGTTCGTTACCCTTGAAAATTCTGACCGTGGCAAACTCGCTGGCACGACCTACCAGAAAGGTGTAAGGTAACTATTTGGACGGCCAGGAAGTGCCACCCAATTTAGACCGGAACCCAGTGGGGGAGGCATCCACAGGGACCATACCCTCCTTCCCCTACCACCAACCTCTTGAAAGGACTTACGGACCCACATGTTTAACGTGATCGTACTCCGCCTGAACACGGCGGCAGTTTTGGTAGTGGCGGGAATCGAACCCGGGCCTACCGAGTGCAATTCCCGCGCGCTAACCACTGGGCTACTTCGCCCTCCGCGACAATCTCCATAACTTTCTTTTTATTCACCCAATTTAGAACGGAACCCAGTGGGAGAGGCATCCACAGGGACCATACCCTCCTTCCCCTACCACCAACCTCTTGAAAGGACTTACGGACCCACATGTTTAACGTGATCGTACTCCGCGTGAACACGGCGGCAGTTTTGGCAGTGGCGAGAATCGAACCGGGCCTACCGAGTGCAATTCCCGCGCGCTAACCACTGGGCTACCGCGCCCTCAACCCCGTGGAGTTAACAAAGTTCGTTTTAGTTTAATGGCGTTAAAACCATAATTCAATCATTTAAATTTTTTAATCACCATATGCTGAGCTCTTAATTCCATCATAATAAATATAACAATGTTCACCACCACCACCCAATTGTTTCAACAACACCACCACCCAATGTATACAATATACATCACTACAATTCAATACACCATAATTCAAATATTTAAATTTTATAATGACCTGGAAAAATATATCAAATATCAGTTTCAGTGTCACCTCCCCCCCCCCCCCCCCCGGGTTTCCAATTGCCAAAAACCACACACACACACACACACACACAGACAGATAGACATTAAACTACGACAAATCCTATCCCTGACAAAATTTATTTTCATCAGAATTTCTCAAGAACAAGCTTATTATTTTTAACTCTATGGTTGTCTGAATCAAAACCTTACGAACTGCAGACGATTTTCAGGACAGTCTCAAATATGCCACCGAACATTCGCACGCAAACCGTCGTTATAGAAACGCCGTGCTTCTGCGGGAGGTGGGAAGTCGATCTCTTCTTTCGCAGAAATTGAAAATCCTCGAGTAATGCGACTATTTATAATTATTTTTTGACCAGATTAGGCTTGTAAGAATCCCTGATGTTTGAGCTTTCTAAAAATGTAAATTATTAGCCGAAATAGTCGGTACTTTTCCCGATGCGAGGATTTACAATCAAAGTTCGTTTTTTTGAGCCGAAAGTGACTTTTGTTTTAAAATCTTTAAAGAATATTAGAAATTGAAATTGAGATTTGAAATTGATATATTTTTACTCGCAATTGTCTGCTCTTTTCGGTGGTGTGATTTGTTTTTTTCTACAACGTCTGGATGGCGGAGAAAAAAGGGGAAAAAACGGTTGAAATCGCATAAAACATTAAATAATAAAAAAAAATTATTCAAATTTTAAAAATCGGTTTTCACGTGTCCCTCCCCCCCCCCCCCGGGTCTCCGATTGCCAAATTTCGTAGCTTTGCGACGCGCGGTCGCTGAGCCTATAGTGTACTAGACAGACAGACACACAGACATTGCCTTTTATTATTTAAGATAAATAGTAATGAGTTTATCATGGGAATCTAAATTTAAATTTAGATCTGAATAACATTATTACTTATACTTGGTTCGTTGGATATTCATTCTAGGTTTGTATTGTACATATTAATGCAGTTAGTGGCTCAAGTTGAGATGAAAATTAACTACTCGATATATCTAAAAATTGAAGAGTCCTTAGCTATAAATTTATGTTCACAATAATATAGGAAAAAGTTTGCTAAAATACCGCTAATACATTTTCCCTGTATAGGAAGCTTGATTTTGGTATATACATATTATTACCATAAAATAACTAATTATTGAATAATATAAAGTGCAGTAACATTGGAAATTTATTAACTTGGAAATTATTTTGATTCAATGTAATATGGTGATTATATAGAGAAATAATAACTTTATATAAATATTTAATATCAATATTATTAAGTGAATATTTTAAATCAAAGTTCTGAATCCAAAAATATGTTGAAGTTTATTGATATTAATTAAATCAGAACTGTTATTCAGTATGAAATAACCATATGTCTAAGATTATAATTAATTTTAAGTAAATAATTTAACACATATTTTCTTGCTGTGGTTGAATATGCATTATAATCACAAGTTACTGTTCCACTTGTAAGAAGAGTTGTACAATAATCCTATTCCTATTGGTTTCCATCACAACAATCCTATTTTTAATGGTTTCCATCACAACAATCCTATTTTATTGGTTGTCATCACAACAATCTTTATTTCTATTAGTTTTTACCCAGACAATCCTATTCCTATTGGTTTCCATCACAACTATATTTCTAGATGTTTCCTTCACAACAATCCTACTTCTATTGGTTTCATTCGAGGTCCAATTAAAAAAAAAGCTCTAAAAATAACCTATTGTCCCACAATATGGGTATTTGTTCATTTGTAGAGAATATCATGTGTTGGGCGCATCAGATATTTTAAATTGGCACTTTGCTCGATGTGTGTATGCATGTGTTTGTGTGTGTGGGGTGATGCGCCTCTGTTTATAAGTTATCTCAAGAGAAGATATTTTGCAACTATTAATTAATGAATTTGATATGAACTACAAGTGGATTCAAAATGCGCATGCAATCTTACATTACTCATCAATGAACTCTAGAAAAAGATTATCTTACACAGTCTCTGACGCTTTCTTTTTTCTACTTAAGTTTCTTTCTTGCACTTGGCAACACCGTGGAGTAACTTTTGTTAGTAAACATGATATGATGCCAACCAGCACTTCACTTATTTTTAACATATCAAGTTTCAATATACACAATAATGCAAGGATACCAGAAGACAACGACCTCTATATGTTTAAAAACCATTCGGAATATTTTTTATTTAACGCAGAATGATTTTACACGCATACGCAACAGATGAAGGGTATCATGAAAAAATCTGATGTGTTATCATCGCATCCCTTTATCTACATACTCTTTATTTCGTGCATTATAAAGTGATATCTTCTGCCGATTTTTTTCTCACTGAAAATCAAAACCCTTCTTCTTGTTCCAATTGAAAAAAATAGTGAACAAATTCAATCCCAAATTCTCACCCTTCAAAAGATACAATGTTCATTGCAGGGAAAGTTAAAACTGTGACAGCAGCTCGTTATAATGTCGAAAACGATGATGCCAATCATTTTAGGGTCAGAATATAAAGATCGCCTCACTTTATAAAGCAAGAATCATACTGTTACGAAACGTACCCTCTAGAATCGAGGGTGTACACACAGGATACAAGAACGAGTCCAAGTTTCTGGATAACTCACGTTTATTCACAAGCACAAAGTATACATGAACATTATACAATCAAACAGCCTTTAAATGCTTCACTAATAGCAGCTACTATTATCAAAACATTGACAAAAATTACAGTTCAATGTAGCTCGTATCACGTCCATTCGTCAAGTCCACTGCAACGGAGGGGTGAGTCCTTTTTATAGTCTCTCCATAGAAACTTTTAGAAATATCTGTATCTCAAACGACAATCGTTCTATCCAGAAGTTTCTAGAACATTCCGGAAGTCGTCAAATGTCGCCAAATTGGCAATAAATCACCAAATCAGGAGACCCTCCTTCAAACTGGGAAATCCTGGGCTCACGTCATCCCCATGCCTAAGGTCATGCCATGCTGACGTCATGCATTTTCTTCGCCTACCATTCGAGACAGACGAAAGAGGAGGCGCCAAACGGAACATACGCGTTCGCAACACTACTATAGCTTGAGAACGGTTAACTTCTTACAATTGAGCTGACAATACGTCTTGGTTTGCTCCCGATTGCTTGGTTTTATACTTATATGAAGGTGCCGTTTTATAATTTGTCTCGATTCTTTATTTGCAACACTATTTTTAACACTTTACAACATAGTTGAAAAGTGTTTATGACTTTGTTCATTCTGTCTGTCTGTCCGTTAGCACGATAACTGCCGTAAAAATGACTTTATCAAAATGAAATTTTAGTATGTTTTTCAGACGGTCTGTGGGACCTATGGGAATATAAATGAATAATATCACCGAATTAGTTTTTTATTGAACTCGGGTTGAAAAAATGAAATACATTGAATCCTATAGGACCTAATTTTTCAAACATTTTTTAAGCAAATTTAAAATTCACAAATTGCTTCGAAATTTTTAGGAAATATTCACATTATCCCATAAAATATATAAAAAAAAATTTCAGTGAAATATGTTAAGCAGTTTTTTAATTAAAAATTATTTAATATAGGGAAAAAAACAAATTAAATTAAATTCTGACTTTTGGGATATCCTCCAGAAAAAAACAAGAAAGATCAATCATGCTTAAAGCATTGATTATGAAACACTTTCCAACTTCAATGCAATTTTATTTAAACATGTATAAAATGCAATACATTCCTCGGTAATACTTTAAAACTTATCACAATACTACATTAATTTATTATATTTGAAAACTTAAACCTTCATCGAAAAAAATGAACTTCATTCAAATGATGGCATTGACATATAAATTGCCTGGTTTAAACATCTCTAAAATGTGATATATTTCTCGGTAATAATTTTAGAATTATAATAATACTACGATAATTTATTATATTTGAAAACATCATCGAAAACAGCTGAAATTCATTCAAATGACGTCATAGTAAAAATAACACGCCTGGCTCTCTCTAAAAAAGCAGCTTTTCATTCATAAATAATTTCCCATTCATGTCATTCATCACAATACTATAATAATTTATTTTATTTAAAAATTAAGACCATGGAGATACACGTAATTAAACTCTATACGTAAAACTTCATCGAAAAAAAATCGTCCTTCTATTTGTAAAATAAATGAATATTTGATTCATATCAGCTATGCAGACTCCATGAACGAAATGATTTTGTGTTAAAGAAATACAGCAATTATAATACAACTCATTCTTCATATTTTGCTGTTTACATTTTACATAGGTGAAAAATAGGCTTCGTTGTAGAAATAATCAAATTTGGATGAGCATTTAAACTCAAATATATTGTAATTGCGTTGTTTCAGTATGTAGATGCACAGAATTTATGTAAAAATAAAGTGATTTTAGGACGGATACAACACTCAATATCAAATAAAAAGAACTTTAAAAATCCCGATTTTGAGACAAGATGGATGCCATATATCATTTTGAAGTGGGTCGCGTGATATTTTCATATCATGGTCACGTGATCGCTTCATATAAGAGTTGTTATTATTATTTTAATTTTTATTTAAAAAACTACTGAATATATTTTGCTAAATTTTTTTTATATATTTTATGGAACAATTTGAATATTACCTAAAATTTTCGAAGCAATTTGTGAATTTTAAATCCGCTTAAAAAATGCTTGAAAAATTAGGTCCCATAGGACTCAATGTATTTCATATTTTCAACCCGGGTTCAATCCAAAACTAATTGGGTGATATTATTCATTTATATTCCAATAGGTCCTACAGACCGTCTAAACAACATACTAAAATTTAATTTTGATTAAGTCATTTTTACGGCAGTTAGCGTGCTAACGGACAGACAGACAGACAGACAGAATGAACAAAGTCATAAACACTTTTCAACTTTGTTGTAAAGTGTTAAAAAGAGATATATTATATAATAAATATCTTTCCAAGAGTTTAATCATTTTGTATATGAGAGAAACTTCACATTTTAAAATAAATTTGGTAGATAACAATTTTTCAAATTTTTTTTTAATTTTATATAACTCTTCATGATATACTTATTTGATGGCATTTTTAATGCACTTTCCTACGTCCTAGAGAGTTAAAATTTGGTACACAGCTTAAATTTGTTGAACATTTTATTCTACAAAAATTTGGTGGATCTTTAAATATAGATCCTACATTTTTTCGAAATGGCCTGCAAATAATTCCTTCTATAAATTCACTTCTATAAATCATTGTTGTAATATTGTTAAAAATTCTGATGTGGGCAGGACATGTCTTTCCCTGCAGACTCATATTCGCGTTCTCTTTATTTCTTCAATAATAATTTGAGTTTATCTGCACAAAATAACAGCCATAAGTATTTTAAATGACATTGGTTTTGCACGTTAAACTTGGATTTGGTTCTCATTTGATAGCTGGACTTATTGTCAAAGGTGGCGTAGCGAAAACGCGAAAAAACTAGAATATCTCAAGAACGGCTAGTCTTAGAGTAATGGGCTTAGTCTTACTCTTTTTGTTGTCAAAAATCACGTATAAAATAGGAATTTAATTGATATAATTGAGCACACCTAGTCCTTTATTTTTATATTTAACAATTTTTACGGGCCATTTCGCAAAAATAGTCCGTTCTTTTTCCCCGAATCGTACTAGAATAACCTACAAATGATTTATGTACCAAATTTTGTTAAATTTGGTATATAAATCACTTGTAGGCCATTGAAATATTATACACCAAATTTTATTAAATTTGTCCATTAGTTTTTAGCTAGAGTGGATAAAGGCAATTTCTGCCGGCCATTTCGCAAAGAAGGCAGATTCTTTTATTACGAATCGTACTATAATCTAATGAACATCAGGATTCCCCACAAAAAACATACCTACCAAATTTTATGAAATTCGGTCCATTAGTTTTTCAATTAGAGTGGATGAAATATCCTGACAGACACACAGATACATACACAGATACACTCTTACACACACAGACGTCTTCATAAAAATAGTTTTTTCGTGTTTTGGAAGTCCCAAAACGTGTAGACCCTTCGAAAATTCGAGTTCCGATCTTCGGCACGAATCCAATACTTTGAATACACACACACACACACACACATATATTATCTGCGTATCTGTGTATTATCTGTGTATTTAAATTCCGTGCCTATGCAATTACAATAGTAGTGATTTTAAAAGATTCCTAAACTTTTATTATTTCTTCAACGAAGCCTAATTTTAACTTATGCAAAATGCAAATATCTGAAGCGATTGTAAGGTGAGTTACATAAGAATTGCTGAATTTTTTTTCACACAAAATTATTTAGCTCTGGAGTCTGAAATACAAGTTATATGAATGAAATATTCATTGATTTTGCATAGAGAATCAGATGATTTATATTTCGATACAGTTGTGGCGATTTGGCGTCGCCGGGCCCCGAACCAGGGACCTGATGCATCGTAGACCGACATTATAGTCACTGAGCAAAAGCTAGCTCCTCCTCTGTTCTTATAATTCGGGTTTTGGCATCTTTGATAGATGTCTTTGCTGCCGCACACTCCCCTCGCTGATGAGGAGGCCGAGAGGCGTGTCGCCTCGGCGTGACGTCAGGGCCGGGAGGCGTGTTGCCTCGGCGTGACGGACAGTTGTGGTCAACCAGGAAGGGAGTGTCAAGGCTTCTGACTCCTTGTGGTGCTGCCATCTCGTGCTGAGAGGCGAAGTCGTTGGAGAAGGTTGCGTTTTTTCACACGTCCAGTCATCATTGTGGCGATTGTGCGTCGCCGTGGTCCCGAACCAGGGACCTGATGCTTCGTAGACCGACATTATAATCACTGAGCAAAAGCTAGCTCCTCCTCTGTTCTTATAATTCGGTTACTGGCTCGTGAGGCATCTTTGATAGATGTCTTTGCTGCCACAATCGCCACACAGTTTTAAATATTTAAGTATAATAAATTACTGTAGTACTGTGATAATGTAAAAGATATCACCACTGAATGTATCACATTTAAAAAATTTTTAAATGAAATTGCATTTCAGTTGGAAAGTGTTTCATAATCAATGCTTATGCATGATTGATCTTTCTTGTTATTTTTCTAATCTTTTTCGCAGTCAAATACAACTAGCACGTTTGATATAATATGCAAAGCCTGTCAAATACCTGTCTTTTTGAGTGGACGCCAATACCTGCAGAGGGGGATCGAACTGTTTGGGATAGGATATGTCAAATATCTGTCTTTTTGAGTGGACGCCAATACCTGCAAAGGGGGATCGAACTGTTTGGGATAGGATATGTCAAATATCTGTCTTTTTGAGTGGTTCTTCGTTTGGGATGGACGCTGTCCCACTCGTAAGCAAAAGGTTAAGAGATGACCCTCTTTTGGGAAAACGCTCGGTACACTTAGCAACAGCGGGTGCATCTACGAAATTTCTAACAATTATTAATTGGGGACATTTGGCTGAAGTTTAAATTCCCTCCTGAGAAGTTTCCGTTTATTCTCTCACACATCTTTTCCTTAATAATTAAAACAACATATGTAGCGCAATTTAATTCCTTCCGAAATTCAAATGAGTAATGTCAGGAGAAAGGAGCGCGTGTTCGGAGAGAGATATATTTATTCTCTTTTCCAATACGTAAATCATTCACTCAAGCGCCCTCTACCGTTAACAACCTTTTCTTGACGAATTAGCGCTCGGCCATTATATTCACAGATATTCGTAGGGATTTTACCAGATAGTTCATAGGGTGTTTGTTCATTAAGGGTTTCCAAATTGCCAATTTTTAATTATTACACAAGCTAGTGAAAAACGCGGGTATTATGCCCTAAAATTCGTTAAACATTAGACCTGAGATGTGTTCGACATTTCCCCAGCATTTTTATTGGTTTCAAATTTATTGGCTTATACCTTAGAAGGCTATGTTGCGAATGAGGGGTGTCAGCTGACTGTTTGGTCATCTCCTGGATCCGCCCTGTTAGATATAGTTTAAAGTGATAATCTCATTTCAATTTGCTTGAAAAGCGCAGAGTCCACTTCGATGATAAGAGCTTGCAATTTCATCCCAGTAGCTCAACGGTAGAGCGTCGGATGGTCAGTTCGTAGAATCAGGGTTCGATTCCCGATTGGGACAGCAAGGTTCTTTACAATGGCGCCCGAACAAATCAACCCTGTAAGTTAGTGCAAAGATGTCGGAGGTCTGAAGACCCCAGACCGTGCGACTCACATAGTGGGTTTAGAGTAGCTATCTGCACGGCCGGGAAAGGATACCTCCTGCATTCAGGAGGCACCCAAGGTCTACCATCCCGCCAAACGAACATTTATTTAGGTCTAAAAATATAACAATTTATGAAAAATAGTGTGATTAAACAGACAGTTTTACATTATATTTGAACTTGACAAGTACGTCCATTTTACAAAAATGGGAAAATGGTTATTGCGAATATAGATAAAAAGATCATTGAAAAATAAAATTTAGAGTGAGGTATAATAACATAATTAAAAACAGATTAAAATTAAAGAAAATAATAAAATTTTAAAAGTAAAATTTAGAAAATATATAAAAAGAAAATATATGAAAAGAAAAATAATTAGGCGTATGAAAACAAAAACAGAAATTTAGAATAAAATTTAGAGACGAAAAATAAGAAAAAATACAAATAAAAAGGGACAAAAGAAAAAGAAAGATCCAAGAAAATAAGAACGGTTAACATAGCTTTTTTTTTTTTTTTTTTTAAAGAAAAAAATGGAGGGAACACAATAAGTTGATATCTATCTATATAAATAAAATTGAAAATCTGTCTGTCTGTCTGTCTGTCTGTCTGTTTGTCCCATCATCACGGGAGAACGGCTGAACCGAATTTGATGAAATTTTGTGGGTAGCCTAGAAATAGCCCCACTTAAAATTTAATCTATGGTTGGAATTTCTACGAGCAGTGGTTCTCGAGATATTAGTAAAAAACGAAACTTTCGTTTGTCTCATCATCACGAGAGAATGGCTGAACCGAATTTAATGAAATTTTGTGGGTTGCCTTGAAATAGCCCCCGATAAATTTTGCCCAAGTTTCAAGTTTCTAAGACCAGGGGTTGTCGAGATATTAATGAAAATCGGAACTTTTTTTATAGGAGTTCTACTCTCCAACTCCGTGGTTTATCCAAACGGAAAGGATAAAAATCGTTTGTTTAAAGCGTCAAAGGGAATTAAAACTTTATTTTTGAGTTTGATGCAGGATTTTTGCAATAAATAGTCACTATCTGAAAGCATAAATTGTTTGAAACATGAATTTAAATGGAAAAATCTACCTCCATGTTTTTACATGTATTAACCTCCATGTATTTCACAAGCTTTTACTCAACGATTAGAAGTATAAAGAGATTAAAATGATTATTTAATTTCGCATTTTATGAGGAAGATTCTATCTTATATCATGTTGCTCGGCAAAGGAATGGAATTAAATGTGTTTGTTAATGATAATTATTATTTTTTCTATTTGTATAATAAATAAATGGATGTAAAAATATATTTTATAAATAAACGGTTTAATTGTTCTTTTAATTATATATATTGCGGACTGCGTACATTACTTTTATTTATTTTAGCAAAGAGGTTTCAAGCTCATAGCTGTGTTTAGCTAATAAACTCATAATAAATGAACGGTTTGATTGTTCTTTTAATTATATATATTGCGAACTGCGTACATCACACTTTTATTTATTTTAGAAAAGAGGTTTCAAAGCTCATATATTGTGTTTAGCTAATAAACTCATATATTGTGTTTACCCAATAAGTTCATTTAGCCGATTGTTGAAGCAGAAAAAGAGTAGAACGGATGTATGTATCTTCTAATACAATTTTAGTGTTTTCATTTAGTATATATATAGACGGGATATGGATATTTTATTCTTCAGATATGCAAATTTAGAGCTACGAATTTAGCGGAATATCTCTAAATAACTTGGTAACTTTTCTTAAACTTTACTAAATTAGAGGAAATATCTCCAAATTAATAAAAATGACCCAAATCAATGAAATTAAATTTGTTTTTTTAGAATAGAGTACTGAAATGATGTTTCTGTAGCATTTGTCGGTCAGTCCATCCATCCTACTTAGTAACGCATTTAACTAATTTTTTTAATATCACTAAATTGATAAAAATATTTGTAAATCCATAAAAATATCATGGAGACGAAAATGTCGCCAAACCTTCCATGGAGATCACATTATTCAGACGACATGATTTCCATCAATTTATTTGAAGCAGATGATATCATGTCGCTTAGCAACGGATCCAATGTGTTATGTGTCATACGATTTTTATTAAATCTAATAAAAATATGTATATAAAATAAATTTCATTGACATTGCATTTTTGACTGGATAATATCAATTACGGTCTTCAGGTTTAAACATCATTATTATTGATATTTCGGGGACAGTTGATTCAGGAATTATTGATATTTTCAAATTATTATGCCATTGTTTCATTATGACGAAAATTGTTGAAACTCATATATAGTACGTTGTACAAGTAATCTTCTACAAATGCACGGGTATATCTTCTAATCTACGACAATATAAGTAGTACAGGTATATTGGCAAAATTTTTATATATATTGGCATATATTGGAATCAATTACGACCTTCTGGTATTAAGATTACGGGGATTTTTGATACTTTCAATTTATTACGTCATCTTTTTTATTTTGGTAAATATTTTTAAGACTCATATTACAATATGTTTAAGCTTCTACTAACACACTGGCATATTTTCTAATTTGCGACAATATAAGTAGTACGTGGTTGCATATATTGATTCAATTCTTTTTTTTTGTGTGTGAATTTGTTTACAAAAGGGGCCAGGATATTTTATTCTTCAGATTTGCCCGTGAAGATAATTTTGCATAGTGAGAACAGATATTCTTAAACTTCTCTTTATGAGCAATAAATTTAATATTTTATCAGAATTTGCACATGATTGCGAATTATAAGTTTTTTTATATTATATACTCCGTACGAAGGACGGGTATGCTGCTAGTAAGTTAATAAGAATGAAATAAAGGGATTCATTGATCAAAATTAATTGAGAGCAGAATCTACTCATAAGCTTAGGTCACTTTATTAGAAATTTCCATGGCAACAAGAATACAGTTTTTAATTTTATCTACTGAAGAGGGATTTGAACGAACTTTGGAGAACCAAATTGGTTTATTAGAGGGGGAGGGTTTGCAGAGAGGAAATTTTTTGGAAAAAGGACAATCGAAAATGTAATGGTCAACGTCGCCGAATTTATTGCAAATACAGTTAGAGGTGGATTTAATTTTGAAAAAGTATAAGTAATTAAGAAAGGGGCTATGTCCAGTAAGAAAGTAAATGAGGTATTTATTAAAAATTTGTAAATTAGGATTCACAATAGGGAGGTAAGGCAGGATTCTAGCCGAATCACCAGTCCTGGTGGAAATATAATCATTAAAATAATTTTGCCAAAGATTAAGGACATGAGATTTACAAAATTTTGAAAGGAGCGAGTAAGGAAAGGGAATAGTTAGAGGGGAACAAGAGATAGCAGCAATTTTGGCATGGTAATCAGCAATTTCATTTCCAGATATGTTATTGTGAGCTTTTACCTAAGAAATATCGACAAGGTTTTGGCAAGGAGAGCTTTGTATTTAATGGAGTTAAGATAATTAGATTTATTTTTTATTGAGTTAAGAGCTTGAATGAAAGAGAGGCTATCGGAAAAAAATATTAACAAGGGTATTATTAGAGGAAGCCCAGTCAATAGCAAAGGAAATAGCGGTAAGTTCGGCTTGAAATACTGTATTCCTGTTGTCAAGTTTATAGGAAAGAACCTTTTCCAGAACATCATGTTTAAAAATACAGACTGAAAAACCAGTGTTATTGTCAATATTTGAACCATCAGTATATACATTATAAATGGCAGAGTTTTTATCCATTCTGTTAACTAAATTTACGGACCATTTAGAGGGGTGAAAGTTAGAGAAAGGAACAAGGAAATCAAAATCAGAGGGAGGCGGGAGGGAGGGAGAAGAAAAGGAATCAATTTTTTGTTTTCAAAAATTAAATTTATTATAGAGGGTAGAAATTGTAAAATGAATGGGGGGAATACCAGTGAGCGAAAATAAGGAGATATTAGATGTTGTACGGTAGCCTACGCAGATCCTTTGGAGTGAAAGAAGTTTTTTAATTTGCATTTTTTTAGTTTTTTACCCCATATAGCAGAACCGTAAGTAATAACTTTTTCCACAACACATAGATGTCGGAGGTCTGAAAGTGACCTAGTACGACTAGTAAGGATTCAGTGGACTCTGGAAGATTGAGCGCCAATTTCAAATTGAGAAGATAACGACCACGCAGGATACTAACTTGAGTAAAAATAGTAGTAGCAAGAGGCTAACCTGAGGTAAAAATAGCAGGAGGTGGTCAGTCAGATTGTCATTTGCAGGCCAATCTGACATTAGAGGGTTGTTGTCGAGACCCAGACCGTCCGACCTACCAGAAAGGTGTAAGGTGACCGTTTGGACGGCCGGGAAGTGGCACCCAATGTGGCATCCACAGGGACCGTACCCTCCTTCCCGTACCACCAACCTCTAGGAAGGACTTACGGACCCACATGTTTAACGTGATCGTACTCCGCATGAACACGGCGGCAGTTGTGGCAGCGTGCAAATCCAGCACGCAAACCACCGAGCTACCGCGCCCGAAATGTGCCAACAGCACGTGGTGTTCCCAGGTGGTCACCCACCCAAGTACTAACCGCGCCCGATGCTGCTTGACTTCGGTGATCTAACGAGAATAACATTAGAGGGTGGAGAATGCAGAGTCCACTTCGATGATAAGAGCTTGCAATGTCGTCTCAGTAGCTCAACGGCAGTGCGTCGGCTGGCCAGTTCGGAGATCCAAGGTTCGGATAGCAACGTTGGGATAGCAACGTTCTTTACAAAAGCCTCCGACTCCAATAAGTTCTGATAACTGAGGTTTTCCTGTGCTATTCTTGCAATGTTAATCGAGCAACTGCGTCTATCTATTTAAGGAGCGAAGCTTTTATTAGAAATGTATCCAGTGCTCCAGAACGTTCTAGAAAAGCACTCCAAGATTGATTAAAGGGAACTTCAATGTGAAAGGTTGGATATGGGTGTGGTCCCTACAAAGCTTCTCTTAATGAGTGTTGGTGTTATTTACAGCAGTGAAATCGATTCTGCAGTGAGTTAACATTTAGATGGCCTGTATGTATTTTATTATTCTTTCCTCATTGTATTGCTCAGTGGCAAAGCACGATAAACTAATTTAGGGAGACGGGAAACCGGGGATCAAAATGTGCAAATAAAGTTTCATGCTATACGTTTTCATCCTAGGTTACACATGAAATAAAATATACGGTAAAATAATTTAGGGAGACGGAAAACCGGGGATCAAAATTTGCAAATAAAGTTTCATGCTATACGTTTTCATGCTAGGTTACACATGAAATAAAATATACGGTAAAATAATTTAGGGAGACGGAAAACCGGGGATCAAAATTTGCAAATAAAGTTTCATGCTATACGTTTTCATGCTAGGTTACACATGGAATAAAATATACGGTAAAATAATTTAGGGAGACGGAAAACCGGGGATCAAAATTTACAAATAAAGTTTCATGCTATACGTTTTCATGCTAGGTTCCACATGAAATAAAATATACGGTAAAATAATTTAGGGAGACGGAAAACCGGGGATCAAAATTTGCAAATAAAGTTTCATGCTATACGTTTTCATCATAGGTTACACATGAAGTAAAATATACGGTAAAATAATTTAGGGAGACGGAAAACCGGGGATCAAAATTTGCAAATAAAGTTTCATGCTATACGTTTTCATCATAGGTTACACATGAAGTAAAATATACGGTAAAATAATTTAGGGAGACGGAAAACCGGGGATCAAAATTTGCAAATAATGTTTCATGCTATACGTTTTCATGCTAGGTTACACATGAAATAAAATATACGGTAAAATAATTTAGGGAGACGGAAAACCGGGGATCAAAATTTGCAAATAAAGTTTCATGCTATACGTTTTCATGCTAGGTTACACATGAAATAAAATATACGGTAAAATAATTTAGGGAGACGGAAAACCGGGGATCAAAATTTGCAAATAAAGTTTCATGCTATACGTTTTCATGCTAGGTTACACATGGAATAAAATATACGGTAAAATAATTTAGGGAGACGGAAAACCGGGGATCAAAATTTACAAATAAAGTTTCATGCTATACGTTTTCATGCTAGGTTCCACATGAAATAAAATATACGGTAAAATAATTTAGGGAGACGGAAAACCGGGGATCAAAATTTGCAAATAAAGTTTCATGCTATACGTTTTCATCATAGGTTACACATGAAGTAAAATATACGGTAAAATAATTTAGGGAGACGGAAAACCGGGGATCAAAATTTGCAAATAAAGTTTCATGCTATACGTTTTCATCATAGGTTACACATGAAGTAAAATATACGGTAAAATAATTTAGGGAGACGGAAAACCGGGGATCAAAATTTGCAAATAATGTTTCATGCTATACGTTTTCATGCTAGGTTACACATGAAATAAAATATACGGTAAAATAATTTAGGGAGACGGAAAACCGGGGATCAAAATTTGCAAATAAAGTTTCATGCTATACGTTTTCATCATAGGTTACACATGAAGTAAAATATACGGTAAAATAATTTAGGGAGACGGAAAACCGGGGATCAAAATTTGCAAATAAAGTTTCATGCTATACGTTTTCATCATAGGTTACACATGAAGTAAAATATACGGTAAAATAATTTAGGGAGACGGAAAACCGGGGATCAAAATTTGCAAATAAAGTTTCATGCTATACGTTTACATGCTAGGTTACACATGAACTAAATATACGGTAAATTTCTGATAATCCGTCAAGTTCAGGACTTAAGAGGTGCCGGATTAATAAATATGTTAAATTATCGGATGTGGAACTAAAATGGGGTAAAAGATTTGATATATTAATTTCAAATAAAATAATATGCAATAAATATGATATTTTGTCAATAAGCGTTACACAGATTGAATTTTATTGTACAATACGTGAAAAAAGATGTATATGGATTTAAAATGTACAAGGTAAAATTTTATGAATATAAATCTGCATATAAAAGCATTTAGTCTATTACAGTAAATATACCCTCAGTACAGCAGAATGTACACGGACAGTGCTGCCGACAGAATTTTTGGAAAACAAATTCCCTATCCGGGTTGCAAATTAACTGAGCGAATTAGCAATAACTTTTGTTGAATGATTTTATAGAATGAGAGATATGTTAACATAATGACGTTACATGCAACATACGTCCGTGCACAATAAATTCTTAAACAAAATAAAATTTATTAAAAGAAAATGTTGTATCTTAATTTTTAACACTTTAGAACATAGTTGAAAAGTGTTTATGAGTTTGTTCATTCTGTCCCTCCGTTCTCATGACAACTGCCGTAAAAATTTATCAAAATGAAATTTTAGCATGTTTTTGAGACGGTCTGTGGGACATATGGGAATGTAAATTAATAATATCACCCATTTAGTTTTAGATTGAACACGTGTTGAAAAGTGAAATACATTGAACCCAATAGACCTAATTTTTCAAATATTTTTAAACCGAAGTTAAAATTCCCAAATTGCTTCGAAAATTTTAGGAAATATTTAATTTGTCCCATAAAATATATAAAAAAAATTCAGCAAAATAGGTTTGGTAGTTTTTTAAATAAAAGTTAAAATAATAATGATATCCATATAATATGATGAGATCACGTGATCCACTTCAAAATAAAATATGGCATCCATCTTTTTTCCCAGTGTCAAAATCGTGATTTTAAAAATTCTTTTAAATTTATATTTAGTGTTGCATCCATCCTAAAACCGCTTTAGTTTTGCGTATTGTCTGTGTATGTATATTCTGTGCCAAAGCAATTACAATGTTTTTGAGTTTAATTGATCACCAAATTTCGATTATTTCTACAAAATCTAATTTTCATGGATGTAGACTGTAAACAAGTGATTGCAAGATGAGTTGTATAAGAATTGCTGATTTTTTTTCATGCAAAATTTTTTAACGCTGGAGTCTGCAAAAACTGAATTCACTTCTTTTACATAGAGAGCCAGACGATTTATATTTTGATGACGTCATTAGAATAAAGTTCATTTTTTTTTTGGGCGGAGTTTTAAGTTTTCAAATATAATAAATTATTGTAGTACTGTGATAATTTAAAATATATCATCACTGACTGTATCGTATTTTAGAGATGTCTAAATAAAATTGAATTTGAGTTGGAAAGTGTTTCATAATCAATGCTTTATGCATAATTGATCTTTCTTGTTTAAGAGAATATTAGTTTTTATGTCTTTGACAGACTTAAATACTAGTAGAGCAATACTTACCTAAAAGGATAATTCCCAGAAAAAAAAATACCCCCACCTACCTTTTGAAATTTCATTTATGTTATAAAATCTTTCGTTTTCTGTACGGAAAGATATTTCTAAAATAAGACTGAATTCTGGCTTCTGGAAAATTCCATTTAGGAAAGGCGATGCTGTTTAAAAAATGTATGAAGCAAACATTGCTTCGTTTTTATCCGGTAATGGAGTTTCGTTTCGTTATCCGGTAATCAGTGTATGGAAGCAAATAGTTTCGGGAAAAAGGAGACGTCTTTAGTGATGTATACTATCATTGAAAGAAATGCGAGAATAAAATGAAAGACCACTGATATTATATAGCCACTGATGAAGGGCATGGTGATACCCCAAAACACTCTGGCTTTTTTTAATATTTGTACGTCATAAAGGATGGTTTTTATTAAATGACCCTTTAATCTACGATTTGTTGTCTTTGATTTAATGCATAAAATGAAAGGGTTTATGTATTATTACAATAGATGCTGCAGAGATTTTCTGGAAAAAATCTGAAACTTTTATCTTGTTGATCATTTCTATGCACAGACATGCATATTATACAGATACAGACAAACACGCAGGCATATATATACAATGTATTTTTCAGGACTGATTGGTCGGGGGGATCGAATGAAAATTTAAAGGGGGCAAATATTCTATTTGCCCTATATAAATATATCTAAATGCTGTCACATAAATAGAAACTAGCTTAACATAAAATGCCGGATAATCGTCACCGGAGGTTTTCGCCCCCCCCCCGAAGGTATGCTTGAAAGAATCACTGGACATAAATCTTAAATGGGATCGAAACGTATCTGAGATATTTAAAAATAGAATATTTCTAAAAATTAAAACTCTTCTTTATTACAGCATATAGTTGATGAAAGATAGCAACCGTGTTTCGGAGACAGAAACAGTAATTTTATTCAGAATAAAATAGCCATCCCAACCAAATCAAAAGAGTTTTCTGTCTTTAGAGAGTGACTCACAAGTCTCTAGAGAGTTATATTCGTTATCTCTCTTGAGTGAAGCGTGGTATCGACGATAGAACTCTTATCTTGCATTGCTTGTGATTTCTCTTGGTTCTTGTCTCTTTTTCCATCCAAACCGGTTGATATATTTATTTTTCCCAATGGCAGTCACTTGATTGTTAATTATTTGCTTATAAGGGCGCGACAGCCCAGTGGTTATCGCGTGGGAATTGCACTCGATCGACCCAAGTTGGATTCCCGCCTCTACCCAAAACTGATGCCGTGTTCACGTGGAATACGATCACGTTAAACATGTGGGCCCGTAAGTCCTTCCGAGAGGTTGGTGGTAGGGGAAGGAGGGTACGGTTCCTGTGGATGCCCCCCACTGGGTTCTGGTCTAAATTGGGTAGCACTTCTCGGCATCTAAACCTTCGGGTAGGTCGGACGGTCTGGATCGCACAAAGAATTATTCGCTTATACAGTGGCCGAAGCGTGAACCATTTGCCGTCATACAACGTTACTTCAGTGCACCACAGGGAGCGGATCTCATTACGCCCTCAAACTACCCAATTTTGACAGGAACTCAACGGGCGCGATATCCACAGGGACCGCACCCTCCTTCTTTTGCCACCAACCTTACGTAAAGACTTTCGGTCTCCCAGATTTAATGTGCCCACATTCCGCGTAGACACGGGGATAGTTTGGGCAGCTTTGGGAATTGAGCTAGGATCTTACGAGTACAATAAATTTCAGCACAAACTAACTGTTTCAATTTTCAGATTATTTGAATCGGTACCTTGAGTGAAATCCTTTTTAAAACAGTACTTTTTGTCAGCGAATTTACAAATGTAACTTTCTATTATCTAAGAGAAAATAAAAGTTTATTTTACTCAATAAACCGTGTGAAATGGCATGTTTTTGTTTTTGTAAGACTCCCTCTTTTCCTTTATTGGCAGGGATTTCAGAAATAAAGCTGGTTTCTGACTATAGCAGAATTTCAAACAAACGGAAAGATTTGGAAAAAAGATTGTGGCGTTTAAATAGTGTATGACGCGTACATTGTTTGGATTTTATCCAGCAACGGATTTCGGATTATATTTTGTAAACATGGCGGTGTAAATAGGTAAAGAATCTACGTGAAAAAGAAGAGGTCAGGGTTATGCAAGAGTCAGAAAAATCAGATGATAACTAGGGTAGTAGGGCAAATTAAAAGAAGACAGTTTTAACAAGAAAGACCAATCATGCATAAAACATTGATTATGAAACACTTTCCGACTGAAATGGAATTTTATTTAAACATCTCTAAAATGCGATACATCTAGCGGTGATATTAAAAAAATTATTACAGTACTACACTAATTTATTTTACTTAAAAACTTCAAACCATGTTGGTAAAAGTACTTTCTGACTCCATGCTTAAAACTTCATTGAATAAGGCAATGCTATAAAATCGTTTGCTTCTCTATGCAAAATCAATGAATATTTCATTTATATCATCTATATTCCAGACTCCAGAGCAAAATAATTTTGCGTTAAAATAATTCAGCAATTCTTATACAACTCATGTTACAGCTTGACCTGTTTACATTCTGCATACGTTAAAATTAGGCTTCGTTGTAGTCATAATCAAAGTTTGATGATCATTTATACTGAAAAATATTGTAATTGCGTTGACATAGAATATTTTTTTTTCCAATGGCCAGGCATTGACTCTTTCATCTTCGCCTATACATCGGCCAGAACCGTGAACCTCTTTGCCGTCACATGACGTTGCCCCAGCGCACCAGTGGGGGTGGGAACACATTGCGTCCAACAGCACAAACATCCATGCCTGAAGTGGGACTCGAACCCACAATCCGGTGGTCGAACGAGTACGAGGAAACGCTTGCCTTTGACCGTTCGACCACCACGTCGGCTTGACATAGAATATAGATGCATAAAAAATACGCAAAAATAAAGCGGTTTTAGGACGGATGCAATACTAAATCTAAATTTTAAAGAACGTTAAAAGTCACGATTTTAACATTGGGAAAAAATATTAATGCCCTATTTATTTTTAGTGAGTCACGTGATCTCTTTATATAATATGGGTGCCATTATTATTTTAATTTCTATTTAAAAACTACCGAACATATTTTGCTAAAATTTTTTTTTATATATTTTATGGGATAATTTGAATATGTCCTAAAATTTTCAAAGCAATTTGCGAATTTTAACTTTGCTTAAAAAAATCTTCGAAAAATTAGATCCCGTAGGGTTCAATGCATTTCACTTTTTCAACCCGGGTTCATTCCAAAACTAATTGGGTGATATTATTCATTTACATTTCCATACGTCCCACAGATCGTCTGAACAACATACTAACATTTCATTTTGATAAAGTCAGTTTTACGGCAGTTATCGTGCGAATGGACAGACAGACAGAATGAACAAAGTCATAAACACTTTTCAACTATGGTGGAAAGTGTTAAAAAAGCGGAGAAAAGAAAGGCAAATATCACTGGGCGATCGTGGGGGTTATCACACCCAAGTGACTTACGTACTAAATTTTATCAAATTTGGTCTATTAGTTTTTGAGTTAGAGTGGATACATATTGTATTGCACAGACAGACACACAGACGTCACTCTAAAAATAGTTTTTTTGTATGCTAGAGTTCCCAAAACATGTAGATCCGTCGGAAACTCGAGTTCCAATTTTCGGCATGATTCCAATACTTTCCGTATACATTACCATGTATTGCACGGAAAGTGAAAAGGAAAGAAACGTCAGTAAGAGCAAACTTTTATCGACATCTCCGTTCGTTTATTTACACAAAAAATACTTCATACATTTATTTCGAATAATATGTGTAATTAAAATAAAAGTTGCTTAAAGTTACGTTATTTGGGTAGACACTGTCTACTGTGTCTACCCTGGCATTTCTCCCTTGAATTTAACAAGCCAGATTTATGATTATAGCAAAGCTAAGATGCTGTCAGTATGACAGCTGTATAGTGTTATGACGTATCCCATGATATCTTGGGTGCACTCACAGGATACAAGAATCAGTCCACATGTCTGGATAACTAACACGTTTATTTAAACAGGAGCAATTTATAGCCAATAGCTCGATAATTATTGCTCGATAACTCTGAAAAGAACCTTGCTGCCCCAACCGGGAAAAGAACCCTGGATTTCCGAACTGGACAACCGATGTTCGATTGTTGAGCTACTGGGATGAAATTGCAAGCTCTTATTACTGTCCGAAGTGAACTCCGCATTCTCAGAAGTGAATTTTGAATTCTAATGCCAGCCACTGATAATTTGACTGACCATGTTTATAATTACTCAATACTTAATAGGCGAGTTGTATGGTCTGGGTACTAATAATAATAATTAAAAAAAAATTGACTGACCACCTCCTGCTATTTTTAGCCCACGTTACACCCCTGCTACTACTATTTTTACCCCCGTTACACTCCTGCTACTACTATTTTTACCCCACGTTACACTCCTGCTACTATTATTTTTACCCCACGTTACACCCCTGCTACTACTATTTTTACCCCACGTTACACTCCTGCTACTACTATTTTTACCCCACGTTACACTCCTGCTACTACTATTTTTACCCCACGTTACACTCCTGCTACTACTATTTTTACCCCACGTTACACTCCTGCTACTATTATTTTTACCCCACGTTACACTCCTGCTACTACTATTTTTACTCCACATTATACTCCTGCTACTACTATTTTTACCCCACCTTACAATCCTGCTACTACTATTTTTACCCCACGTTACACTCCTGCTACTACTATTTTTACCCAGGTTAGTATCCTGCGTGGTCATTATCCTCTTATTTTGAAATCGGCGCTCAATCTTTCAGAGTCCACTGAATCCGTGCTACGTACTAAGGTCACTTTCAGGCCTCAGACATCTTTGCACTAACCTACACAGTTGATTTGTTCGGGCGTCATTGTACAGAGCCTTGCTGCCCGAACCGGGAATCGAACCCTGGATCTCAGAACTGGTCAGCCGAGGTTCTACCACTGAGTTACTGGGACGAAATTGCAAGCGCTTATCGTTGAAGTGGACTTTGCAACTCGATATTGAAATCTAAGGTTTTTAAAAAAGCATGAGCTTTGCTGTTGTATTCTGTTAAGTTTTGCTTTATTTTGTTTTGTATAGATCATGATTTTCTTGCCATACATCAGTTGTTGGACTTGAATAACTTAACATTACAGAATGGTTACAGATACAAAAACATACAGCGCAATGAAAATAACATGAAAGAAATAGGTATGCGGCAGTATTGTATTTCTTTCGAAGATTTCTCTCGCATTTTGACATCTCTCTTCATAACATGAGGGTCTTAAATGCCCATAATGCATTCGCGTTAGAGTAAGTCTAACTCCATTTCTGAATAGCTCATGTCAAGTTATCTTGCCTAACTTGTGTGAATCAGAGAGAGGCGAGAAATAATAGGAAGGAGAAAAGGTACATAATATCGCTCAAAATTCACAAAATTGAAAAGAATTGCTTTTTGAATTTTCACATCCAACACAGCCGTCGAAATTTTCTAGTTTAAAATGTCATCGCTTCCAGTTCTCTTTCACGTAAATTAAAACCTTTCTAATCTTACTTTGCTAGATCTACAATACATTCCATATTACAGTCCCTTTGTATTATTTTATCTAAGGTGATCCTTTTATGTATCGATTTCCTTGAATCCATGAACGGATTATTAATACTTGGTGAACTCCCCCCTTTTGGGTGTGGCCCAGAATGCTCCAGGTCTTCGAGGAAAGGTTAGAAATTACAAAAATAGCATAACATTTTTTAGAACCACGGCAGAGACTCCTTGTCATATTTTTTAACGTCCATCATATATACACCAAATACATGACTTATGGACGCTAGCTTATATTTATAATTTACATACACACCCACCCATATATATATATATATATATATATATATATATATATATATATATATATATATATATATATATATATATATATATACAGTAGGTGCCGCTTAATGTGATCGCTTTGGGACAGATGCTATTTGATAACAATAACCGATTGATAACAATAAACAAAAGGTATCAGAAACATAAAATTTTGATTTTAAAAGTTAATATTTACTGTATTTTTGCAGCTACTACAAATTTAAAAGACAACGATTCACTCAAACACTGTTTTAAACAAATCGTTAAAATAAGTCAATTAAAAAAAGTCTTCCAAAGTTGTCTGCCTTGTATTTTGTCTCAGCAAATTATTTATAAAACTTTCATACCTGTACTGTTCGCGAAAGTCCCTAGCAGTGCCTCTGTGATGTAGTGTTGGCAGGTAGGAGAATGATTTTGATATGCTTTAATGTGACATTTGAATCGTGAGCTCTGCAGTTATCGATGAGTACGGCGATATTGTGATCTAATTCTTTGTCACACTTTAGAAGCCATTCGCTGAATAGAGCAATTGTCATCCACACTGTTTTATTGACAGCATAATCAACAGGCAATTTTTTAACATCCTTAAAGCATCTCGGCTTTTTGGTTTTTCGTTGGAGTACAGTTATACGTTCTTTTGAAAGTTTACATCCCTTAGAGCTCTCGTTTTTGAACAGGTACGTATGTTCTGGCAAGACACGAAAATAAAGCCCGGTTTCGTCAGCATTGTAGATGTTTTCGGGTGAATAATCAGCGATTATTTTCGGCCATTCATTGGAAATCCATGCCAAAAGGGGCCCTCTTTGGGGTTTTGGGGATTCTCCCTTTGCGTTTACGTATATGTAGTTTGGATTTTTTGTTGAGAGAATAAAAAAAAAAAAATCAAAAATGGTGCACGAACGACGAAAGTGAAGTGATAAAGTGATAACAATAAACGAAGGCGCTGATTACAAAAACCGATTTTTTTAACATGTGTTAATATACAAGCGTTCGGGACTTCGCGATTCTGATAACATTACACGAATGATAACATTATCCGCGATCACATTAAGCGGCACCTACTGTATATATATATATATGTATGTATGTATATGTATGTATGTATATATATGTATGTATGTATATGTATGTATGTATATATGTATGTATATATATGTATGCATGTATATATATATGTATATATATATGTATGTATATATATATATATATATATATGTATGTATGTATGTATGTATGTATATATATATATATGTATGTATATATATATACATACATACATACATATATATATATATATATATGTATGTATGTATGTATATATATGTATGTATGTATATATATATATGTATGCATATATATATGTGTATGTATATATATATATGTCTGTATATATATATATATGTATTGTATATGTATGTATGTATATGTATGTATGTATGTATATGTATATATGTATATGCATGTATATGCATGTATATATGCATGCATGTATGTATATTTATGTATGTATGTATGTATGTGTATATACATATATATATATATGTATGTATTCATATATGTATATGTATATATATGTATATGTATGTATGTATTTATATATATGTATATTTATGTTTGTATGTATATATATATATAATATAACGTTAATGAAATAGCCCTCCCATTAATTTTAAAAAAGTTTCACTTTTTAAATTTTTATACGACCCCCTTAGACAAATTTGGTCAATGTCAATCAGAAATTTTTTATTTTTAATGCAACAAGATAATTAAAAAAACGCATACCTGTATCTTTAAAATTGAGCAAGTTATATTTAATTGAAAATTGAACATTGTGAATGGGGACCATACATCAAATTAGAAATGTAAATTTGTAACATATCACAAAAAATATAAAACTGGATGGTAATACATAGGAGACTTTTTTGCGAATTCCGCCTAGGCTCACGATGCAATCACGGATTCTTAAGTACTTTTCAATAATTAAGTACGTTTTCAATAATAAAGTACTTTTAAGCACTTTTTTTGTATCTAAACAATTTCCATCGTCAATTTTTTTATGATCCCTATTTTCATTGATGAAACGATTGATTTTAAAGATATAGATATACTGTTTTTTTAATGATCTTGTTGCATTAAAAATAAAAATTTTCTGATTAGCCACATTTGTCTAATTATATTTCTTTAACGTAGTCTTATTTCCTTACTTTCAACATTTTTGCAATTTACATTGGCCACTTATCTCCAACAGGTAAGGAATTAAAGCGCGTTTCAATCATTTTGGGACACCCTGTATAAAGAAACTTTTTATTTTTGCTACTCCAAGTATTTTCATGTATTTGTGTTCCTTTTAAGAAATTAAAAAATTGTAATTTTTTTAATATCGTTTTTTTTTAAGTTGGAGAAGGGTGTGTCACGTCAATGAATGTTTTGCATTTGCCTGATTTGCATCCATACATACTATTTTAATACTCTTTATATCCGTAGAGACGGAAAATGGCTGTAAAAGGGGCTGAAATGTAATATTGCGATCATTTTCTTGCATTGACTATAACACTCTCATGACTCTCGAAATGAGCTTATTTCTCAGTAAGAAATTATTTTACGACAAAACAAATTTCGAATAATTCTAGTTGTAATAATGCAAGTTAATAAATTTTTAATAATTTCTAGTTAAATAAAATTTCCCGATGATACTTGAGATAGCGTGTTAAGGACTCACAAATGCACATACAAACATGCACACATACTGAGACATGCAAGTTCAAAAATTAATAACACATACACGCATACACATAGCACAGGGCGCGACAGCCCAGTGGCTAGCGCGTGGGAATTGCACTCGGTAGGCCCGGGTTTGATTCCCGCAGCTGCCAAAACTGCCGCCGTGTTCACGCGGAGTACGATCATGTTAAACATCTGGGTCCATAAGTCCTTCCGAGAGGTTGGTGGTAGGGGAAGGAGGGTATGGTCCCTGTGGATGCCTCCGCCACAGGGTGCCGGTCTAAATTGGATGGCACTTCCCAGCCGTCCAAACGGATACCTTACACCTTTCTGGTAGGTCGGATGGTCTGGGTCTCAACAACAACACATACCAGAACATATATACATATATTACTTACATACACAACACACATATACATATTCATATACATACACACATACAAATACATACATACATTTATGTACTTGTACAAACATACACACACACACATACACTTTTGCATATACATAAACAAGTACACAAGCATTCATACATATATATATCTGCATATGCGTACACGCGTGTGTATGTGTATGCATATGTACGTATGCGTATGTGTGTATATTTGTATATACTTGTGTGTTGAAGACCCAGACCGTCAGACTCATCCTGAGGACTTGAGCAACTATTTGGACGGCCGGGTATACTTGTGTGTTGTTGCTGATACCCAGACCGTCCGACCTACCAGAAAGGTGTAAGGTAACTGTTTGGACTGCCGGGAAGTGCCACCCAATTTAGACCGGAAACCAGTGGGGGAGGCATCCACAGGGACCGTACTCTCCTTCCCCTACCACCAACCTCTCGGAAGGACTTACGGACCCACATATGTTTAACGTGATCGTACTCCGCATGAACACGGCGGTAGTTGTGGCAGCGTGCAAATCCAGCGCGCAAACCACCGGACTACAGCGCCCGAAATGTGACAACAGCACGCGGTGTTCCCAGGTGGTCACCCATCCAAGTACTAACCGCGTCCGATGCTGCTTGACTTTGGTGATCTAACGAGAACCGGTGTTATCAGCACGGTAGGGCCGTTGGCTGGATATACTTGTGTGTGGAAAAATTATGTGTATGTGTATGTGTATGTATATAGTATATGTGTATGTGTATGTATATAGTATATGCGTATGTGTACGTGTATCTATGTATATTTGTGCATGTGTGTATATTTGTGCATGTGTGTATATTTGTGTATGTGTGCATATTTGCGTGTGTGTGAAAAATTATGTGTATTTGTATGTTTATATGTATGTATGTGTGTAAAAGTATGCATGCATAAATGTGGGTGTATATGTTTGTATGTGCATATGTGTATATGTATGTTTGCATATCTGTATATGTGTGCTTGTATGTATGTGTATATAAGTGAGTTTATGTGTGTATATGTGTGTGTATAAGTATGTTAAGCAGAAAACTGCATATTTTAAAATTTTGATTTCAGCTAATGCGGACAAGCTGCCTTATGGACTATGCATATATCACCCAAAAGAAAATCCATGTATATGTTGGTATGTATGTGTGTATGTATGTGTATGTCTGCTTATGTGTCTGTGTGCAAGTGCCTGTGTATTTGTATGTGTGTGTATTTGTGTCTGTTTGTGTATCAGTGTATTGGGATAAATATGTTTGTGTGTACATGTGTATATGCGTGTTACCGTATAAACACATATGTATATACATACAGAAATACTCATATAGTCACGCATATACACATATGTACATACAGAAATACTCATACAGTCACGCATATACACATATGTACATATATACATATACATATATACATCCACACATACACACGCATACACACATATTTTCCATATATGAGTACAAACACATATACATACATACACATATAAATACAAGCAGATATTTATAAACATACAACACATGCACACATTTATACACATGCGTAGGTATTTATACACGCAAATAGACACACAAACACATACACAAACACTTGCACAAATATATACACACAAGCATATAAACATGCATATGAACACATATACACGAATGTATTCATATATACACGGATACGAACGCAAATATATACATATACACATACATACTCACATATACGCGCATATGAACACACATACTTATTTATACATGCATACAATGAAATGCAGTCAATGTAGTTAGTACAGTTAAAAATCTGGATCACGTTTCACCCACAAGATGGCAGCACAGACATAAAAGTTCAAAAGTAAAAACAACATTTTAGCAATGACAAATTTTTTTTTACCTTTTTAAAATGCATCGGAGCATTTAAATATTGCAAGTTTAATATTAAAATACAGTTAATCCTTTTAAAAAATAAAACACAAATATGTATAGCAAAAATGAATAATTAGCAAAAAAATAAAATTTATCTTAATATATACATTAAAAAATATAAGGTTGTGTCTTTTTTTTTTTTTAAATTTTTCTAAATTGGAAAAAGCAGACATTCTCAAAGTATTCATTCAAATTACAAGTATAAATTTACATAGCCATCATGAATAAAAAGTAAATAATTTAAAATTTATTTACAACTAAATCTTACTAAAATATGCTAAATGAGGAGTATGATTCAAATTGCATAATAAATTCAGACTATCATGTACGAATGAACCAACAATGTAACTATAATTATAATGATCCAACAATGCAACTATAATTATAATGAACCAACAATGCAACTATAATTATAATGAACCAACAATGCAACTATAATTATAATGAACCTACAATGTAATTATAATTATAATGAACCAACAATGTAACATCATTAAATGCAGTACCAAATTTTATATTGCAATCAATATTTCGGGTGCAGCAAATTTTGAATTTTAAAAATAAAAATAAATTTTTATTTTATAGGAAGTGGAGAAATAATAACGAGTTTTTGATGTGTAATATATAGCATACATATCTCCTACAACAAGAAATGAACAGGAAGAACAAATAGATATCTTTAAGTTTATGCAAATTAATTTAAATTCTGAAATACAGAAGTTTTACCGTATTTACTGAATTTTATAATTTGTACTTTTCAAAGACATAAATAAGTTGAAGTGGAATTTGGGGATAATCATTCGAATTTGAGGATATTTGTGTACCCAAAGTGTTTGAAATTTTCTGAGAACAAAAAGTGAAATTCTGGCAATGTCCCCATGATGTCAGGACATTGGGTCTTTAGTGTAAGTATTTAGTGTAAGTATGTATATATATGTCTTTCAGGACTTTCAAGACATATTGGTCGGGATGAGGGGAACACTGGAATCTTAGAGAGGGCTTAACTCTTATATTTACACATAGAAAAGTAATTTATTACATAGTAATTAATTGTTTATATGTTTCAAGAACAAACTTTCTCCAGCTAAGCAAGGGGGAAGGGAAGTTTTCAAACTATTACAAATTGGATTATAGTTAAAACATTTCATTCTGAAAATACTTCAGCGCAGAATTAAAAAAAACTGATGTGGGCAGCACAGGCCTTTCGCTGCAGAGCCATATTCACGTTCTCTATATTACTTTAATAATTCATTAAATTGAGTTTAATTGCACAAAATAGCACCGAATTTGTACTTTGAATTTAATTTTTGTTTTTATTTGGAAATTGAACATTTTTTTTAAGGCGGAGTACAAAAAAGCGAAAAAACTAAAATATCTCAAGAACGGTTAATCCTAGAGTAATGGGTTCTGTCTTATTCTTTTCTCATTAAAAATTACGTACAAAACAAACTTTTAATTGATACATTTCGGCATACGTGGTTCTTATTTTAGTTTTTGACGATTTTTGCGGACCATTTTACAAAAAAGGCGAGTTCTTTTATCCCGAATCGTACCAAAATCTAATCAGCACTAGGGCCACACACAAGTGACTTTCCTACGAAATTTTATGAAGTTTGTTCCATTAGTTTTTGAGTTAGAGTGTATACATACATTGCACAGATAGACAGACAGACACACACACAGACGTCAGAAAATAGTTTTTCGTATTCTAGAGGTCTCAAAACGTGTTAGATCGGTAGAAAACTCGACTTGCGATTTTCGATATGATTCCAATACTTCCCCTTACAGGGAAAGTAAAAATCTGATGCGGGCAGCACATGACTTTTCCTGCAAACTTATATTCACGTTCTCTTTATTTTAATTACATTTAATTCACTTTTCATTCACCTTTCATTCTCATTTGTTAATTGGACTTATTTTCAAAGGTGGTGTAGTGAAAATACGAACAAACTAAAATATCTCGAGAACGGCTAGTTCTAGTGTAATGGGGTTGATCTTATTCTTTTCATCGTTAAAAATTACGTATAAAACAAGCATTTAATGGATATATTTGAGTATACGTAGTTTTTATTTTAGATTTTGACGATTTTTGTGGTCCATTTAGCAAAAAAGGACAGGTTATTTTTTTCCGAATCATACCAAAATCTAATCAGCACCAGAGTAACCTACAAGCGACTTATCAACCGATTTTTGCGAAATTCGGTCCATCAGTTTTTCAGATAGAGGGGATACAGGCAATTTTTGCGGGCCATTTCGCAAAAACAGGCGGGTTCTTTTATCCGGAATTGTACTCAAAACTAATCAGCACCAGAGTCGTCCACAAGTGACTTACCTACCAAATTTTATGAAATTTGGTCAATTAGTTGTTTAGTTAGAGTGGATACAAAATCTGCACAGGCTGACAGACACACAGACAGACAAGACAGATAGACACACACACAGACGTCACGTTAAAAATACTTTTTTCGTATTGTAGAGGTCTCGAAACATGTAGATTCGTCGAAAACTCGAGTTGCGATTTTCGGCATGATTCCAATTCTTTCGATATTACCATGTATTGCAGGGAAAGTAACGAATCTGATGTTGACAACATATGACTTTCGCTGCAGACTTATATCCACGTTCTCTTTATTTTAATTAAATTTCATTCACTTTTAATTCAATTTTCGTTTTCGTTTAGTAACTGGACTTATTTTTAAAGGTGGCGTAGAGAAAATACGAATAAGCTAAAATATCTCGAGAACCTAGTGTAACGGAGTTAGTCTTATTCTTTTCTTCGTTAAAAATGAAGTATAAAACAAGCATTTAATGGATATATTTGAGTATACGTATTCTTTTATTGAAGATTTTGACGATTTTTGCGGGTAATTTCGAAAAAAAAAACAAAAAAAAAACAGGTTATTTTTTCCCGAATCGTAAAAAAAATCTAATCAGCACCAGGATAACCCACAAGTGACTTATAAACCAACATTTATGAAATTCGGTCTATTAGTTTTTCAGCTAGTGTGGATACCCCGAATCGTATCAAAAACTAATCAGCGCTAGGGTCATACACAAGTGACTTACCTACTAAATTTTGTGAAATTCGGTCCATTTGTATTTGAGTTAGAGTGGATAAATACATTGCACAGACAGACACACACACACACACACACAAACAGACAGACACACACACACACACAGATGGCACGCTAAAAATAGTTTTTCGTATTCTAGAGGTCCCAAAACTTATAGATTCGACAAAATTTGGTAGATAAGTTACTTGTGGGTTACCCTAGTGCTGATTAGATGGTGTTTCGATTAAAAAAAAAAAAGCTTTTTTTTGCGAAATGGTCCGCAAAAATCATCAAAATTTAAAATAAAAATTGCGTGTGCTGAAATATATCGATTAAATGCTTGTTTTATCCGTAATGTTTAACGATGAAAATAATAAGTCCAACCCCATTGCACTAGAACTAGCCGTTCTCGAGATATTTTAGTTTTTCGCATTTTCGCTGCGTCAAGTTTGAAAATAAGTCCAGTTACCCAATGAGAGCGAAAATGGAATTAAAAATGCAAATTCAGTGTCATTTTAAAGAATTGTGGGTGTTATTGTGTGCCATTAAACTCACTGTAACGAATTATTGAGGAAATAAAGAGAACGTGAACATGAGTCTGCAGGGAAAGTCCTGTGCTACCCACATCAGATTTTTCACTGTGAAAGAAGCAAATTCATTGCATTGCGTAGGGAAAGTCGTGTGCTGGTCACATCAGATTTTTTTAAAATGAAATGCATTTGTATTGTTTCCGTTCATTGATTTCCTACGCTTATTACTGGTAACCTCTGGTCCATTTGGGTGGGTGCTGATTGAGGAAGTAAGCGGTTATATCCTAACGCCCTAATTCAGTGGACTTCGACCGTCAGACAGCGATCATGAAAAACGATCGGGGTTACTTTTATCGGTTTGAAGAACAGATTACTTAATTTACAACCGAGTAGAGAGTAACATCTATTTTGTAGTAAGAGTTACACCTTCTGATTGGATCCATGTAATAACCATACATATATATTGAGTAAAATCGCGCCTCTATTACAGATGAGGGCATCCATCGATTGGTTTCGCTCTTATTATGCATTCGCCAGCTTAGAGTCACTAATATCTGTAATGATAGTGAAGACATTTTTACGTGCTACACGTTTTCGAAATTGTTTAAGAACTGAGAAATTCAGTTCTACCGTGCAGGTGGCTTATTTTCCCTAAAAATTGAGCTTAGACTATACGAAGAAGCAACGGTCAAGTCCGTACTCACAGAATCCGCCGTATAGTCCGGCTACGTGGACTAAGAGAATTGCTTTTACCGGTTTCCATGAAGAGGTTTGCTATATTGTGGGAAACGTTTTCTTGCTGCCATTGAAGTTATGGGCTATTTCATGTTGAGAAGTGCATAATAAAAGGGTCTGAGTTTTAAAAATAATCTTCGCGTAACCACAGTAAAAAATAACGGATCAACCGGTTTCTTTGGCAAAAATAGCCATCTTCTTCAGAAGAAGCAAGAGGCGCAACCTGATTCATTCAATAAAGTTCGGCATGTGCTGCAGAATAGCTCACGTGGCTGAAGGTAGAAGAAAAATTGTCAACGTCAGGAGAGAAAATTGGAGAGGTAAAACCAAGGAAAAGGAAAACGAGGAGCAGGATACTAAGAATAACCACTGAGGACAGACGAGAATAAAACCACAGAAATATTAACCAAAAATAAAGAATGAACGGAAAGAAACCAAGGCGCTGAGAGAACAATATCAGAGCGAATAAAAATAAATGAATAGCATGAATAACGAGTAAGTAGAGCGAATAAAAATAAATGATTAGCAAGTAAACAGAGCGAGTAAAAATAAATGAATAGCAATTAAGCATACTGGAAAAGTAACAGTATAAGTAACATGAGATGTTTAAACCAATTAAAATGAATTGGAGTGTGGTTCAACTCGACTTTCTGATGCAAGAATACATTGTTTATTTTCGATTTTACAAAAAAAAATTTGAAAAATCGGTGAATCTAAATTATTACAACTATAGCGCGTTATCCTTCATTTTAAGGTCCTTGAAAAATTATTTCAATTGATACCATACTTGCCAATATACCCCCCCCCCCCTCGGGGGGGGGGGGTCAACTTGCGAGTAAAACTATATCGAACTTTCTGCTGACACGAAATTCTTTTACACTCACTTTACATGAACAGAAAAACAAACAAGTCTTCGTCGTTCAAAAAAGGTTCAAAGATTTAACATTTTGATATAAATGATGCCCGTCCTCGCCCCCCCAACTTCGTAAAAGAAATCGCGAAAATTCTCGTCAAGAAACACAAATCGTAATAGGAATTAGGCAATAATAAGAGAAAAAAAATTCTTAAGTTCGCGAATATATTTGATATTCTTGAAATTTCAGAAAATCGATTGAAATTTCGCGGGAAAAAGAAATCGCGGAAATTCACGCCGCGAAATAATGACTACCCTAGTAATGACTTAGCAGAAAAGATTAAAAGTTGAGAGCATTCTGAGGACCCACTTTATCCTTCTAGAATCTAGACCGAAATAACGCCTGAGTGGACAAAGAGGGGACACTTATCCGGCGTAGACACATGCGTAGATATAAAGAGATTGTTTCATCGAGAACGCCTGAAGAGATTCACAATGAAGGTAAACATGTCAGTTTTTATTATGGAAGATGAATTTAAGAAATAATTTTATGTCATTGCAAAATACTCTCGTATATTCAATATACTCTCGTAATACTCTCGTAATCATTGAGATTAGGTTAACAGAGTTCTGTTACGAATCCTTATGCATGTGTTTAATTTTCGATTGAAGCGTTCTAGAGCTGCAAAAAAGTAGGATCTACAAATAGGAAAGTGACTACGTGCTATTGATTGGGAAAGTTTGCAGCACCTTTAGCGGTGAATTGAAGAAGTTAGAATTTCCATCTCGGAAACGAAGTAAGATAGGCACATATTATCAATTACATAGTTGTAGATCGTGTGTAGAGTTTTTTTTAACTTGTTCGGGTGTTAAATTCTGAACTCTGAAAGTGTCACAAGTCAAACGCGGTCCTTAAAACAACAAGTAAATGACCCCTAACAGCCAATGATATACAGGCAGATTATAAGTGTTCAAAACGCAATTTATTCACTGAACATGCAGACTTCTCGTTGAACATAAAGAACTAAATTAGTTAAGACTTCTACAATGGACAGTGTCAGTGATTATGGTATTTTGTTTAATTTTAATTAATGCAGGTATTTTAAAAACTTTTAACTTTTTATGATTAAAATTTAATTGTGATTTGATCTTTAACACAAAATTTCATATCCCCATTTTCCTTTATAAATACATCTAAAGGCAGTTGCCATGGTCAACTAGTCGTATTACAAATTCCTTTTTCAAGCCAAGTAACATCTGCAGTATAAGTGTCCACAGCTACAAATTCACAAGGGTTGTCACAAGTTACTTCGCCTCCCCTCTAAAAAAACACGTGCAAGGATTTTACATGCTTTAACCCATAACGGTCAGAAATCCCTTTGCAGGCAGAACTCAGTTTCCCACAGAAACGTAAAGCTTCGATTTCTACTCCCAGCACGATAATATGGGCAGTAATCTGGCGATTACCCATGGGTCTAATTGGTATATAATATCACTTGCTTATAGCATCAGGAGCAATAATGGCCAGTACCATCCTGATAGATAGTTACCTAGATAACACATAAATGAACACTAGACGTTTGGTGGTAATATCCATACCTAAATCTTTCGTCTTCACCACCCGCATGAAACACACAATAAGGCTGAGTATTATATTTATATAAAAGATAGACCTATACAACGGATCCATATTCCTTAGTTTCCGGGGATTACCATCGTCGACCGCTCTAGTCTATGTATGCATAATTTTCTTTGAACGATAAGAACTTCGTAGAACAAATACGACGTGTATGGGACATGCTTCAAAGTCCGATCTGCCTGAAACTTGATTTAATATTGACCGAAATTGGTAAAATCTGGTCAACATTGTAAAATATGCAACATAGTAAAATGCTAACTAAAGATATAACTACAAGGTAATCTAGACATTATAGACCTCACACGTTTCCTATTAAGTGCGATTTGAGCAGCATATGCACTTAGACGATAAAAATGATCTCAACGAAAAGGGTTAATTATTGTACTGCATCATTTGTCTGCAAATTGTATATAACATTTATCTTTTATTGCACATTGGATAATTATAAATAAATTAAAATCAGTTTATTACACGGATTATTATTTTCTATGCGTATTTCTCCCCATTTCCTTTAGATGTATGTACTTCAGTATGATGAGACGTTTGCATACTGATCATTTTTCGTTGACCCCCGTTCTTTATAGTCTGTGTATTGTTATTTGCAAACAGCGTATCTTCCATATTGAAAACAGAACGTTTTACAACTTTGCAACTCAAAAATTTCGCCTATCTGGCTTCGTTTTCGAGATAGAAATTCTATCTTCTCCGATTTGCTGCTGGAGGCTCTGCAAACCTTTTCAATCGATAGTGAATAGTCGCTTTCCTATTAATAAATCTTGCTTTTGCAGCTCTAGAGTATTTCAATCAAAAGTTAGAGGGATGCATAAGGTTTTATGAAGGAACCTTGCATTGTGTAGTATGTGAAAACGACAACAGTTGCTGGTTTTGTTTGCCTTACAATGTATTGTACATGCAAACGAAAAGTATTGATGGTGTGCAAAACAAACAACTTCGAATAGGGCGGATTTACACGCTTTTCGTATAACTGAAAATGAATCGACATTGCTTCGTTACATTTGTGTGGCTGTTTCACTTTGAGTGTATGGATCTATAGAACATATTTTAAAAGACTTCATATTTTTATTTTCCTTATATATATAATGTATAAGGAAAGTATTATGACGGGGTCGAAAATTAGAATTTGAGTTTTCGACGGGAGAGTACGTTTTAAGCATCCCTATTCACGAATCGAACATTTTTGCGGTGATGTCTGTGTGTGTGTGTGTCAGTGAGCCTGTGGAGACGATATCTCACGAACGAATGGAGCGATTCGAATGGAATTAGGTACAAAAATCACAATCCGTTAATACTGGAAGCCTATTGTTTTTAGACGCAATCGAATGTTTAGAACCCCCCTAAATTTTCGAGTGAAATTTTGAAAAAATCATCAAAAAATCAAAACCTTTGATAAAGTTACGTAAGTAGATATTTCTTATGTAATTTTTTCTTAGAAAACGATTGATATAAACTTTAGAACGCTAGCATGAACCATTCTCGAGATATTGCCCATTTTTCAAATAAATTTATCAAAAAATCCCATAAATTAAAAAAAATATATTAACTGTTGAGAAGCATATTCACTTTTCATATGTAATACCATGCGATAAATTGGGTGGCATCATTCTTGTGGATCTAGCTCGTTCCATTTATAAGAAAAGATACTTTGAGTAATACTTTTGTATTTGAGCGCCAATAGTCATTTATCTGCTATAAGAATAATTTATTTCTCCGTCCATAACGCTTGGCGAGATTTTGGTGACGAATTTGGCGGAATGTAACCAACTTGGCGACTTTTTAAAATGTTGCTACTATAAGAATATAATGTATATAATGTATCTACTATAAGAATAACCTATTTTTGTTGCTGTAAAAGTAGTAAAAGTAGTTGCAGTGCATTATATAAGGAAAGTCATGTGCTGCCCACATCAGATTTTTTATATTAAGTTTGGTGTGATAAAGAGCATCAGGTTCGTGATTCCATTGAAGTATTTAAATTCAATTACAAAAGGACTTGGCAAGTAAGAAAAAACAAAAACAGAGCGCAATCTATAATTAACAGCTTAAAGTAAAATGAACATAAGAGCAGTTTAAATTTAGAAGAAAAAATGCTAAAATTTCAGTGGAGTAAATGATACCACCGATCCCAGGAAAATTTACATACTTTGAATTTAAAGACAAATAAGACCTGAAAAATTTCTAAAAGTTTTCAGGCAGTTTGGAAATGAGTAGAAGTATTAACTCGAGAGTCATTGATTGCATGGCGCTTCGTGCATAGGCACTGCGGGAGCGACAGTGCTCTCTCTCCCTCGCAGCCTCGCGTGCAGCTTCCTATGTGCACATGCGCACAACAGTCAAACACCACGCTTCATAGTTCCAGAGGCGTGGTGTTTGACTGTTATGCGCATGCGCAAATAGGAAGCTGCACGCGAGGCTGTGAGAGAGAGAGAGCACTGTCGCTCCCGCAGTGCCTATGCACGCACCGCCACTGCGGATGAGTGTGTATACGTTTAAATAATGAGCAAAAAGCATGTACGGATTGAATCTGCTATAGCTCCATTATCCAAAGTCCTTTGCCCGCGTATTGGCTACCGGTGGCAGATTTGCATATATTGACGAACGCTCGATTAAATGCAATTATAAAAATGATGTCAACGAAATTAATGAATAATGTTTTGTTTGTGTAAATAATTTGTGGATGTGTGTGTTACGCGTATTAGATAAGACTCTTTCAGGTGGCGATGTGGGTTTGATTTTTTTTATCTGTGCCCAAAGCTGTTGGCAACTGAAGTCTTTGTTTGGTACGCATTCTTCGAACCCTGATTGGTGAAAGGTTTTGTGGACTGTGTAGTGTGTACCCCTGGATAGGGATTTGATGGAAAAGGAGATTGTAGGATCTTGAGGATCGTCAGTTTTAGTTGGCATAAATTGTACAGTTTCCACGACGGATGACTCTTCCACGGCCCTTCTAGCTCGCTATATGTAATTAATTTCTCGTTATACTGACCACACATTTCTTCAAATGAAAGACCTAAACAGATACCTTGCCTCTGCTGGTAGATCGGACTGTCTGGGACGAACAAACAAATGAACGACCGTATCTCCAAGAATTGCAGCATTGTAACCGGGATTGAACAGAAAGCAAAACAACATCTGAAATAGAAAGGTAACCGAGATTAAAAATTTTGTAAAACTTGATGAATTGTCGCAGTTAAAAAGAAAAGACCAGTGGTTCGCATTTAAGCTAGACGAATCTACATAGAATAAAATTCAAAACTTGATAATAATATCTGATATCGAGGACATAGAAGATAGTATTTTACAACAAGTGAAAATATGAATAGTTTACAAACATTAGATTCGAGATTTAAACTCATTAATAAAAACAGACATAATTTGAATTTGACTTCAACATAATTTGGATTAGCAGTTGAAATTCATCAGGAATATGAAGAAAAGGAAAAGATGGGAATTTAAAACAAGCTAAATTCTTAAATGGAAATTAAACGAAAACGTTAGTTCTTCACAAAATATGTTTGGAAAATTCGAGCATACATATCCCAAAGATTATTTTGCTTAAATATTATAGATCTCCATACGAGTATTAAAATTTTTGGCATTCTTTTAAAACTGCAACCCGCTAAAACGAAAGCTTGAGCAAAATGAACACATTTAATTATCTCAGAAGCATAGTTGGCTTCCACTATTTTCTGAAAGCAAGTTTCTCAACAATAGCTTTTAGAATATCAGCAGGAATGTTACGGACATATCGGTGTATCATATTTTTCGATTACGCCAAATTGTTTATGTTATCACCATAAACAGTGGTTTAGATACCACGATTTTTATGCAGGACGGGGTTCCACCTCACATTGGTTCATGTGTCAAACAGTTACTTAAGCAACATTTCACGGATGACCGGATTGTAAGCCGACACTTCCCCATTTCTTGGCCACCCCGGTCACCAAACCTCAAACCCTGTGACCTCTGGCTATGGGGTTACCTCAAAGCCACTGTTTATGGTGATAACACAAACAATTTGACGGAATTGAAAAATGTGATACACCGACATGTCCGTAACATTCCTCCTGATATGTTAAGAGCTACTCTTGAGAACGCAGTAATGCGATTTAACTTGCTTTCAGAAAATGGTGGAAGCCACATTGAACATGATTTGTAACACGTTTTAGAAACGATTAAAAACTTTTTAAACCGACGTTTTCATGTCTTAATATTGCATACAGCGCCATTCTCCGCTGACGGTGAGTTTTTGAACTTTTTTTTTTTTTTTTGCGGAAAATAAAATCCCATGACCTCCTGTAAACCATTACTAAGTTTGATAACATTCTGTCCAGTCGTTTTTCTTTTATAGCCATTTCAAAGTGGAACTTTAATTATAAAGACCCTGTGATTAGATTTGTAAACTATTAAAGCTTTAGCTCTTTCAAAAGACAACTCAACAATCAAGCTCAGAAGCTCATCCTTGATAGACACTTGAGATACTCAACTGTTCCATAATATTGTAATTAAAGAACAAATTTACACAACATTATTTTCTTTTAAAATCATAAATGCTTCACGAAGCCGTTATAAAGGTCTTGTCTCAGAGAAGAATCGAACTGTCGATCTCTGGCTGAGCAGACGGTTCTCTATCTATTGAGCTACTGAGCTGATTATATTTTTGATAATATATGAGTCGGACCCTATACTGTTTTCAATTTTCCGAATATTTGGCTTTTGAAATGTCAAAATTTTATTGACGAATGTCTTGACGAATGCTAAATTATCATACATTTAAGATGGATCGTGCACATTAGTGAAGTTTATGGCATAAAGATATAAATTGTTGCATTCCACAATAATTATCGGAGGAATCAACTGTGAATTAAATGATTTTTTCATGTTTGTGTTCCATTTATTTATAAATCTACAAGGGAACCACTGTCTGCAATGATACAAAGTGAGACCAAAATTGAGCCCAAATTCCCCTATTAAAAGGATGATTAAACCGCGGGGTACACCTTCCCAGGCGTAGAACAAAGAGGATACTTGGAAGGTGTGAGAGAATTTATCATATTGTTCATTGATCATTTGGGAGAAAAAGAGGCGGTCTGCAGTAGAATTTTAGGAAAGGTGTGAATGGGCAGTGTTATGGTGAAACGTTTAAAAATAATCGATATACTGGGAATTTGTATTCATCTTGATAACATTTTACTATATGTGTTTTTAAAAATTTTTAACATGAATATGTGAAATCATATTAAAAAATCAAGCAATTCATGTGTGCATCATTTGGAATAAACCAAATTTGCTTTTTGAGAAATCTTGTTATGTATAGGAACGATTTTGACCATAAAGCAGGAGATGACATACTCCACGGTGATATGCGCCACACATTTAATTTTTCGTCTAACGGGAAATGACATGTCAAACTCTTATGCTGCTGTTGGATGGCATAAATATTCTAAAATAATTAATTAATAATAAGCTATTAATAATAAATTAATTTTAATAATAAATTATTTAAAATATCTTACACTTTAGGTTCACTATCATGGTGGCTGAGAGGATCAAAGTCACTTACAGAAAAGAGGTGAAGGTAGTAGACATGTCAAGAGTAGTTCTTTCCTTATAGCCTTATATATGCCTAGACGTGTTTTAAAGAATACTAGCTGTGTTAAGTTGGCTAAATGAAGGGATAAATATGTGCCTGGGTGTATTTAAGGATGGCGGATCAAGGAGAGTTAACCTCTAGAAATGGGAACATTTTACGATAATTTCTCTGAAATGTGATTGTGAAACTGCATACTTTGTTAATTTTAAAAGAATATGTCCCCTTAAGTCTCCCTCAAGACAAATATCTCGCAGTCTCCGTGGTTCCTATTTCTGTTCAGAATACGCGTGGGGTATAAAATATGTGGGGTATAAAGTTACCAGGTGTAGTTGCTAGAAATAGAATGATAAATTGGAGGTACAATTGACAAGCTTTGGAATTAAAATATACTAATATACGCAATTTTCTGTTGAAGATGAAATAGGCTTGGTTGTGTTACGTAATTTCGGCCGTTTATGTTATTAATTATCATAACATTTTTAATTATAGAAAATAATAGAAATATTTTATTATGTATAATATAAAATAAAATAATTGATTTTAAAAATGTACAATTATTATTCGTAGAGGAAATTAAAAAATCTGATGTGGGCAGCACATGACTTTCCCTACAGACTCAAATTCATATCTTCTTTATTTTTTAATAATTCATTAGATTGAGTTTAATGGAACCTAATAACACAAAATTTGCGTTTTTAATTCAATTTTTGTTTTTATTTGATAATTGAACATTTTTTCGAAATCGGTGTAACAAAAATGTAAGAAATCTCAAATATCTTGAGAACGGTTTGTCCTAAAGTATATTGGAGTGTGTTATATATTTTTCCTCTGCAAAAATTGTGTATAAATCAAGAATTTATTTGATACATTTGAGCATACACTACTTAGTCTTTTTTTTAGATTTTGGCGGGCCATTTTGTTGTTCTTTTCCGAATTGTACCAAAATCTAATCAGCACCAGAGTATCCCACAAGTAACTTATTTACCAAATTTTGTGAAATTTGGTCAATTAGTATTTTGACTAGAGTGGATACATGAATTTTACGGGCCATTTCGTCAAAAAAGGCGCGTTCTTCTTTTTCGAATCGTACCAAATTCTGATCAGCACCAGAGTATTCAACAAATAACTTATCTACCAAATTTCGTGAAATTTGGTCAATTAGTATTTTATCTAGAGCGGATAAATGAAGTTTTTAGGGGGCCATTTTGCAAAAAAAGGCGGGTTTTGTTTTTGCGAATCCTATCAAAAACTAATCAGCACCAGAGTCACATCCAAGTGACTTACCTGCCAAATTTTATGAAATTCGGTCCATTAGTTTTTGAGTTAGAGTGGATACATGCATTGCACAGACCCACAGACAGACACACAGACAGACAGACATACACACAGACGTCACGTCTAAAATAGTTTTTCTTATTCTAGAGGTCTTGAAACGTGTAGATCCATGGAAAACTCCAGTTGCGATTTTTGACATGATTCCAATACTTTCCCTATATATTACCATGTATTGCAGGGAAAGTAAAAACATTAAAGCAAGTAAAAAAGAAATAAATAACGCGAAAAGCAAAAGTAAAATTTGCAAATGTTTTTAAGAAAGCGTAAAATCTTAAAAAAATGTTTTTAAATGAAATTGAAAACTTTTTGTAACTGAAGATCAAAGTGGGCAATATTTGTTTTGTGAGATTTTGTCAGATGGACCGTATCTGGATACGATAATTTATATTATGGATATGTCTATCATGTAATTGTCGAATTTCCAAAGCACTCCTTTTAAAAATATAGCAATTTTGGATATATATATTTTTTTATCCATATAGAAAACATCAGTTTTCAAATAATTAAATAACTTTGAGAATCAGTTCCATATATCCTCAGAAGTAGATTGACAAGAAAAACGGATTATGTTTAAAATATATATATGTTACGAAAGATTCGGACATTAGTGCGTGCATTTAGAAAAATCTGATGTGGACAGCACATGACTTTCCCTGCAGACTTATATCCATGTTCTCTTTATTTTAATTAAATTTATTTCACTTTTAATTCAATTTTCGTTCTCATTCGGTAACCGGACTTATTTTCAAGGGTGGCGTAGAGAAAATACGAAAAACTAAAATATCTCGAGAACGGCTAGTCCTAATGTAATGGGGTTGGTCTTATTCCTTTCTTCGCTAAAAATTACGTATTAAACAAGCATTTAATGGATATATTTGAGCATACGTAGTTCTTTAGTTTAGATTTTGACGATTTTTGCTGGCCATTTTGCAAAAAAAGGCAGGTTATTTTTTTCCGAATCGTACTAAAATCTAATCAGCACCAGAGTGACCTACAAGTGACTAAATCTACCGAATTTCACAAAATTCGGTTCATTCGCTTTTCAGTTAGAGTGGATACAAACTTTTGAAGGCCATTTCGCAAAAAAAAAGGCGAGTTCCTTTTTCCCGAATCGTACCCAAAACTAATCAGCACCAGACTCGCCCACAAGTGACTTACCTACCAAATTTTGTGAAATTCGGTCCATTAGTTTTTTAATTAGAGTGGATACAAAATCTGCACAGACAGACACACAGACACACAGACAGACACACAGACACTCAGACAGACAGACACACAGACACACACACAGACGTCACGCTAAAAATAGTTTTTTCGTATTCTAGAGGTCTCGAAACGTGTAGATCCGTCGAAAACTAGAGTTGCGATTTTCAACATGATTCCAATACTTTCCCTATGCATTACCATGTATTGCAGGGAAAGTAAAAAGATGAAATTATTTGTACAGCTTTTGCACGAAGTGGCATATAAGGCCGCTGTAATTAATTTTCAAAAGCTAAATATATATTAATCAAATAACACGCAATAATAAAGTAACAAAACTCTCGTTTTAAAAAAGAAAGAAGCCCAATTACTGGTGTACTTATAGTTGCAAGCGGAAGAGATAAGACATCATATAATGTCGAGTTACATTCGTTAGCTATTCAGCTTTAATAAGCTATTTGGAGGACGACGACGATTTCAATAAATGATTTTACAAAATGATTGTTGTTTAAACTAAAGGTTGATTTTAATAACAAAACATTTTTATTCTAAATTCATTTGTATTTGAAAAATTGCAAAGCTGAAAATTCTTGGGCAATGTTTTTTAGTGTTACATGGGAGAAGCCTAACAATCATTTCTGAAACACAATTATTAAATAAATACATTTACTGCAAAGAAATATCGTATTAATTACTTGCGTCTCAACTAAATCTCATTAAAATATAGATTAATAAAAAATCATATATTTTGTTTTGTGTTCCGAAATGCGAACAATATATAGGTACCTCAGAGGTATAAATAAACTTAAATAACTGTAGTATATTTTCATATAGTTACTTTCACTTGATAATTTTATAACGTGACAAAATCAGGAGTTTCCATTTTTAAAATCAGTTAAGACCTATGATATGAAAGTGTTATCTTCCTATGTATACTAATCACAGGCCCGTCCCGCAGCCTATAAGTAATAGTTTCCGCTTGATACAGCCATATGTTTTTTCTGTCAATCATCAAATTAATTAAAACAAAATAAGTTTTATCTTCAGTCCTATAAAAAAGTTAACCTACATTCCAGTAACCACTCCTCGCACTGAGAAAATCGACCAGTATACGAAAGTGATCAGTATACCAGACCAAAATGCCAAAGTGACAGGAAAGGAGATTAACCTTTTGCTTACGAGTGGGACAGCGTCCATCCTAAACGAAGAACCCCCCCCCCCCCCAAAAAAAAAGACAGGTATTTGACATATCCTACCCCAAACAGTTTGATCCCTTTTTGCAGGCATTGGCGTCCATGTAAGCAAAAGGTTAAACTTCATTCTCCAAGATATCGAATTTTTAGGACGCCGCAAGTGGACTTCCAATCTTCAACAAGACATTGGTGTAGGCATCATGTATATCCGCTGCGTGGTTGCAATCTTCGTTGACCTGCGAGAGTCTCCATCAGTCCAGATGATCCCGGCATTTATACAAACTTTATCCTGAAACTGTATAGACGAAATTTAACATCGAGTATTAAAACATATTTACAGTTCTAGAGACAACTTAAGATAAATTAGGAACATGATGCCTTCTGTCTTAAATCCCGGGCAAGTGTTTGACAATGAATGTTGCCTACGGCGTTCGCAGACGCCTGGTCTGTTCTGAGTAGGAAAAATATTTGTGTTCAGTTTAAGTTATTGTTTAGTTGCTATTCAGTTTTTGCGTTCGCTTTATTTGCAATTATGTCCAAATTCACTCATTCTATAGTGCATATTACCACTTTTAGTCATTCAAGTCCTAAGTTGGCGAAGTTGACACAAATCATTGCGATTGCAGTGTGGTTATTAATGAGATGATGTTTGTTATCTTTCAAGAATTGGATGATTTTCTTGATTCTTGCCTATGTTGTTACATTTTTTAGAGGCCTGTGTATCCAGAAAGCCATGTTCTAACATGGTGTCTGTACATCAGTGGATAGTATGCTATATATGCTAGTGGAGTGACACAAGCACAAGTGTCCACCCACAGACACAAGTGTCCGTGGCGCTTTTACCTATCTGATATAGGAAGGGCAGAAAAGGATTGTGTCTTATGAAGAACATTGTTTCTTGTTTCCCTATTTATAGGTTGTTTATTTGACTTGTGACGTAAATGTCTGACTTGTGATATAAATGGATGTGTTTTATGGCCTTTCTCCGATGACGTCCAGTGTTCTTGTCACTTTTTCCTCTGGTGTTGCTTTAAATCCGTCTTAAGGCTAGATATCTGGAGCTTGACACCGGTAGGCATTGTTTTTTCAGGATGTTCTGTTCCGTTCTTCATTGTCTGGTCTGCACACTCATTACCCTCTATCCATGCGTGTGGTGGGACTTAAGTCAGCTGCACTTTGCAACCCAAGTATCTTCTGGGCATCTCGAACTTTCCCCGCTGTCGTTTGCTGCTTTTTCAAGGTCTCCAGACTTGACAGGCTGTTTGTGGCAATTACCGCCGGTGTCGACCCTCATGGTATCAACCATGTTAGAGCCTCTGATATCGTATGCAACGGGGAAGACGCGGTTTTTGTTTTGAAGACTTTCTACCTACGTGTGTGTGTTAATGTATTGTTTGTGCATTTCATAAAACTGCATACGGAATATCAGCCCAATCAGCGATACTTACTTCTATCTTAATTTTATGTAATGTTTTTGACACATTTACATGAAAAATGTGAAATATCTGGAGGACGGTTTATGTTAACGTTTGAAAATTATATTATTTGTTTTGTGACGAAAAATTACATATAAAATGAGTATTTATGTAACATTGTTGAAGGTCTTGATTTTATAATGATTTGATGAGACCAACAAGGTCCAGTGTCCACTGATTGTAATAATCGTACGAATTTTTTTCGAAACGTTCCCTTCGTTCGTGACATATTACTTCCATAGACTCACGGGGACACACATACAGGTCTCACCTCAAAACGTATGATTAGAGTTCAGAGATGCTCGAAATGTTCTTTTCCGTTGAGAACTCGAATTCGAATGTTCGACTCCGTCACAATAGTTTCCCTATGCTATGTATAATACTATGAACGCAGGGCAAGAGCTATTATATATGATCACTTGCTTGAAATATAATTTTAAGAAAAATGACGAATAATTGAAAAATGGGGTCATTATTGTGATATAAAAACCAGAAATTATTTCAAAAATTGGTCACTTTATTTAGGTGGTTATTATACCAAGGTAGTCACTTTTTTATAGGTTTTACTGTATATAAGAGAGTAGGAAAATTTTTAATATTATAATATTAATTTAATAATACTTCCAATCTTCTTCGCGTTAAATATATCAAACATTGTATCTTGAGAATTGTGATTTAATGATTAAAGAAATATATAATTATACTAATTATTACTTTTTGGACATGCAGCTATAAAAATAAGTATAAGTGCACTCTCTCTCTAATGTGACTGTAAAGGCCATTAATTTATCTATCTTCAAAACGGGGAAGGGGAGGGGAGGTGGAAGAGCGTTATGTGAATACTTTTATGCCCATAATTCTGCCATTTATCACTGTAGAAAGTGAATCAATACCCGTGATGTACGAGCACGGTAAGTTTCTATTAAATTACAACCCCGAGAATTTCGCCTCCAGCCTCTTGAGCTCAGAAATACATTAGTTATCTCGCCTTTAAAAGTGAAAAGTGTATAAATTTGTAGAGAAAACCGTGGATATTTGTAAATTTATGATTTACGAAATACTGCTTCGGAATAATTATTGGAAAATATAAGAGTAATTTTCTATTAGGTAGTTTTCTATAAGTTGTTTATGTTTTATTTTGTGAACCAATGTGAAGTTAAAAAAATCTGTGTATCTGTAATTGAGAGTTTAACTGTAATTTTATTTCTTTCCCTACATATATAGTATACAGTATAAGGAAAGTGTTGTGTCGGAGTCGAACAATTCGAATTCGAGTTTTTGACGGAAGAGCACGTTTCATGCATCCCTGAATTCGAATCGAACATTTCTGAGGTGATGTCTATGTGTGTGTTTCAGTGTGTGTATCCGTGAGTCTGTGGATGAGATATCTCCCGAACGAATGAAGCGTTTTGAACGCGATTGGGTACGATTATCACGACCGGGGAATACTGGAATCTTACTGATTTTAAACGCGATCTAACGTTTGGAAGCCTCCCAAATTTTCGAATGAATTTAAAAAAAAAATCATGCAAAAATTCAGGATTTTAAATAATGTAAAATAAATAATTATTTTGTACGTATTTTTTTTTAATTCTTAAACGAAGGACATAAAATTTAAAACGCGGTAGCTTGAACCGTTCTCGAGATATTGCACGCTTTTCAAATAAATGTATCTAAAAATACATAAACATGAACAGTAGTAAGTATCATTCAATATGTAATACATGGTAAAAATTTGGCGACATTGGCGAATTTGCGTCAACTTAACGATTTTTGTAACGTGGAGCTAAATGGACAAAAATGTTGCCAAATTGGCAAAAATGACGTTAAAGTTACGAAAATGACGCCGAATTAATGAAATTACAATTAACATATCTTAATATAATGGAGTCATTTCTTAGCAGATGCTAGTAATATTTCAAATAGTCAAGTTATATTTGCACGAAATATAAGTTAATTGGGTACTTTGAAAAAAAAAATTACGTGTTACTATCTGGAAAAGCAATCAATGTCAGTGTACAATTCAACATTAAAGTATTGTGCCCTTGGATCTTGTCCATCATCATGTCGCATTGCAGTATGTAGGGAAAGACATGTGCTGCTCATATCAGTTTATTTTTAAAGAGACAGAGGAACAAATACGACAGTCTTTTTCTGCTCGTCTTAGATGGGATTACATGCTTTTACTGGAGTTGTTGATCTGCATCTTTTATCCCGAATGAGGCTTGTTTTGTCCTCAAAACTCCAACAGATATCCTAGATCACGCCTTTCCAACCGTTTAACTTTCATGCGAAATGCATCTAGAATTAGATAGAGAACATCTAGAATCTTCGTTCTTTAAATCTGTGTCATCGAATCACGGGAAAAAAATCAATTGGCAGCAGAGTGTAGTTTTTCTGCATGAATATAAAAATATTGTTAAGAGATGGCAACTCCTAATGCAGTAACGGTAAGTAAGATGGATCTTTTAGATGGGCCCAACTATCACATAAGGGTTTTAAAAGTGAGCTTTATTTCAGGTGGCAAGAAATTATTCAAGGCAGTTATCGATGATCTAGTTTTTACAGAAGGAAAGGCAAAGGAAGATTGGAAAAAAAGAATGACATAATCGTAATGGTTACGCCGTAAATGATTGAGTTGCAATCAATGAGCAAAGCGCCCAAAATGTTTGGAATGAGTTTAAACGGATGTATGCTGGCAATACCGAGGACTTGCGAATTAATTATGGACCAAAACTGAAATACTTACAAATGAATAAGAATGAATGTATTGATAGCTACATCTCAAGAGCTGGAATTATAGTTTCACGCAGTGCAGAACTAGATCGAGTGAGTTCAGATCGAGAACTAGTATTTCATGTTGTGTGTGGAATCCATTCCTCACTGCAACACATAGCTGGAATTTTAAGACCTCAACGATCTCTGATATTGGAAGCAGTACAACAATCATTCCAAGAATAAGTGAAAAGAAATACAGATAAAGGTAACAATAAGTTTGAAAATGCATACAAGACAAAAGTAAAACCAGGATTCAGATATTACGAGTCAAAGAAATGCTTCTTATGCGGAATAGCTCCCATTTAGCAAAAGATAAAATATCGAAATATAGGTATAACAATAAATCCAATTTTTCCAGCAACAGACACCAAACAGAGCGGTTTGATTTCACTAGTAAAACGAATGAAAATGTATTCACAACTTATGCAGAAGAAAATTATCTTGAAGACTACCGTGAAACATAGTCTTGAAGTTTGGATTCTAGGTGCACGTCACATATGACGCATTCAAAAGACTGCTGATGTTAAGCTATACACAGTGGAAATAAGCTTTGCGGAAGACGGTCGAGTAGTGGAGTCAGAAGCTGAAGGTAACGTTCATTTTCTACTTTTATTTCTAATGGAAATGAAAACTACATTTGGATTTCTGTATTATATGTGTCAACATTAAGAAGTAATGTGTTATCGATTCCAAGTACAGTTGAGATGTAAATAAAATAGTTTTTACTAAAGACAAAGGTAAAAGCAAATCTCAGAGATAAAATGTATGCTTTGGAAAGTAAATGTAATGGACATTTTAGTAGTGAAGTTGAAAACTGTTTACCTGCTGTAAATATTAATTCTAAGAAATGCAATGTACTAGTTGCTAAACTGAAAGTCATAAATCAAATAAAAAGCATAATAAAACTTTAGCATAGAACACTTGGGGATTTAATCAAAGACTGTATGGAATCTTTAATGAGAAATCGCATGGTAAGAGGGGTATATTTTGGGATTGAAAAACTTAAACTGTGTGAATCTTGTATAATGGGAAAATTAGTTCAGAAACCATTCAAACGTGTTGAAAATCAGCTTCGAAATAATTTAATAAACTTATTCATGTAGACTTATGTGGTTCAATGCCAATATGTTCATTAGGTGTTGCAATATATGTTTATTCCAGTTGATTCTTATAGTCATTGCGTATTTACATATTTTTTGAAAACTAAAGACAACGCTTTTGACACATTTGTAGAATTTGAAAACCTGCATGAAATCTCTACGGCTGATAGAATAAAATGCGAGATCGGACAATGGGACCGAATTTGTAAATAACCGATTTAAAATTTTTTTGTACAGATAGAAATAAAACACAAAACAACAGTTTCATTTTGGTAAGTAGCAATAGAGATAGAGTAGCAGAAAGGGTCAATAGAACTATTTTAAATAAAGAGCGAACTGTGTTGATTGACTTAGGACTTCCAACGGAATTTTGGGCAGAAGCAGCTAGTACAGTAGTCTACTTAAAGAATCGCACGCCATCGAAAAGCACGGGTACAAAAACACCCCTAGAGCTATGGAATGGAATGGTTCCAACTGCATCTTATTTAAAAGTGTTCGGCAGAATTGCATTCTATTTTGTTTGGAAAAATAAGAGGGAAAAAATTTGACCCCAAAGCTAAGAAAGGGGTATTTGTCGGCAAGGAATGAAAGCTTACAGAATATATGATCCAACAGAAAAAAGTTTACACGAAGTACGTACCGTAACATTCGATGGACTGTTTAAAGGTTAGAAGTTACTATAACATCAGGAGATGCCAATACATGTACAACCAGGCATAGAGAACATCAGAAAACTTCGGAAGCGAAAAAATCGATGAAACACAAACTGGTATGGACCCAAAGGATTTTTCAGAAAATCAAGTTACTTCATCTGAAAGTAAAAGAACCTGGTAGTAAGAAAGGTAGTAGAAAGTAGAAGTTTTACTAGAACGGCAATGGCCTTTGGACCGTTGGGCGTTCGAAGGTCAGAAAGGCTAAAAGAAACATCTGAAATTTCTAATTTGATCACAGCAGTAAAATTTATTCCAAAACACTACAAGGAAGCTACTCGAAATTTTCACAAGAATGGATTAAATCAATGATAGATGGATAAAATCAGAAGATCAATGAAAGATAAAATAAGATCGCTTGAAATGCATACTGTATGGAACTTAACTCCATAAATAGAAGATATGAAAGTAATCAAAGGCAAATGGGTATATAGCATCAAAGAAAATACGGATGAATTTATCCTTAAGCTATGTAGCGATGGGATGTACTCAAGTAAAGGTATTGACTACGAGGAATCACACCAATTCACCAATTATATGAGATTGGAACTGCTAAGATTGACTGTCTGCAAAGTTAAATTTGAAAGTGAAACTGCATGACACCAAAACAGCTTATTTATACGTTGATTTAAAAGAAACAATATATTTGGAACAGCCTGTAGGATTTATTCGGAAAGAAAATGAAGTTATGTATGTGAATTACAAAAAAGCCCTTATGGACTACCGCAGTCGGGAAGGTGCTGGAACATCAAATTGAACGGAATTTTAATTAAAATTGGTTTGAAAAGATCAGATTGTGATCCATGTTTATGTTAATAACAAGAAAGATCAATCATGCATAAGCATTGATTATGAAACACTTTCCAACTGAAATGTAATTTCATTTAAAAATTTCTAAAATGTGATTCATTCAGTGGTAATATCTTTTACATTATCACAGTACTACAGTAATTTATTATACTTAAATATTTAAAACTGTATCGAAATATAAATCATCTGATTCTTTATGCAAAATCAATGAATATTTCATTCATATAACTTGTATTCCAGACTCCAGAGCTAAATAATTTTGTGTGAAAAAAATTCAGCAATTCTTATGTAATTCATCTTACAATCGCTTGAGATATTTGCATTCTGCATATGTTAAAATTAGGCTTCCTTGAAGAAATAATAAAAGTTTAGGGATCATTTAAAATCACAACTATTGTAATTGCATAGGCACGGAATTTAGATAAACAGATAATACACAGATAATATATATGTGTATGTGTATGTACTCAAAGTATTGGAATCGTGCCGAAGATCGGAACTCGAATTTTCAAAGTATCTACACGTTTTGGGACTTCTAGAACACGAAAAAACTACTTTTAGGAAGACGTCTGTGTGTGTAAGGGTGTATCTGTGTATGTTTCTGTGTGTCTGTGTGGATATTACATCCACTCTAATTGAAAAACTAATGGACCGAATTTCATACAATTTGGTAGGTATGTTTGTTGTGGGAAATCCTGATGTTCATTAGATTATAGTACGATTCGTAATAAAAGAATCTGCCTTCTTTGCGAAATGGCCGCAGAAATTGCCTTTATCCACTCTAGCTAAAAACTAATGAACCAAATTTAACAAAATTTGGAGTATAATATTTCAATAACCTACAAGTGATTTATATACCAAATTTAACAAAATTTTGTATATAAATCATTTGTAGGTTATTCTACTACGATTCGGGAAAAAGGAACGGGCTATTTTTGCGAAATGGCCAGCAAAAATCGTTATATATAAAAATAAAAGACTACGTGTGCTCAATTATATCAATTAAATTCCTATTTTATATGTGATTTTTGACAACCAAAAGAATAAGACTAACCCCATTACTCTAGGACTAGCCGTTCTTGAGATATTCTAGTTTTTTCGCGTTTTCGCTACGCCACCTTTGACAATAAGTCCAGTTATCAAATGAGAACCAAATTTAAGTTTAACGTGTAAATTCAATGTCATTTAAAATACTTATGTTGTGCAGATAAACTCAAATTATCATTGAATAAATAAAGAGAACGAATATGAGTCTGCAGGGAAAGACATGTGCTGTCCACATCAGAATTTTTAACAATATTACAACAATGATTTATAAAAGTGAACGGGGATTAATTGCGGGTCATTTCGAAAAAAATGTATGATCTATATTTAAAGATCCACCAAATTGCTGTAGAATAAAATGTTCTACAAATTTAAGCTGTGTACCAAATTTTAACTCTCTAGGGCGTAGGAAAGTGCATTTAAAATGCCATCAATTAAATTTATCATGAAGAGTTATATAAAATTTAAAAAAAATGAAAAATTGTTATCTACCAAATTATTTTAAAATATGAAGCCACTCCCATATGCAAAACGTTTTAACAAATGGAGAGATATTTATTATATAATATCTCTCTCTTTTCTTTCTGGAAGATATCCCAAAGTCAGAATTTAATTGAATTTGTTTTTTTCCCTATATTAAATAATTTTTTTAATTAAAAAACTACTTAACATATTTTACTGAATTTTTTTTTATATATTCTATGGGATAATGTGAATATTTCCTAAAAATTTCGAAGCAATTCGTGAATTTTAAATTTACTTAAAAAATGTTTGAAAAATTAGGTCCCATAGGGTTCAATGTATTTCAGTTTTTCAACCCGGGTTCAATAAAAAACTAATTGGGTGATATTATTATTTATATTCCCATAGGTCCTACAGACCGTCTGAACAACATACTAAAATTTCATTTTGATAAACTCATTTTTACGGCAGTTATCGTGCTAACGGACAGACAGACAGACAGACAGACAGACAGACAGACAGACAGACAGACAGACAGACAGACAGCCAGACAGAATGAACAAAGTCATAAACACTTTTCAACTTGTAAAGTGTTAAAAAGAGGAAAAATATCTACTTATAGAAAGTTTAACGTCGGTGTTATTTCCGTAACAGGGTCCGACAATCCTACATGAAATCATAGTCGAAATAAGCGAACACTTAGAAATTAAAGAAGTGGAGGATTAAAATGTGATTCTTGGACTGGAAACAATAGAAAAAGAGGAAGAATTTATGCTTTCGCAAAGGAAATATGTTAGGAAAATCTTCTACAAGCACAATCTTATTGACTACAATTCAGCAAAAACACAAGTTCTTCACGATCTGGATGATCTTGAAAATTGTGAGAATTCAGAAAATTTATCAAGGAATTTATCAAGAAAATTTATCAATGTCGCCAAGTTGGCGACATTCCGCTAAATTCGTCGCCAAAATCTCGCCAAGTGTTATGGACGGAGAAATAAGTTATTCTTATAGGAGATAAATGACTATTGGCGTTCAAATACAAATGTATTACTCAAAGTATCTTTTCTTATGAATGGAACGAGCTAGATCCACGAGAATGATGTCACCCAATTTATCGCATGATATTACATATGAAAAGTGAACATGTTTCTCAACAGTTAACACATTTTTTTTAATTTATAGGATTTTTTTATAAATTTTTTTGAAAAATGTGCAATATCTCGAGAACGGTTCATGCTAGCGTTCTAAAGTTTATATCAATCGTTTTCTAAGAAAAAATTACATAAGAAATATCTATTTGCGTAACTTTATTAAAGGTTTTGATTTTTTGATGAATTTTCCAAAATTTCACTCGAAAATTTAGGGAGGTTCTGAAGATTCGATTGCGTTTAAAAGCAATAGGCTTCCAGTATTCACGGATTGTAATTTTTGTATCAAATTTCATTCGAATCGCTCAATTCATTCGTGAGATATCGTCTCGACATACTCACTGACACATACACACACACACACACTTTCACACACAGACACACATACACAGACATCACCTTAAAAATGTTCGATTCGTGATCAGGGATGCTTGAAAGGTGCTCTCCCGTCGAAAACTCGAATTGGAATTTTCGACCCCGTCACAATACTTTCCTTATACATTATAAGGAAAGTAAAAAGTGATAGAAAATTGGATATTAATCTGGTATAGAGAAGAATCCCAGAAATACGAACTAAGCATATAAATAGAAAATATTATTTTATCAGAGATGAGGTAGAACGAGGAAACATAAAATTGATATTTGCACGATCCGAGGATATGCAAGCAGATTTCTCAACAAAACACCTAACTCAAAAGAAAATATAGAGTTGCACTGTACAAATTGGATTAGCGGGACAACTTGGGAGAAATGGAGGGCATTGTTGGATATTTCGCGAGTGTTCCTGCAAGTTATGAAAATCTCTGACTGTTTTTAAGTGGTACAAATTGGATTAGTGGGATAACTTGAGAAAAATGGAGGGAATTGTTGGATATTTTGCGAGTGACTTTAAGTTATGTAAATCATTGACTGTTTTTACGGGGCACGAATTGGACATACTGCCCAAGCGCTTTAAGAACTCAATTATCCGCAGTGCAGGGTGAGAGAAAGAACGATACAGGGGTTGCTTATCCCGGGCATGACTGACTTGATTTTTTTTACATGACTCTGCGTTTCACGGGAATAGCAAACGACACGTGGTTTCACGGGAATAGCAAACGCACGCATTTTGTTCTCGAGCTCTCTGAAGAGACCGAATTTGTTAACTGCGACTGTCCAACGACGTCACTAAATTTCTTTGGACGTGACTGGGGAAGGTGTGCACAGCACAATTAAAAGTGTCTGTGCAAGTTGTTTGCGTCTGGATATTGCCACTTAAAAATTAGCAAACAATTGTTAATTGTAATAATGAGAAAACTTGCATATAAATAGAAAATATTTTGTCAGTATGCCTGGAAACGAGATCGCTGATGAGCTGGCTAGAATGGGGTGTGACTACCCTGACTCCAGTTCTTCTGTCTTGTGTCCTTCGGAAATTCATTCCCTCCACAAAATACAAATAAATTCATCTTGGCGTACTCCCCCTGTTCACCACTGGTACGCCGCAAAGAACCCTGACCTCTCTGTGCAGAGTAAGAGTTCAAGATCCCTCCAAAAGGCCATGGCACGACGTAGAAGCGGACACCTTCGTAGTATGAAATTCGTAGAGGGGGAGAAATCTTTTTCTGCTTATCCTTGCTCCCTTACTGCTTCTCCTGCTCACCTCCTAGAATGTATGGGAGTCTCCTTGAGACAGCTGTCGGTTGAGCAGGAATTTGTCTGTAATTCTCTTTTGCGGCAGGGTCTTTTGGACTTGGTGTAGATTGTTCTACACCAAGGAGATTGGAAACAACAACAGAAAACTTGCTGTATTTTGACAACGACTCTCAAAGTCCTCCCTGGTTCGTGGCGTCACGAATGACGAAATGATTAGCTCGTCCATTTCAACTTTTTGAATGGTTTACGGGATGATCGCCCAACCTTATATTAAAGAACCTTGGAATGATGGATCGGTACGATGTTGGAAATCGAGGGTATACTTGTTAGATATGCAATCTGGCGTACGTGAAAAAGTAGATTCAGAATGTGTTTAGATAAGTTATATTATGTATTCTGTGTTTGTTTTATGTTAAGTTTATGTATTAAAGAATTATTTTTGCTCTTTAATCGATCGATCCACAAAAATCATCAATCTTTGATGGGCTTCTTCTCGACTACTAGAGCACATAGATACTGAAATTGAACACACAGTTTCATCTCGTAGAATACTTTTATTTACCAAATATTACGCCCTAAATCATCATGTTACGCCCTTACGTAATTTATGCAAGTCATGATTATTTTTTTTTGCCTTTTCATGCAATTTTTTTTTTTTTTTTGAGAATTGCGGTTTAGTATCTTCAGATGAAAGGTTCTTCAGGTTTTAACGATTTGATCCATTTATAACATACAACATATAACGCCAATTACGTCAGAAAGAAAAATAAGAGAGTGCATGAGGGAGGAAATTGCGGTTCAGTATTTTCAGAGAAAAAGTTCTCCTGGTTCTAAAGACTTGATGCATGTATAATATGTACAGGGTGATTAAAAATGATGGACCACACTTTACGAAGTGTAGTACACACCAAACCAAGCATTTTTCGTCATAGTTTACCGGATCGGAAATGAAACGTAAAGGCGTTATAGGGCAAGGTGGTCCCATAGTTTGGCCTCCACGATCACCTGATCTGTCGTGTCTTGCCTTTTTTTTTGTGGGGATATCTCTAGAGTCTTGGCTGTGATACTTGCCTTGAATCTAAAGAGGAATTCGTCGCCAGAATTTCGGCCGCTGCTGCCGAAGTGCGCGACATGCCTAGTCTGTTCGAGAGAGTTCGCCAATGACTCCATCGGCACTCTGAGACGTGCATTGAGGTTGGTGGGCACTCTTTTGAGCCATTACTGTAATTATTGCTTATTAAATGCCATTTTATAACTTCATTAAGTCATTCTTGTGTTTGCGCCTCACCTCATCGGTTTCACCATTAAGCGCCCACTGGCACCTTTACGTTTCAATTCCGAACCGGTAAACTATGACGAAACCTGCTTGGTTTGGTGTGTATTACCACCTCATAAAATTTGGCCCATCTTTTTCGAATCACCCTGTGTATTATATACGTTTGTAAGTAAATTACGTCAGGGAGAAAAACAAAAAGGTTGATCAGAGAGGAAAAATGAAAACTAAAACTTTAAAAATAAAATATGACGAAAACAAGTTTTTGATGTCCTCCCATACACAGCATTGGCTTATGGAACAGTAGAAAGTAAATTTTAATCCTACACGAAATGGAACCCAATTGAGAGTGTAGGCAGATTCAATACTAAATACTATATAAATCTTATTATTATCCAAAAATGACACTATGCAAAATTGTTGAAACTGTTTCTTCTGCCTGGAACCCGCATCTCCATTTTACAATTTTGTGTAATAATAATAATTTTTACTTTGTCATACTATAGAATATAGTATAAAGTATTGTTTTTACGAAAATTTTTGATTTCGAGATTTTGATGCTAATATAGGTTTTAGGATTTCCAAAACATGTTTTGACTATTTCTAGAGTGATATCTATCTATATGTCTGTATATCTATCTTTATGTGGTCTATTTCTTGTATTTACACGATAGCGGCTGCAAATATATCGATTTTCACGAAACTTTATATCCAGCTTTGTTATTGGAAAATCTAGAACTAGATAAAATTTTTTGAAATCCCAAAGAAACCGGCTGTGAATTAAGATATCTTGCGCCTAGTTGGCGCACCGAACAGTCGGGGTCGAAGAAGAAGAAGAAGAACGAAAACTTCAAAATTTGTTTTGAATTTTATATTCCCTTAACATGGCAACATCGGACAAAATTTGACATAATTTTGTATAAAAAGGGTTATTATGATTTTTGTATAAAAAGGGATATTTATATTATATTAAAAGGGCTCAATGATCACGAAAATCAGTTTCAATCTTTGTAGTGAAAGTTTTGTGTTTGTGACGTAATTAGACCCCCGAGGGAGTCCATTGTCAAATTTGGTATCAGTCGAAATATTTTCTCAAGCCCTTTAAACTGTAGGAAGCATGCTACATATTACTAGAAGGGAGATCATTTTGGGATGCCAGTCATATGACGGAATTTAAAATTTGCAAAATACTACGTCTCATTTGGCGTCAATTTTATCATTTTGGCGACATTTGTAACATTCCGTCAAATTCTTTGTAAAATGTTTTGCCAAATGTCACGGACGGACGAACAGACAAATTGTTTTTCCTTATAGTAGATTCTTATATGTTTTACAAAATATTAAATTTTCATCGATTTGATGACATTTTCGTTAATTTTTGTGATATTTTGTTCGATTTTGAGACATTTTAAAAACTCGCCAAAATTGTCGTCAAGTGGGACAGTTGGACTGACAGACAAACGCTGCAGAAACATCATTATAATACTATCCGCTTTCAAAACGCAATTATTTTATTGATTTGGCGTCATTTTGATCAATTTGGCGACATTTTTATCGATTTACCAACATTGTCGTTAATTTGGCGATATTTTAATCAATTTGGCGACATTTTAGAAAGTCGTCAAACTTGTTGCCAAGTGGGATGGTTAAACTTGTCAGGCAGACAGTATCGAAACATCAATACAATACTATTCTCTTTCAAAATGTAATTAATTTCATTGATTTCTCGTCATTTTTATCAATTTGGCGTCATTTTCATCAATTTCGATAATTAAAAAACCCCCGCCAAGTTGGCGATATTTCGCCAAATTCGTTACCAAAATTTTCGCCAAGCTTTACCCAGAAATAGATAGACAGATAAATCAAGGTGTTTATATTATAAACTAGCAGCATACCCGTTCTTCGTACGGAATATATAATATAAAGAAACTTATAATTCGCAATCATGTGCAAATTCTGTTAAGATATTAATTTTATTGCTCCTAAAGAGAAGTTTAAGAATATCTGTTCTCACTATGCAAAATTATCTTCATGGGCAGATCTGAAGAATAAAACATTCTGGCCCCTTTTGTAAGAAAATTTACAAAAAAAAAGGAATTGTATCAATATATGCAACCCCGTATACTACTTATATTGTCGCAGATTAGAAAATATGCCAGTGTGCTAATAGAAGATTCCACGTATTACAATATGAGTCTCAAAAATATTTGCCAAAATAAAAGAGATGACGTAATAAATTGGAAATATCAATAATCCCCGTAATCTTTATACCAGAAGGCGTAATTGATTCCAATATATGCCAATATATAACAAAATATATGCCAATATACCTGTACTACTTATATTCTCATAGATTAGAAGATAAAATGCATTTGTAGAAGATTACTCGGGCAAAGTACTATATATGAGTTTTAACAATTTTCGGCATAATAAAACAAAGGCATAATAACTTGAAAATATCAATAATTCCGGAATCAACAGTCCCCGAAAATATCAATAATAATAATGTTTAAACCTGGGGACCGTAATTGATATTATCCAGTCAAAAATGCAATGCCAATGAAATTTATTTTATATACATATCTTTATTATTCAAATCGGAAAAGATTTAATATAAAATCTTATGCGGCATAACACATTGGATCCGTTGCTAAGCGACATGATATCATTTGCTTCAAATAAATTGATGGAAATCATATCGTCTGAATAATGCGATCTCCATGGAAGGTTTGGCGACATTTTAGTCAATTTAGCGATAACTTAAAAAATTGCCAAATTTATCGCCAAGTGGGACTGTAGAACAGATAGACCCATTTTGCGACAAATTGACGAAACATCATCACAATACTATCTCCTAACAAAATACAATTATTTTCATTTATTAAGCGCGATTTTATCAATTCCAGGATATTTTTATAGACTCACAAATACTTTTATCAATTTCGTGATATTAAAAAAATTTGTTAAATGTATTACTAAGTAGTATGGATGGATTGATCGACAAATGCTACCGAAACATCATTTCAGTACTCTATTCTAAAAAGCAAATCATTGATTTGCGCCAATTTTATAAATTTGGAAACATTTCCGTTAATTTGGTAAAGTTTAAGAGAAGTTACCAAGTTATTTAGAGATATTCCGCTAAATTCGTAGCTCTGAATTTGCAAATCTGAAGAATAAAATATCCTGATCCCGTTTGTATATACTAAATGAAAACACTAAAATTGTATTATAAGATACACCCGTTCTAATCTTTTTCTGCTTCAACAATCGACTAAATGAATTTATTGGGTAAACACAATATATGAGTTTATTAGCTAAACACAATATATGAGCTGGAAACCACTTTGCTAAAATAAATGAAAGTCATGTACGCGGTTGGCAATTTATATAATTAAAAGAACAATCAAACCGTTCATTCAAAAATATATTTTTACATCCATTTATTTATTATTCAAACAGAAAAAATAATAATAAATATTAACAACACATTTAATTTCATTCCGTTGCCGAGCAACATGATATAAGATAGAATCTTCCTCATAAAATGCAAAATTTAATAGCCATTTTTATTTCTTTATACTTTTCATTTTTCAGTAAAAGCTTGTATAATATAAACCAAGGAGATAGATTTCCCATTTAAATCATGTTTCAAACAATTGATGTTTTCAGAAAGTGACTAATTAGTGCAAAAAATCTCCCCCCAAACTCTGAGATACAGTTTTAATTCACTTTCAAACGATTTTCAAGCATTTCGTTTGGATAAACCACGGAGTTGGAGAGGAGAACTCCTAAGAAAAAGTTTCGTTTTTCATTAATATCTCGACAACCCCTGGTCTTAGATACTCGAAACTCGGGCTAAATTTATGGGGGGCTATTTAAAGGCTATCCACAAAATTTCATCAAATTCGATTCAGCCGTTCTCCCGTGATGATGAGACAAACGAAAATATCGTTTTTTACTAATATCTCGAGAACCACTGATTGTAGAAACTCCATATATGGACTAAATTTTAAGTGGGACTATTTCCAGGCTACCCACAAAATTTCATCAAATTCGGTTCAGCCGTTCTCCCGTGATGATGGGACAAACAGACAGACAGACAGACAGACAGACAGACAGACAGATTTTCATTTTTATTTATATAGACTAGCAGCATACCCGTTCTTCGTACGGAGTATATAATACAAAGGAACTTGAAATTCATAATCATGCCCAAATTCTTATAGTATACTAAATGACATGTTTATTCAAAATATTCTGTTAACATATTTAATATAATGCTCCTAAAAAGAAGTTTAAGAATCTCTGTTCTCGCTATATAAAATTATCTTCATGGACATATCTGAAGAATAAAACATCTTGGACCCCTTATGTAAGCAAATATAAAAAAAATATGGAATTGAATCAATATATGCAAAATAAAAGCGTTAAAATTGTATGGGACCCGTACTAATTATATACGCGAATATTAGAAAATATAACCTGTATTAGTAGATTACATGTATAAATTGAAAATACCAATAAACCCGTAATCTTTAAATCTGAAGACAGTCATTTATTCCAATATATGTCAAAATTAAAGTGCTAAAATTATATGGGAAGATATACACGTACTACTTATAATGTCCGATTATTAGTGGAAGATTACCCGTTTTGTAATATGAGTCACAAATGTTTTTTGGTAAAATACAACAGACGACGTAATAAATTGAATATATAATTAATCCCCTTAATCTTCATACCAGAAGACTGTACTTGATTCCAATATATATGCCAATATATGTCAAAATATATGCCAATATACCTGTACTACTTATATTCTCGTAGGTTAGAAGATATACCCGTGCATTCCTAGAAGATTACTCGTACAACGTACAATATGCGTGTGTCAGCAATTTTTGCCGCAATAAAACAATGGCGTAATAACTTAAAAATATGAATAATCCCTGAATCAATAATTCCGGAAAATATCAATAATACTAATGTTTAAACCTGAAGAGTATAATTGATATTATCCAGTCCAAAATGAAATGGCAATGAAATTTATTTTATATACATATCTTCATTATTCAAATCGGAAAGGATTTAATAAAAATCGTCTGCCGCATAAACACATTGGATTTAAATCCGTTGCTAAGCGACATGATATCATTTGCTTCAAATAAATTGGTAGAAAAAATATCGTCTAAATAGTTATATTTCTATGGAACATTTGGCGACAGTTTCGTCAAATTAGCGACATTTTAAAAAATCGCCAAATTTATCGCCAAGTGGGACTGTAGAACTGATAGTTCCACTTTGCGACAAATTGACGAAATATCATCACAATACTATCCCCTAACAAAAAACAATTAATATCATTTATGTAGCGCAATTTTATCATTTTCAAGATATTTTTATAGATTTGAAAACATTTTTATCAATTTGGTGACATTTTAAAAATTCGCTAAATGTATTACTAAGTAGGATGGTTGGTCTGACAGAGAAATGCTAACCAAACATCATTTCAGTACTCTCTTCTAAAAAAACAAAAAAAAATTTCATTGATATGTAGAAGACCCAAGCCACACGACCAACCCAAAGGTTTATGGCAGCTGTTTGTGTGTCGTTTATATCAATTTGGCGACATTTCCGTCAATTTGGCAAAGTTTAAGAAAAGTTGTCAAATTAGCGATATCCCTCCAAATTCGTAGCTTTGAATTTGCAGATCTGAATGAAACATTCTTATCCCGTTTCAATATACTAAATGAAAACACTACAGCTGTATTAGAAGATATACCCGCTCTACTCTTTTTCCGTTTCAACAATCGGCTATATGAATTTATTGGCTAAACACAATATATGAGTTTAGTAGCTAAATACGATATAAGCTTGAAAACTCTTTGCCAAAATAAATGAAATTGATGTACGCAGTCAGCAATTAATATAATTAAAAGAAAAATCAAACCGTCCATTCATAAGATATACTTTTATATCCATTTATCCATTTATTTATTATTTAAATCGAAAAAAAATAATAAAAACATTAACAAACACATTTAATTTAATTGCGATGCCGAGCAACATGATATATCCTCCTAAAATGTTAAAATTTATTAACCACTAACAGCACACCCGTTATTCGTACGGAGTGTATAATTTAAAGAAACTTAAAGTTCGCAATCATGTGCAAATTCTGTTAAAATATTAAATTTATTGCTCCTAAAGAGAAGTTTAAGAATATATGTTCTCACTATGCAAAATTATCTTCACGATCAGATCTGAAGAATAAAACATCCTGCCCCCTTTTGTAAGCAAATTTACAGAAGAAAAAATAGGAATTGAATGAATATATGCACCCCGTACTAATTATATTGTCACAGATCAGAAAATATGCCAATGTGTTAGTAGAAGATTACCCGTATTACAATATTCGTCTCAAAAATATTTGCCAAAATAAAAGAGATGACATAATAAATTGAAAACATCAATAATATCCGTACTCTTTATACCAGAAGGTCGTAATTGATTCCAATATATGCCAATATATATCAAAACATATGTCAATATACCTGTACTACTTATATTCTCGTAGATTAAAAGATATACACGTGTATTTGTAGAAGATTCGTACAACATACAATATATGAGTTTAAACAATTTTTGTCATAATAAAATAATTGCATAATAACTTGAAAATATCAATAATCCTTGAATCAATAATCCCCGAAAATATAAATAATAATAATTTTTAAACCTGAAGACCGTAATTGATATTATCCAGTCAAAAATGCTATAAGTAAAATCAAATCGTTCTTTTCTAAAATATATTTTTATATCCATTTATTTATTATTCAAATCGAAAAAATAATTATTAAAATTAACAGACAGATTTAATTTAATTGCGCTTCTGAGTAACATGATATAAGATAGAATCTTATAACATGTTAAATATGTCATGTCTTATAACATAAACTGCGAAATTAAATAACGATTTTGATTTCTCTATACTTCTCATTGTTCCGTAAAAGCTTGTTTTAAATAAACCATGAACCATGGAGATAGATTTCCCTTTTAAATCATGTTTCAAACAATTCATGTTTTCAGAAAGTGACTAATTAACGCAAAAAATCTCCCATCAAACTCAGAGATTAAATTTTAATTCACTTTCAAACGATTTTCAAGCCTTTCGTTTGGATAAACCACGGAGTTAGGGAGTAGAACTCCTAGGAAAAAGTTCCGTTTTTCATTAATATCTCGACAACCCCAGGTCTTAGAAACTCGAAACTTGTACAAAAGTTATAGGGGGATATTTCAAGGCTATTCACCAAATTTCATTAAATTCGGTTCAGCCGTTTTTCCGTGATGATGAGACAAACGAAAATTTCGTTTTTTACTAATATCTCGAGAACCACTGGTCGTAGGAACTCAAAACACGGATATAATTTTAAGTGGGGCTATTTCTGGGCTACCCACAAAATTTCATCAAATTCGGTTCAGCCGTTCTCCCGTGATGGTGTGACAAACAGACAGACAGACAGACAGACAGACAGACAGACAGACAGACAGACAGACAGACAGACAGACAGATTTTCATTTTTATTTATATAGACTAGCAGCATACCCGTTCTTCGTACGGAGTATATAATATAAAGAAACTTGAAATTCATAATCATGCCCAAATTCTTATAGTATACTAAATGACATGTTTAATCAAAATATTCTGTTAAAATATTTAATATAATGCTCCTAAAAAGAAGTTTAAGAATCTCTGTTCTCGCTATATAAAATTATCTTCATGGACATATCTGAAGAATGAAACATCTTGGACCCCTTATGTAAGCAAATATAAAAAAAAAATATGGAATTGAATCAATATATGCAAAATAAAAGCGTTAAAATTGTATGGGACCCGTACTAATTATATACGCGAATATTAGAAAATATAACCTGTGTTAGTAGATTACATGTATAAATTGAAAATACCAATAAACCCGTAATCTTTAAATCTGAAGACAGTCATTTATTCCAATATATGTCAAAATTAAAGTGCTAAAATTATATGGGAAGATATACACGTACTACTTATAATGTCCGATTATTAGTAGAAGATCACCCGTTTTGCAATATGAGTCACAAGTGTTTTTTGGTAAAATACAACAGACGACGTAATAAATTGAATATATAATTAATCCCCTTAATCTTCATACCAGAAGACTGTACTTGATTCCAATATATATGCCAATATATGTCAAAATATATGCCAATATACCTGTACTACTTATATTCTCGTAGGTTAGAAGATATACCCGTGCATTCCCAGAAGATTACTCGTGCAACGTACAATATGCGTGTGTCAGCAATTTTTGCCGCAATAAAACAATGGCGTAATAACTTAAAAATATCAATAATCCCTGAATCAATAATTCCGGAAAATATCAATAATAATAATGTTTAAACCTGAAGAGTATAATTGATATTATCCAGTCCAAAATGAAATGGCAATGAAATTTATTTTATATACATATCTTCATTATTCAAATCGGGAAGGATTTAATAAAAATCGTCTGCCGCATAAACACATTGGATTTAAATCCGTTGCTAAGCGACATGATATCATTTGCTTCAAATAAATTGGTAGAAAAATATCGTCTAAATAGTTATATTTCTATGGAACATTTGGCGACAGTTTCGTCAAATTAGCGACATTTTAAAAAATCGCCAAATTTATCGCCAAGTGGGACTGTAGAACTGACAGTTCCACTTTGCGACAAATTGACGAAATATCATCACAATACTATCCCCTAACAAAAAACAATTAATATCATTTATGTAGCGCAATTTTATCAATTTCAAGATATTTTTATAGATTTGAAAACATTTTTATCAATTTGGTGACATTTTAAAAATTCGCTAAATGTATTACTAAGTAGGATGGTTGGTCTGACAGATAAATGCTAACCAAACATCATTTCAGTACTCTCTTCTAACAAAACAAAAAAAAATTTCATTGATATGTAGAAGACCCAAGCCACACGACCAACCCGAAAGTTTATGGCAGCTGTTTGTGTGTCGTTTATATCAATTTGGCGACATTTCCGTCAATTTGGTAAAGTTTAAGAAAAGTTGTCAAATTAGCGATATCCCTCCAAATTCGTAGCTTTGAATTTGCAGATCTGAATGAAACATTCTTATCCCGTTTCAATATACTAAATGAAAACACTACAATTGTATTAGAAGATATACCCGCTCTACTCTTTTTCTGTTTCAACAATCGGCTATATGAATTTATTGGCTAAACACAATATATGAGTTTAGTAGCTAAATGCGATATAAGCTTGAAAACTCTTTGCCAAAATAAATGAAATTGATGTACGCAGTCAGCAATTAATATAATTAAAAGAAAAATCAAACCGTCCATTCATAAGATATACTTTTATATCCATTTATCCATTTATTTATTATTTAAATCGAAAAAAAATAATAAAAACATTAACAAACACATTTAATTTAATTGCGATGCCGAGCAACATGATATATCCTCCTAAAATGTTAAAATTTATTAACCACTAACAGCACACCCGTTATTCGTACGGAGTGTATAATTTAAAGAAACTTAAAGTTCGCAATCATGTGCAAATACTGTTAAAATATTAAATTTATTGCTCCTAAAGAGAAGTTTAAGAATATATGTTCTCACTATGCAAAATTATCTTCACGATCAGATCTGAAGAATAAAACATCCTGCCCCCTTTTGTAAGCAAATTTACAGAAGAAAAAATAGGAATTGAATGAATATATGCAACCCCGTACTAACTATATTGTCGCAGATCAGAAAATATTCCAATGTGTTAGTAGAAGATTACCCGTATTACAATATGCGTCTCAAAAATATTTGCCAAAATAAAAGAGATGACGTAATAAATTGAAAACATCAATAATATCCGTACTCTTCATACCAGAAGGTCGTAATTGATTCCAATATATGCCAATATATATCAAAACATATGTCAATATACCTGTACTACTTATATTCTCGTAGATTAAAAGATATACACGTGTATTTGTAGAAGATTCGTACAACATACAATATATGAGTTTAAACAATTTTTGTCATAATAAAATAATTGCATAATAACTTGAAAATATCAATAATCCTTGAATCAATAATCCCCGAATATATAAATAATAATAATTTTTAAACCTGAAGATAGTAATTGATATTATCCAGTCAAAAATGCTATAAGAAAAATCAAATCGTTCTTTTCTAAAATATATTTTTATATCCATTTATTTATTATTCAAATCGAAAAAATAATTATTAAAATTAACAGACAGATTTAATTTAATTGCGTTTCTGAGTAACATGATATAAGATAGAATCTTATAACATGTTAAATATGTCATGTCTTATAACATAAACTGCGAAATTAAATAACGATTTTGATTTCTCTATACTTCTCATTGTTCCGTAAAAGCTTGTTTTAAATAAACCATGAACCATGGAGATAGATTTCCCCTTTAAATCATGTTCAAACAATTCATGTTTTTAGAAAGTGACTAATTAACGCAAAAAATCTCCCATCAAACTCAGAGATTAAATTTTAATTCACTTTCAAACGATTTTCAAGCTTTTCGTTTGGATAAACCACGGAGTTAGGGAGTAGAACTCCTAGGAAAAAGTTCCGTTTTTCATTAATATCTCGACAACCCCAGGTCTTAGAAACTCGAAACTTGGACAAAATTTATGGGGGGATATTTCAAGGCTATTCACCAAATTTCATTAAATTCGGTTCAGTCGTTTTTCCGTGATAATGAGACAAAAGAAAATTTCGTTTTTTACTAATATCTCGAGAACCACTGGTCGTAGAAACTCAAAATACGGATATAATTTTAAGTGGGGCTATTTCAGGGCTACCCACAAAATTTCATCAAATTCGGTTCAGCCGTTCTCCCGTGATGGTGTGACAAACAGACAGACAGACAGACAGACAGACAGACAGACAGATTTTCATTTTTATTTATATAGATTGGATCATTTGGAACGACAATACAGTTTTTTCAAATTATTTCTTCCAAAATTTAAGAAAAAACAACCGCTAAAACAAAAAAATGAAACCAAGCTACTGAAAAATGGATTCTGGTATGAGAAAGTAGAGTTAAACTAGTAATACAGTTTATTCCTCTCCAGTTAATTAGTAACGTTAAAAATTATATAATATTTTTACTTTCCTTATATATATATATATAATGTATAAGGAAAGTATTGTGACGGGGTCGAAAATTCGAATTCGAGTTTTTGACGGGAGAGCACGTTTCAAGCATCCCTGAACACGAATTAGACGTTTTTGAGGTGATATCTGTGTGTGTGTGTGGGTGTGTGTATCAGTATCAGTATCAGTGAGTCTGTGGAGACGATAACTGACGAACGAATGGACCGCTTCGAACGAAATTTAGTACAAAAATTACAATCCGTGAATACTGGAAGCCTATTATTTTTAAACGCAATCGAATATTCAGAACCCCCCTAAATTTTCGAGTGAAATAAAAAAAAAATAAAAAAATTGAAACCTTTAATAAAGGTACACAAATAGACATTTCTTATATAATTTTTCCTTAGAAAACGATTAACATAAATTTTAAAACGCTAGCATGAACCGTTCTTGAGATATTGCACATTTTTCAAAAAAATTTATCAAAATATCCCATAAATTAAAAAAAAATATTAACTGTTGAGAAACATGTTCACTTTTCATATGTAATATCATGTGATAAATTGGGTGACATCATTCTCGTGGATCTAGCTCATTCCATTCATGAAAAAAGATACTTTGAGTAATACTTTTGTATTTGAACGCCAATAATCATTTATCTGCTATAAGAATAACTTATTTCTCCGTCCATAACGCTTGGTGATTTTGGCGACGAATTTGGTGGAATATCCCCAATTTGGCGACTTTTATAAATGTTGCCAAATTAATGAAAATCTCGCCAAATGGATAAAAATGACGCTAAATCAATGAAAATGTCGACTCATTGACAAAAATTCAATATCTTGGAAAGAATATAAGTATCTACTATAAGAATAACTTATTTTTCTTTACTGTAAAAGTAGTAAATTCATTGCATCATATAAGGAAAGTCATGTGTTGCCCACATCAGATTTTTTAATGGGTTTTTTTAATGGTATCTCTTAATACTCCTGGTTCAATTTCGTGTGTGATTAGAATTTATTTACTATGCGCTACTGTTGTGTGGAAGAGGATGACATTGAAAATCTTGCTTTTTTTTTTATCATAATTTAATATTTTTCCGACTAAATGTTTGCTTCTATTTAGCGAAGTTCACTTAAAATGTTGTTTGATCGAGGTCTTCAAAATCTAAATGTGTCAGTGTATAGAAAAAATCGTAAATTAAGATATTAGATTTTTTATTATAGCACGTGTATGACCTGTTTAATATTTACCAGAATATCAAACGATATCCCGAATATTATTTATTTCATGCGAGAATAAATGTAAGACGATAAAAAAATAGTGCATTTTAAGAGTACGAAATCTTGTAAAGTATTGTTTTTCTGCGAACTATTTATAACTAACCCCATGACTTACTTACTTTTCCCATTTCTTACAACGGTTATGTTATTAGGCAGAAGTGGATTTGTTCTTCGTTATCGATTTTACCAGTCATGGAAAAGACCTCCCACGAAGTGTCAAGATTACAAGTGTCGCGGTAGCAATTCCTTTGAAAATATTAATAGAATATAACCTGATGGGATTTTTCCTTTCTTGATAGTTTTGAAAGTGAATGTAAGAATTAAATATAGCATAAAATTTACATGTATTTTTGTAAAGTATTGCAAATTTCACACAAAATAATCACCACTTCATAGTAAAAAGCTAAGTATATGAAGCAAGGAGATTTTTTCAGTTTGGCAGTTTAGAATTGGGTGAGTAGATCAGAAAATAAAATACATTTAAGCAGCATTGGAATATGAAAGGTGGGGTTTCTTACTTTACGGGGGTGGGGGCAATTCAAAAGGAGTTGAAAACACCAAGCTATTGTTTTTCCTAGTTTAGAAAAAAGAATCTATTTTCGGAGATGCGTGATTCCGACCCATCCAAATACACGATGCTTTTCAAGTAGATTAGAATAAAAGACGGGGATGATTAAAATGTAAGGTGGTATTGAAAATTGCAATGAAATAAAAATATTCGAGAAATAAAGTATTAAACATCGATACTAAGAGGAAAAAATATTTTTTTTTATACCTGGGGTCCAAGTAGGTAAAGATTCCCGGATCTTTTGAGAATAAACTTTTAAGACGCGTTCACAATCTATTCACCGTTGCTATGACAACCGCATCCCAAGGGAGAATAATCCCTTTCTTTAGCGAGTCTGCATTGACCGGTTGGGGAAATATGCTCCAGAACGTTTTGGCCTATCTTCGGCTCTGTTAATTCCACTCGAAAAAAATCTGACGTGGACATCACATGACTTTCCTTATACAATACAATGGATTTACTTCTTTTACAGTAAAAAAATAATGTATAAGATCCACGTACTGTTTTTTTATCGTTGAATTGTACATTGGGCGATTTCCGGGTGACAACATGCAAAACTATTTCAAAATACCCAATTAACTTATATTTTGCGCAACTCTAAATAAACTATCAATATGGATAGTATCCTCAATAAGTGATATAGTCCATATATTTAAGATATTTTAATAATTAATTCATCAATTAAGCGTTATTTTTATTCATTTAGAGTCATTTTTGCAATTTTAACGATATTTTTGTCAATCTGGGGTGAATTATCGCCAAGTTGGCGATATTTTGCTAGATTATTCGCCAAGTTCGCCAAATGGATCCCCAAGTGATTTCCTCAGATTCTTCGCACTCAAATGCCTAATCCACCAAATTGAGTTTAATTGTTCAAGTCGACACTCATACTTTACATTATATCCAGTTTAAAGTTTCAATACATCCTTTTCATTAGGCAGCACAAAACAAGAAACACATTTTAAAACGTCGCCGCCTCCTCAATAGACCAAACATTTTAATTTCTCAATGATTCACCCTAGATTTATAGAATTGGTCTTATTCGTTTAGACGTTAAAAATTAAGTATGAAACAAGTATTTAATAAATAAAGCATACTTAGTTTTTTATTTCAGATTTTGACGGTTTTTGAGCCTTTTTCGGGGGGGGGGGGGGAGAAAAAAAAGCTAGTTCTATTTTTCCGAATTGTACTAAAACCTAATAAACACTAGGGTAATCCACAAGCAACTTGATTACCAAATTTCAAGGAGTTTCATCGAATCGTTTTTGACTACAGTGAAATAAATGCATCTTCACCGCCTCAAAGTTACAAGAACCGTAATATCTCGATAACAGTCCATCTTAGAGAAATAATATTGATCTTATTTGATTTGTCGTTGAAAATTACGTATCAAATAAGCATCTGATTAATACATTTAAGTATATTTAGTCTAAAGTTTCAGATTTTGACGATATTTTGCTGGCCGTTTTGAAAATGAAAAGCAGGTTCTCTTTATCCGAATCGAACCAAAACCTAATCAGCATCAGGATAATTGATAAGTGACTTATTTGCCAAATTTTGTAAAACTTTGTAGAGCAGCTTTTGAGATAGAGTGGATACATATCTCACAGACACACACGCGTATAGACGCAACGCTAAAAATCTGATGTGGGCAGCACATGACTTTCCCTGCAGACTTATATTCACTTTCTCTTTATTTCTTCAATAATTCATTATATTGAGTTTAATGGCACAAAATAACGCCCATAATTATTTAAAATGGCACTGAATTCGCACTTTTAATTTAATTTTCTTTCTCATTTGGTAACTGGACTTATTTTCAAAGGTGGCGTAGCGAAAATGCGAGAAAATAAAATATCTCTGGAACGGCTAGCCTTATTGTAATGGGGTCGGTCTTATTCCTTTTACTGTTAAAAAAATACGCATAAAAAAGCATTTAATGGATATATTTGGGCATATGTAGTTCTTTAGTTTAGATTTTGATGATTTTTGCGGACCCGTTCGCAAAAGAAGGCGGGTATTTTTTTTATCCCGAATCGTACTCAAAACTAATGAGCACCAGAGTTACTCACAAGTGACTTACTTACCGAATTTTATGAAATTTGGTAAATTACAAATTAGTTAATGCATATTGCTGAATACATATATTGCGCGCGCACACACACACTAAAAATAATTTTTCTATTCTGGAGGTGGTCCCGAAACATGTAAATCTGACGAAAACTCGAGTTGCGATTTTCGGCATGACTTCAATACAGATATATAGAGAAAGCAAAAGCGTTTTATAATTCGGATATTGTGAATTTCTCTCTTAATCAGTGGCGTAGGCAACGGAATGAAGGGTACTAGATAGATTCATAATTCTCCATTGGTGGAAAAATTACATTAATTATTCATAGGGCGCATATCAGAAAACGAGATTTGCACTGTAACCCCCATTCGGTTTGAAAAACTCCAACTTTCCTCTCTTTCTAAGATTCTGTCTACGCTTATGCTCTAACTTATAAGTATCTCAGTTGGCGAACAGCTCTGTCTCGAGTCTCTACTATTCTTGACTACTCTTGACTACTCGTGATTGAACTACTATTTAGCTGGTTACAAGTATCTCAGTTGGTGAACAGCTCAGTCTAGAGTCTCTACTACTCTTGACTACTCTTGACGACTCGTGATTGAACTACTATTTAGCTGGTTACAAGTATATCAGTTGGTGAACAGCTTAGTCTAGAGTCTCTACTACTCTTGACTACTCGTGATTGAACTACTATTTAGCTTGTTACAAGTATCTCAGTTGGTGAGCAGCTCAGTCTATAGACTCTACTACTCTTGACTACTCTTGACGACTCGTGATTGAACTACTTAGCTTAATTGAACTACTACGTAGCTCACTCTACTAGAGTAGCGTGAACTGTTCTCGTGACATTACCCATTTATTCAGTAAATGTATCAAAGAAGTTATTTAAAATTAAAAAATTATCGTTGGAAAGGTTGACTTTTCATATGCAATATTACACAAGAAGTGCATTATCATTTCTGTGAATTTAGTTTGTTCCATTCATAAAAAAGACGCTATCTTTGTGTTTTAAAGCCAACTAATTCGCAATCACTGTCAAAAGCAAAGAAAAGAGAAACCAGGCCAATCTTTGTCAGATTTCGTACTGAAGTTATTAAGATATTTCGTAAGCAGTTTTGTAACGTTGTCATCAGCTTAGTGATGCCAGCTTAACTAATGACTTGTGTGCATTTGATCTTTATCTGTGCATTAATATACACTATTTTGATATTTTACGACATATCCTTTCAAATCGTAATTGTACTCCCAGGTTGCAAAAATAGGCCTGAAAATCAAAAATCCAAAGAATTAAAATATACTACAAGAGATAATGATATACTAAATTTAGACTTTCTAGCTGCTCCGGTTTTCAGTTTTTTTCAGAAAACGAGTACATTCTTATGGCATGCCCAGGACTGGCTTGATTCGATAAAGTCCAAAATTCAAATAATTAAAATAGACCACAAAAGACAACGACATACTAAATTTGAACTTTCTAGCTGCTCCCGTTCTTGAATTATTTCTTCAAAAGGAGTACATTTCTATAGCAGGCTAAGGATGGGCTAATTTGATAAGGTGCGAAATAAAAAAAAATCTGATGTGGGCAGCACATGACTTTCTCTGCAGACTTATATCCTATTACTTTATTTTAATTAAATTTAATTCACTTTTAATTAAATTTAATTCACTTTCAATTCAATTTTCATTCTCATTTGATAACTGGACAGAGGTTGGTCTTATTCTTTTCTTCGTTAAAAATTACGTATTGAACAAGCATTTAATGGATATATTTGAGCATACGTAGTTTTTTATTTTAGATTTTGGCGATTTTTGCTGGCCATTTTGTAAAAAAAGGCGGATTATTTTTTCCGAATCCTACCAAAATCTATTCAGCACCTGGATAACCCACAAGTGACTTATTTACCGATTTTTGTAAAATTCGGTCAATTAGTTTTTTAGCTAGAGTGGATATAAGCTTTTGCAGGCCATTTTGCGAAAAAGGGTGGTTTTTTTTAATCCCGAATCATACCCAAAACTAATCAGCACCAGATTCACTCACAAGTGACTTACCTACCAAATTTTGTGAAATTCGGTTAATTAGTTTTTTAGTTAGAGTGGATACAAAATCTGTATAGACAGGCACACAGACAGACACACAGACACGCACACAGACGTCAAGCTAAAAATAGTTTTTTGTATTCTAGAGGTCTCGAAACGTGTAGATTCGTCGAAAACTCGAGTTACGATTTTCGGCATGATTTCAATACTTTCCCTATACATTACCATGTATTGCAGGGAAAGTAAAAATCTGATGTGGGCAGCACATGACTTTCCCTGCAGATTTATATCCCCGTTCTTTATATTTTAATTAAATTTAATTGACTTTTAATTCAATTTTCGTTCTCATTTGGTAACTGGACTTATTTCAAAGATGGTAGAGAAAATACGAAAAAACTAAAATATCTCGAGAACGGCTAGTCCTAGTGTAATGGAATTGATCTTATTCCTTTCTTCGTTAAAAATTACGTATTAAACAAGCATTTATTGGATATATTTGAGCATACGTAGTTTTTTAGTTTAGATGTTAGTGATTTTTCGGGCCATTTTGCAAAAAAAGGCAGGTTATTTGTTTTCGAATCGTACCAAAATCTAATCAGTACCAGGGTGACCCACAAGTGACTCATCTACCGAATTTTGTGAAATTCGGTCTATTAGTTTTTTAGCTAGAGTGGATAAAAACTTTTGCGGGCCATTTCGCAAAAAAAGGCGGGTTCTTTTATCCCGAATCGTACCCAAAACTAATCAGCACCAGACTCGCCCACAAGTGACTTACCTACAAAATTTTTTCAAATTCGGCCTATTAATTTTTTAGTTAGCGTGGATACAAAATCTGCACAGATAGACACACAGACAGACACACAGACAGACACACAGACACACACACAGACGACACGCTAAAAATGGTGTTTTAGTATTCTAGAGGTCTTGAAACGTGTAGATTCGTCGAAAACTCGAGTTGCGATTTTCGACATGATTCCAATACTTTCCCTATACATTATCATGTATTGCAGGGAAAGTAAAAATTTAAATGTATCACAAAAGACAGTGATATACCAATTTTCATGTTACTGCTATAAATGGAACCTGTTAGTTAGGTTTCTTTTCTGGTTTGATAGGGTCTCAAAGATTGGAATTACATTGATAAAACCAGATCAAGTTAAATAAAAGGATGTAAAAATATGATTTTAACTTTCCCTGCAATACATGGTAATGTATAGGGAAAGTATTGGAATCGTCGAAAATCGCAACTCGAGTTTTCGACGGATCTACACGTTTCGAGACCTCTAGAATACGAAAAAACCATTTTTAGCGTGACGTCTGTGTGTGTGTCTGTGTGTCAGTCTGTGCAGATTTTTTATCCATTCTAACTAAAAAACTAATTGACCGAACTTCATAAAATTTGGTAGGTAAGTCACTTGTGGGCGAATCTGGGGCTGATTAGTTTTGGGTATGGTTCGGGATAAAAGAACCCGCCTTTTTTGCGAAATAGCCCACAAAAGCTTGTATCCACTCTAGCTGAAATCTAATGGAACGAATTTCACAAAATTCAGTAGATAAATCACTTGTAGGACACTCTGGTGCTGATTAGATTTTGGTATGATTCAGAAAAAAGCCCTTTTTTGCAAAATGGCCCGTAAAAATCACCAAAATCTAAAATAAAAACTACATATGCTTAAATATATTCATGAAATGCTTGTTTAATACGTAATTTTTAACAAAGAAAAGAATAAGACCAACCCTATTACACTAAGTCTAGCCGTTCTCGAGATATTTTAGGTTTTTCGTATTTTCTCTACGCCACCTATGAAAAGAAGTCCAGTTTTCAAATGAGAACGAAAATTGAATTAAAAGTGAATTAAATGTAATTAAAATAAAGAGAACGTGAATATAAATCTGCAGGGAAAGTAATGTGCTGCCACATCAGATTTTTTGCTATTGTCATCATATACCCCACTATTATTCAATTTCCGTAAATAATATTAATTCAGTATTACAATTTGAGAGTTTTTATCCAAATAGGTGGTGCCACCGCTGCTGTAGTTTTATAACTACAGCGTCAGTGGTGCCACTTACTGGGACGGAAAAGAAGTGAAGCGAGAAACCGTTATGAAATTCAGAAACATAGGGCAGGAGATTTAAGATACAGGTGATTTAAGACAGTTAAACTAGAGAGGGTTGCACACAATTCTGTTAGGTTTTGATAAGAACACTTCAAAATATCAAAGCAACAAATGCATCTTCTAAGCTTCTCCTATTTTTAAAAGCAGGAATAGCAGTTTGTTTTAAACATTATTTTGGGATATAATAACGGAGATGAACTAATCTTTTCAATGCCGTCTTTTAATTGTTGACATTCCAGCTTATTTTAATAAAAAAGGTTTCTTAGAATTTTCACGGATTGAAAAGATAATTAAAATCACAGACCGGAATTTTAATTAAATATTGTCACTAATTAAATACTCCGGCCACTCAAATAGCGGCTGTAAACCCTAGGGTCAGGCGAGTTGTCTGGTGCTCGACTAATTAAATACTGAAGCATTGGGTGCCCTATTGAAGAGTTTCGTTGAAGTACGGTTAGGAACGACTTATAATTTTCAATTAAGAGCTTATAATTATTTTCTTTACGCCTTTGATGTAGAATTTCAAAAGAAAATGAATTACGAAATGAAAACCTTAAAAAAATTCAAAGAGAAACTTCAAGTAAAGCAGGATAAAAAATATGTTTTGCACATGACTTTCACCACAGACTCATGTTTGATGTTTTTTCTTTTGTAGTTTATGTTCAAAGAAATGAGATATATTTCTCTCATTGAAAATAAAACATGAAATCAGGGCTTTTTCTTCTGGGTATTCATGGGTATACGACGTATATCCACTTTTATTTAAACAGCTTTTCTTTAATTTATTTGACATTTTAGCTATTTTTTGGCATTTTGCATAAAATATTTCTTCGCAGGAGACAGTGTGACTGGATAAACAATTATAAACACCATTAGAGTCCAACATACTTTAAATTTATTTTAATTTAATAATTTCTTTTATTCGTGAAAAAGTACATACTTTATTTTTTAGTAGAAAATGTTGCCCGGGATTTAAGATGCAGACCTCTGATTGAAACTGCACCAAAACTCTCAGCGAATTTTCGAAAACCGAACGCAACGCCGGGTACATTTTTAGTAATAAATGAAAATGCCCGCATCCCCAAATATTTCGCTTCCCATAGTAACCAGTAGCTAACACTCCGCGATTCCAGACAGATGTTTTAGAAAGATCTACGATTGATGTCTGATTGGTACTTTGTGACGTCACGAGTCTTTTCTACTGACCTTAGAAGCAAACTTGTTTCCCGCTCTTTCTTGTTCGGGAATGAAATGAACAAAGAAAAAACGCCTCGTTCAGTATTAAAAATGGGATTCTGTTCACCTGCTAAAGCATATTTAAAAATTGTGAGATGGTGCATTATAAAAATCCTAATTAATGAACTCATACTGTAAGAGCAAAATATTTACATTGGAGCAGTATGTAATATTTATAAGAACTGTTGTTAAATTATGAAAACCAGATTATCAGTCAATATTTTTTATAACGGGATTTTAAAATCGATTACGTTTGCAAAACACGAAAAGTATATATTTTTTTTAAATTCGCGAAAACTCGTTTTTTAAAAGCACGGATTCTGTTAAAAGTTCGTTTTAAAGAGAATTATTTGATCTGTCCGATGATGTTAAGGCGGAAAATCGATAATATTTTCAATCGTTAAGGAACCTATTTGTGCGAAAATCATTCAAAAGGGAGCTTCAACTATAAAACTAATTAATAACTAGAAACTAAATTAATAATCTGAAAACTAATTTGAATTTAAAAAAATCCCAATAAGGCGTTTTCTCGGGAGCCGAGGTACCTTTGTGCAAAATTTCATGGATGTACGATGCTTAGATTTTTCGCTACAGACGGCACAGATAGACAGAAAGAAATATAAGCATATTCTTTTATTACTATAGAAGATAGTATTTATTCACAGCAGCGTAACTAGGGATTTTAGCTCCATAAGCAAAACATGTAAATGTTCCCCCTCTATAAAAAATAAATAAAAGCATTTGAGAATAATTACATTACTATCCAAACAATGGATTGTGTTTTGTTTACTGTATTAATATCTTGAGTAGTATCCATAATAATTGGATAAAGAGGGCCAAAGTTACTGTTTTCAGTCAGATTTTTAAAAAAATATTTTGCAACATCTCTCCTGATAATTCCTGATAATTGTTTTTTATTCATTTGCTAGAATTATTAGAAATATTTTCTTGGGAATATTTTGTATTTCATCTTACAAGTTATTACTTTGACTTTAGCCTGCAGTTTATATTTAGTTAAATAAGTAAATTAAATGAGAAATAATAAAACAGTGGAAAATTCTTCACTTAAAGAAGTTAAAACTCTTAAATTTCTTTTATATCTATTGCACTGTGTCAGTGATATTAATCTCTACTACTTTCCTTATATGCATAATATAATGTATAAAATATTGTAATGGGGTCGAAAACTGGAATTCGAGTTTTCGACGGAAGAACACGTTTTAAACATCCATGAACTCGAATCGAACGATATTGAGGTGATCTCTGTGTGTATGTGTGTGTGAAAGCATGTGTATGTGTGTGAAAGAATGTGTATGTATGAAAGTATGTGTGTGTGTGAGTATGAAAGTATGTGTGTGTATGTGTGAAAGTATGTGTGTGCGTGTGAAAGTATGTGTATGTATGTAAGTATGTGTGTGTGTGTGTGTGTGTGTGTGTGAAAGTATGTGTGCGAATGAAATTATATGTGTATGGGCAAAAGTATGTGCGTGTGTGTGCTTCTTTCTGGCTGATTCTTGTGTTTTTCGTGTTTATTTTTTATTTCCTTGTTACAATCCTTTAAAATAATTCTATGTTAATGAAAGCAACTCACAGCAGTATGAACTGCAGCAGTATGAAAGCAACTCACAGCAGTTAATGAAAGCAACTCACAGCAGTAAAATAAACGTGAAACATTGACAGTGATGAATTGTTTTATTTATGGAATTTTTTTTGTACAGAATTACACCAAAACTACTAAAATTGAAATGCATCATAAAACACTATGGGGAAAAACATAAGCCTTACTTAAAATGTTCAATATATTGCACTATTGAAAAAGGCCTGCATCGCCTGCAAATAAATATATTTCACAATATATTACCTAAACTTCATTTGGAAAATAACATTGAAATGATATACAATATGAAAAATATTCAAGATCTGTTTTAGTATTAGATTTGTTGCATTCGATGCGAATTGAACGAATCTTCAACGAATGAAAGGAATCACTAAATTAATACAAATGGAATAAAAAAATTGGCGTAAAAAATCAAGGTTTAGAAAGTTATGATTCTAATGATTCTATGATAGTCGTAACAGCAAATGTATTTTAACTCGTCACACGGTTTTCAAAAAGAGAAACGCTAGTGCAAACACATTAGAAGATTGGAATCGCCACAGCATTACATCCAAGAGGGAAGACAGTTTATTTTTGTCTTTTGTCACACATTGCTAATTGCAATTTTTATTACTAAAACAATAAAAATGGACAATATTCGTTAGAAAAATCAAATCCACCCAGAGTGTGGGAATATTTTTGCTTTCATTTCAGGCGTACAAATGGCAGAGGATGTAAAAGTTTGTAAAAATTAAAGCTTTGTTTTATGTAGAAAACAATTTTGACAATACGGACAGAGAATGTAGTAAGTATCTACAATCAGGGTAAGCAACCTTATCGTCTGTCATTAAATGCGACACATATAATGTTGAAAGATGACGGAGTCATATTCTCCCCCATTACCTGCATTTCATTCTATTAATGCAGTTGTACTATTTGAGCTTCAATTTCAAAGCAGCATGCGTTTGGTCCAAGTGATATTGATGCTCATATGCTTTTGTCTATAATTTAGGGAAAACTTATTAAGCAAAATTAAATTCCTTAAGCTGGAGACGTATGTCAATGCTATAATGCTTGCCTATAGACCTGAGGCCAAATTCTGGCACTACAAAGTTGGTCTTTCACGCTTTAGCTTATGCCTAGATTTATTTGTGTCTGGAAATGCAATTAATTATTGAGAATCAGGCAATAGTCATGTCATTTCGGAAATACTATGGAAACTTGGATCAAGTATCCTTTTAAAAAATATTTCCCACAAATATTGAATTGGCTGTCAATTTTGTTTCAGCCATAAAGGTTTCTATCATATTATTTAGAAAAACAATTTTGATGCGGAATATTTTCCGAATATTTTGAAATATGCATATTAACTGTAGTTGACCTGATACATAAAATTAAAATTTTCGAATGCTTTGGCTTAGATATTTTCATACTATGAATTATCATACCATAAATGAATATTTTTTTACATAGAATCTTAATTCAAATAGTTTATCATTCATATAATCAGTTACCTTTAAAATAAATTTTCGAGAAATGAAGAATGTTTCCATGCAGTATTCAAGATCCAATAAACCTACTACGATAAATGTAAATGGAATTTCGTGAGTTTTAAATCTGCTCGAATATTCAAATATGCTTTTAGCTTCGACGTTCGGTTGCCAACCCTTGATCTCTAATGAAGATACTAATCTAATAGCATAATTTATATTGCAAGTAAAATATGTGCAGTTTCATGATAGTATTCAAAAAGTTTTAAACTCGTATTTATCGTTCTTGAAGTGAACGCGTTCTCACTATTAAGGCTACGACATAAAGGAGCTTGCACTCTTTTCGTACAAATTGGTTCCAAACCAACTAGTTGCCTTCTTTAGCTCTTGATGAATGAAATGTTTATGAGAAAATAATTGGAGTGATTTCCAGTCTGTAGTTATCTGGCCCTTAGGAGGAAATCTTAATGCATTTTTAACTTTTAAAATTAAGATAAGAGGCCCCAATATGGCCCATCGTCGTTTCGGCTAGTTTTTACTATTGGTTAGTTTCCATGGAATCCGCTAGATTGCATCACAAACTAGACCTTTATTAAGATAGAGAGTGAGAGTATGCGGGCCAGTTTAATTCCAGTTTTATGGGTAACGCCATTAGCAGCTGTATTGAGATTTCCATAAGAAAAGAAACCTCTTATTATTTTTTCAATTTGAGAAATATTTCGTATCATTATCTCTTTTTAACGCATAATTTAATGTAAAACTGAATAGTGTAGCTATGTTAATCTATTTTAAGATACAATTAGTGCTTATATCGTATCTGATTATTTGGCTCGTTTGTTTGGGTGAAAACGAAGAAAGTAAGAAGTGCGTAATATGGCCCAGGTACCTATTCTACCAACTTCAAAGGGTGTCACTCAAAACAAAAGACCAAGGGATTTTTTCTTACCCCAGAAGTGAAATATGACACTATTAAGCATTTTGATTTTTAAAAACTTTTTCGTCCACATGACATGCACGTGTTTTAAACTTTAAATATTGTAGTTATTTTTGAATAAGTTTTCAGGAATTTACATTTCTTATAATCGGGTCTGTCAACCAATGTGTGCCTTAGTTAAAGCAATAAAGACTTCTTGGGGTTCTTTTTGTTACTTCCAGAAAATTTTTTGCAATTTTTCCATAATTTATGAAGTAGGCCATATTGAGAGTACCCTGCTCCCAATATTGCCCACATATTATTTTTCATAGTTGGGCTTATTGCATTTAAGTGGCAGTCATAAAGAACCAGGTACTGTGTCAGATGCCCACTTAACCCATCTAACCAACATCTTACTTATTTCTTAGAAGATATTTTTGCAGTCGATCAAAAATTAATCAAGTTGCCCTTACTGGCGTCTCTAAACTTATATACAGAAATCGTTCCTTTACAGAATGTTTATAAACACTAAAACTTAAAACGTTTGTACTGAGGTCATTTCAAAAGTTTCGTGTATTATACTGTAAAATAAAAATATAAGAAATCTGGGCTGGATATTTCCGAATAGGTCCGTCCGTATACGTATATAATTTTAATCAATGGAATCACAAGCACTGTCTAACACTCATACTACCTATATATGGTAATGCAATGAGTAAGGAGATGTATACACTAGAAGATGGTGGCACACCCTGAAAACTGAGTTGTGAAAGTGAACTTGCAAGTCGCGTCCAATTTAGAATTAAACGCAGTTCTTTTATTAATTTTCTTTTATTAATAATACACGAAGCAGCATCACTTGTACATTTCAGCAGGAAATATATCCAAACTGGTCGGTCGACCTAAAATGTCTGCGGCTTCGGTCTCACGTCAGGAGTCCTCAGAAATATTCAATTAATGGAATGAATGAACGGGGACAAAGAGGATCGTTCCGCTGACTGGGGAATAGCACATGAACATTAAATCAGATTCACGAAGGAAGCTGATTATTCGTGTAATTAACGTTGACCAGTAAGGAAGATATTACTCTAATGGAGTGGCTTTATTCGCCACTTGGCAACGTTAGGAGAATATTGATTCACAAAGTATTTTTGACATCGAGTTTTGACAAAGGGTGTGGCAACAGGACAACACACACAAATGAAATTTGAAAGATGGATTTGTGTATAACTTGTTGAAAACATTTAAAGTTTATGAAAAGGGAGATGCTGCCCACACTTAGAAAAAACCGTAAGTAGTCAATCAGTATTGAGTATTAGCATGGTGTACAATTTATATAGGCCATTTATGAGACCACTTCTAAAGGCATTGCCTGTTGTTCTCCAGCTATTTATCTGTAGCAGCAGCCGACTCTGTTCCTGCCAAAAACATCGATCGAAGATGCTAGGAATCGGTACTCGAATTATAAGTTCGGATCCGAATCTAGTTTTTGGTCTAACCTTATAATGTTGGTCTTGTAAGCTCCTGGTCTTGAGTTCGAGCTTAGCTCGGGACCATCAACCTCCATTCCTCCACATCTATAGGTAATGTGTGCTCACCAATGGTATCCATCCATCGGTGAGCACTTTTATATGAATAAGAATGATCATTTTTATATGAAAAATAATGTGTCCCGAAACATTTCTTAATCAAGTTAGGTAAACTCAGCTCGACGAATTTTGAATTTCATTGTTGTTTTTGCATCCATACGTGGAAAAAAAAATCTTGGCAATCTTTCTCGGATTATATATGGATAATAGATGAGGTCATTAGGACAGTTCAAATGAACGCTAGTAGCACTAATCTCACATTTGTTATACAGGTGGTTTGAGGCTAATAAGCGTTAAACAAGAGTCACAATTCACTAAACTTCTGAAATGTCCTTAGTGACCAGAAATGTTAAATTGTGGATATTGACAGCATTGGACAACAAATATTTAAACTCACATTTGTTATACAGGTGGTTTGAGGCTAATAAGCGTTAAACAAGAGTCACAATTCACTAAACTTCTGAAATGTCCTTAGTGACCAGAAATGTTAAATTGTGGATACTGACAGCATTGGACAACAAATATTTAAACTATTAATTTTAGAAATACGAGCCATAGAAATTATTAAAGATCCTTTCAGTTTAAAGGTTCGGTAACCTAAAAATTGGGAAGCACTTTCTAAATGATAAAATGTTAAATCTTATTCAAGAATACGATTGTTTTGTATTTTATACTAAAAACAAAAGTAATTATTTATTGATTATAATTTTTATTAGTTCCCGCAAGCTTTTCTAATAGTGTTCATAATTGAAGACAAGAGTATTACAGCTTTAAAAGTCTGAAAATATCAAAATATTCTTTATGAATAAAGTTTTGATTTATGTGATTTGCATTTTCTTAGTTATGGAAAAATATAGATCTAAAAACTTAAAAAGATGTTTCAAGAACTAAAAAGTTATTTTAACCTCTGAGAGTTGGCAATAACTTCAATAAATTTGGAAAATGATATCCATGAATTTTACTGAGCAAAAAATAAATAAAATCGTTAATGTTACTATTAATTATCCAATTTTATTGATATATTGATAACTGACTAGAAAAACTTAACTGACTAGATTTATTATTTAGAGCACATATACATCTTGAGTAATGTGAGACATTTTAAATAATGACAAATTTTACAATGTTTAAAGATATAACTTATGTTTGACTAGACAACATCTTATTGAATTAACATCCTTGGTCATCACAACTTTGGAACAAATATAAAAGCTTTGTAAATTTATTATGTCCTTTTAAACAGAACTATTTACCATATTTCTGCTGCGATATATAGTCTCTTTAAAGTAAACAGTTTCACAGATTCGTGTTAAAAGTTTCGCCTGCGATATATTTTGTTATCAACACCAAGTCTCCACAAATTGAATGTAAGAAAATAATACCATAAAGAAAAAGAACTTATTTATTCCCTTTTGAACAAATTTCCCTTTCTTTTTAACTTATCATGTTCACCAGAGATGCAGACTTTCAATGAAATGATGCAAGGCTTAAACAAATTCTTGTGTGTATAGTGTTAAGAATTGAACACTCAAGAGTTTAGTGTTTTGAAGTGGGGTTAAAGCACAGGAAATTCATAACTAGAGAAACTACATCTGAAAATATCTCTGAAAAATGCCCTTTTTCATCTTAGTGATGTTATACAGAAAAACTGACCAATCAAATTCGAATTGTGTAAAAGAGTGAGTGTGATCTAAAATTCTCCGATGATACAAAATATATCAAACATTCGAATGTATTTCATAATCAGCATATCTACATCCGCCTTTAAGTAATAAATTAATAAAATGTTGCAGTTAAGCCTTTTCTAAAGAGATTAGATGATATCCACGAAAATACTCAAAATAAGCTAGATAACATAATAATAGCAATTGAAGTTCAATAAATAATTTGGACAAGAAAGACAATACAAAATCCCTAACGGAAATATCTAGATACAGTAATTATCAATTTTCATGTCATTGCACCGAACACAAATGAGATTTAACAAACACATGCATCCTAAACATTATAGTTTCACTTATATTGAGATATACATGAGCAATGCTCTAACCGAAAAACAGGCACATGATGTTCATAGATGTTCATTTCAAATACACCAGCTGCACGAAGAGACCTAAACTGCTTTCTGAACACTTCAACGAACGTTAACGACAAGAAACACATTTGAGTAAATAATTATTTCCAATTGAATGCCACTTTTTCAAATAAGACCCACAGTTCAATGTAAAGGACACAATCATCCAATGCAAAATCATGCAGGTTGTTTTTTAAAACAGTTTAGGCCCACCGTTATTTTGTCAGAATGTGAAGCAAACACCAGGGTTCACATCTTGCGTAGATGACGTTGCAGTGGTTTCAGATATTTTTTGTAGTCCGTTTGTCCCCCAAAATCTTTTTAGAAATCAAATTTCAGTTCTGTCCGTCGAAGGATTCGAACATAAAAAATAGTGGCCGCGACCTGTCCTCTGCAGACCGATCACATGATCAGACATTTCCCTTTCTCTGCCCAAGGGTTGTTTTTCTTGTCGGGGGCGTGGATCAAGGGATCTGTGCGTTCATTCTCCTCTATATAATCTCGTAGCCTGGAAAGAAAAAGAAACAGAATAAATATCCTGCGTCGGACAGATAACAAGGGATTCATCAATAAATAACTCAAAAATAAAAGGGAGAGAAAAACAATTATTTGTTTTGTTCAGAATTCTTCAAAATGTTTTCGCTAAGATATGCTTTGATAACTATTATAATGTTGTAAGAGGAAAGTAAATAAAGCACAGCACTATTTAAAGGGAATAAAATAAATGTATAGTGCCATCAATCAATTTTAGAAGCAATAAGAGCTTCTTTCTTCAGGATAAATGATATGGATCACTTTTCCCCCAAAACAAGAAAATGTCTGACAGACATTCACTTAATTAACGTAACCGTCAACGTTAACAGATTATTGTTATTATTATTTGTACTTATTTTTAAAGCTCAATAAATCCTTTTGTTTGCTTTTTAAAGGAACTTTCTTATCAATTTTTACTATGCCTATAATGCATAGCAAATATAGTGATAAGCGTGTGTTTCTGAAAACACACAGAAACACCGATGCAAAATGTCTCTCAAATAGTTCACAGGTTCTAGAATACTCAGAACATTTAAATACTCGAATTGGTATTGCTATACCTCAAGAGGATTAGATTCACGAGATGGACGACCGGAATTGGGACACCGCAGAAGACCTTCAAAGTAGATCAAGAAAAATTATATTCGTCAAGAAACTCTACTTTTCTCTGTAACCGAGTTCTGATATAAGAATAATCTATAAAATGTCTTCTGTATATCAATGTAATCTCTACTGTGAAAAATGATGGCCCCTAATGGCCTCAAAAACGATTTTTGTCAACTGCATGATTCCCTAGCCGAGAAACGACCGTTGTGTTTCAAGCTCAGAGTTTGATATACCACAAAAGTGCCACTTATGGTCCTATCCCAAATTCAAAATTGATTTAGTGGCTCATTTAAATACAAGCACTAAGCTCAGCAGAACTGGCGATATCGCTATCTTCCAAATTCACATTTGTTTGATAGCTAATTTGGATGTTAAACACTAAGTACAGCAGAACTGGAGATATCGCCATCTACCAAATCCAAATTTGTTTGATGGATAATTTAGATGCTAAACACTACGTACAGCAGAACTGGCGATATCGTCATCTTCCAAATTCAAATTTGTTTGATAGATAATTTGGATGTTAAACACTAAGTACAGCAGAACTGGGGATATCGCCATCTACCAAATCCAAATTTGTTTGATGGATAATTTAAATGCTAAACACTACGTACAGCAGAACTGGCGATATCGTCATCTTCCAAATTCAAATTTGTTTGATAGATAATTTGAATGTTAAACACTAAGTACAGCAGAACTGGCGATATCGCCATCAACCAAATTCAAAATTTGGCGGCTCCTCAATGCTTTACATTAAGTGTCGAACTGGATTGGTTATGCAACGGTAGACAATCAGAGATTGTCTGCTATCGAATGGCGATTCAGTTCGCCAGGTGAGGGATTCTAAGTTAGTTATCTATGTATATACTATATGTATTGTAGAAAACACAAAAAATGGGCCCAGATTTATAATAAATTTAGATAATACGTTACAATAATACTCTGCACTACGTTACAATATCCACATCCCCGATGGTAGGGGGATAGGTTCGAACTCGGAACCTTTAGATTGCTGATCTCGCGCTATGCCGTCAGGCCCAAAAGAATTCTTCAAGGCCGAGGTAATAAACGGGGATGCCATTCGTAGCCGTGAGTGACGCAATACAGCCCCGCCACACAATTAAAAAAATCTGACATTATTTTTACGAGTTAAATTTTTGTGGAATAGGGCTTTTATTGAAATTTTATTACTTATTCTAATAAAGAAACGTATTCTACTGTTCACAAACATAACTTGGTAATCAACCCACAGCTAAGAAATTCTGCAAAGTGATAGTCCAGGTCAGGTACAGAATATCTCGGAGAATTTCTTGAAATATTTGATTTAGTTTTTTAATTATTTATGTTGAAGAGTAAATTTTGAGTGATTTTCACACAAATCGGTTCCGTAACGATCGAAAATATTATCATGGTTAAATTTCTTCATAACGGCTTTTGAGCCAAATCAGAGCAGCCCATACAAAATGTGGGTTCATTACAAACATTTATCACAAGCTCCCTCCCTATTTGATTTCTTTTTTTGTGTGATTTTTTTCAATTTCTTCTCTCTCAAAAAATTTCTGGGTAATCCGGGCCTCCTTTCGAGCTCTTGTCCCTTGACTCCAGTGGTGTCCTCCTATGGGCAGTTCTGTCCGAATTCGAGAAAAATTATAATATATTACAACTCCTTCATATTTTTTTAGAACATCGATATAGTACGCGTATTTTAGACAATTTCGTATTTATTTTCTGTTATCAAAGAATTGAAGATGCACGTAATTTTAATTTTTAGTATGAATATAATGTGATATCTGTACATTTTAATAAAAAATATTACTTTATTTTTGAATTTTTTTATGAATTTTTAGGTGGGTCTATAAAAATTGACATGCGCAATTGAAAGGGTAAATAACACTTCTTTCACCTGCAAGACAGCGTATGCTTGGAGGTTGCTATATTAAGAGTAATGCATTTGTTACTATGAAGGTTGTCCGTTAGCACGGTTGGCAATAAAATGAAAGGAGTTCAGGAATGATTTTTGTTCAAAGAAGGTCTTTTCAGAAATTGAGTAATGTTATCTATGTCTGTATTATTTACCTAGCGGCGATTATTTAGGACCTAAGAGACTCTGGATAATTCGTTCCGTATTTTAATGAAGAAACTTATGAATATAGTTCCTAAAAATAGTACATACACATAAGTTGCAACATTCTTCTAGGGCATAAAATATTCCTCTACATCAGAGGAAGCCTTTCAGCTGCGTAATCCAATTTGGGCATTAATACTCTTCTTGAAACTGTCCCGTTTCTTAAAAGCTTTCTAAATAATTTCAGATCATCATACGCAACAACGAAAAAGAAAATAATGAAATTATCGTCTAGGATGCAATGATTTTTGTTGCCAAAAGTTATAATATTGATACTAAATGATGAAAATCTGATGTAAACAGCACATGACTTTCCCTGCAGATTCAAATTCATTTTGTAATTTATTTTATTTCATTGTGCACTACATTGAGTTTAATTGCTGCAAATAACATGGATACTTTCCTGATATTATATCCAATTTGCTTTTTCATTGCCTCTTCGTTTCATTTGGCAACTTAATTCACTTTACATTCTTCAGGACCTCAAAATAAAAAATCTGATGTGGGCAGCACATGACTTTCCCTGCAGACTTATATTCGCGTTCTCTTTATTTTAATCAAATTTATTTCACCTTTAATTCAATTTTCGTTCTCATTCGGTAACCGGACTTATTTTCAAATGTGGTGTAGAGAAAATACGAAAAACTAAAATATCTCGAGAACGGTTAGTCCTAGTGTAATGGGGTTGATCTTATTCATTTCGTCGTTGAAAATTCCGTATAAAACAAGCACTTAATGGATATATTTCAGCATACGTAGTTTTTTATTTTAGATTTTGTCGTTTTTGCGGGCCATTTTGCAAAAAAAGGCAGGTTATTTTCTTCCGAATCATACCAAAATCTAATCAGCACCAATGTAACCCACAAGCGACTTATCTACCAAATTTTGTGAAGTTCGGTTTATTAGTTTTTCAGTTCAGACAGACACACAGACACACACACAGACGTCACTCTAAAAATAGTTTTTTCGTATTCTTGAGGTCTCGAAACGTATAGATCCGTCGAAAACTCGAGTTGTGACTTTCGGTATGATTCCAATACTTTCCCTATGCATTACCATGTATTGCAGGGAAAGTAAAAAAGACAAAATCTCGAGAAAGGTTCATTCTACAGTCATCGAGTTAGTTTTATTCGTTTGGCTGCAAAAGTTACCTGAAGAAAAAGTACTTAATCACTATATTTCAACATACACACACACACACACATATTATTCATTTTAGTCATTTATTTCAGATTTTCACTATCTTTGAGGGCCATTTCGTAAAAAAGGGTCGGTTATACTTTTCTGAATCATATCATAATCAAATCAGCATCAGAATAACCATTAGGGGACTTAACTACTAAGTTTTAAGAAATTTTAATGAATAGTTTTTTAACTATCATTTTCTCAAAATTAAACATTTACATATCTCGAGAATGGTTCCTTTTAGAGCAATGGGGTGGATCTTATTCCTTTCGTCTTCTAAAATAACGTATAAAACACGCATTTAATGGATACATGTGAACATATATATTCTTTTAGTTTAGATTTTTGTGGGCTATTTCGTAAAAACGGTGGTTTCTTCTTTACTGAATCACACCAAAATTTAATCAGCATCAGAATATCCTACAGATGACTTATTTACCAAATTTTGTAAAATTTAGTTAATTAGTTTTCTAGATAGAGTGGATACAAGAGATTTTTGCAGGCTATTTCGCAAAAAGAGGCGGGTTCTTTTATCCCGAGTCGTACCCTAAACTAATCAGCAACAGGGTCACACAAGTTACTTACCTACCAAATTTAATGAAATTTGGTCGATTAGTTTTTGAGTTTGAGTGGATATATACATTGCACAGACAGACACACAAACAGACACACACACACAAACACACACTGACGTCATGCTAAAAATAGTGTTATCTACCAAATTTTCTGAAATTCGGTCCATTAGTTTTTCAGCTAGAGTGGATACAAGCTTTTGCGGGCCATTTCGCAAAAAAAGTCGGGTTCCTTTATCCCGAATCGTATCCAAAACTAATCAACACCAAACTCGCCCACAAGTGACTTACCTACCAAATTTTATGAAATTTGGTCAATTAGTTTTTTAGTTAGAGTGGTTACAAAATCTGCACAGACAGACACACAGACAGACAGACAGACAGACACACAGACACACACACAGACGTCACGCTAAAAATGTTTTTTTGTATTCTAGAGGTCTTGAAACGTGTAGATCCGTCGAAAACTCGAGTTGCGATTTTCGGCATGATTCCAATACTTTCCCTATACATTAACATGTATTGCAGGGAAAGTAAAAATCTGACGTGGGCAGCACATGACTTTCCATGCAGACTTATATCCACGTTCTCTTTATTTTAATTAAATTTATTTCACTTTTAATTCAATTTTCGTTCTCATTCGGTAACCGGACTTATTTTCAAAGGTGGGTAGAGAAAATACGAAAAACTAAAATATCTCGAGAACGGCTAGTCTTAATGTAACAAGGTTGGTCTTATTCTTTTCTTCGCTAAAAATTACGTATTAAACAAGCATTTAATGGATATATTTGAGCATATGTAGTTCTTTAGTTTAGATTTGGACGATTTTTGCGGGCCATTTTGCAAAAAAAAAATGCAGGTTATTTGTTTCCGAATCATACCAAAATCTAATCAGCACCAGGGTGTCCCACAAATGACTCATCTGCCGAATTTTGTGAAATTCGGTCCATTAGTTTTTTAGTTAGAGTGGATACAAGCTTTTGCGGGCTATTTCGCAAAAATATGCGGGTTCTTTTATCCCGAATCGTACCCAAAACTAATCAGCACCGGACTCGCCCACAAGTGACTTACGTACCAAATTTTGTGAAATTCGGTCCATTAGTTTTTTAGTTATAGTGGATACAAAATCTGCACAGACAGACAGACAGACACACAGACACACACACAGACGTCACGCTAAAAATGGTTTTTTCGTATTTTAGAGGTCTTGAAACGTGTAGATCCGTCGAAAACTCGAGTTGCGATTTTCGACATGATTCCAATGCTTTCCCTATACATTACCATGTATTGCAGGGAAAGTAAAAAATAATGAAATTATCGTCTAGGATGCAATAATTCTTGTTGCCAAAAGTAACAATATTAATACTAAATGGTAAACATTGAAAGTGGCTCTAATCTGAAGGAACTGATATGGTTGTACGTGGATAACATATTGTAAAATGATCAATAAATAAATCTTCAGCAATAAATTAATAAATCTTCAGCAATGTTCAGTAAGTTTATTTGATTTTTATAGATCCATTTGTTTAATTTACAGGCATTTAAAGCACTACGAATTACTCGATACTTGTTTATAGCTAGCAAGTACTTTTAGTTTTCTTTCCATTTCATCTGGATATTCCGACCCTAGATTTTAAGTCAGAATATCACTTTCTTTTACTAATTTGTTTGGCGATATATATAAGCTAAACTTATATAATACTAGCAGCATACCCGTTCTTCGTACGGAGTATATAATATAAAGAAATTTATAATTCGCAATCATGTGCAAATTCTGTTAAAATATTAAATTTATTGCTCATAAAGAGAAGTTTAAGAATATCTGTTCTCACTATGCAAAATTATCTTCACGGACAGATCTGAAGAATAAAACATCCTGGCCCCTTTTGTAAGCAAATTTAAAAAAAAAAGGAAATTGAATCAATATATGCAACCCCGTATACTACTTATATTGTCGCAGATTAGAAAATATGCCAGTGTGTTAGTAGAAGCTTACCCGTATTGCAATATGAGTCTCAAAAATATTTGCCAAACTAAAAGAGATGACGTAAAAAATTGAAAGTATCAAAAATCCCCGTAATCTTAATACCAGAAGGACGTAATTGATACCAATATATGCCAATATATATCAAAATATATGCCAATATACCTGCACTACTTATATTCTCGTAGATTAGAAGATATACCCATGCATTTGTAGAAGATTACTCGTACAACGTACTATATATGAGTTTCAACAATTTTCGTCATAATAAAACAATTCCATAATAATTTGAAAATATCAGTAATCCCTGAATCAACAGTCCCCGAAAATATCAATAATAATGATGTTTAAAACTGAAGACCGTAATTGATATTATCCAGTCAAAAACTCAATGTCAATGAAATTTATTTTATATACATATTTTTACTTTCCCTGCAATACATGGTAATGTATAGGAAAAGTATTGGAATCATGCCGAAAATCGCAACTCGAGTTTTCGACGGATCTACACGTTTCGAGACCTCTAGAATACGAAAATACCATTTTTAACGTGACGTCTGTGTGTGTGTCTGTGTGTCCGTGTGTCTGTCTGTCTGTGTGTCTGTGTGTCTGTCTGTCTGTGTATCTGTCTGTCTGTGCAGATTTTGTATCCACTCTAACTAAAAAACTAATGGACTGAATTTCACAAAATTTTGTAGGTAAGTCACTTGTGGGCGGTGCTGGTGCTGATTAGTTTTGGGTACGATTCGGAATAAAAGAACCCGCCTTTTTTGTGAAATGGCCCGCAAAAGCTTGTATCCACTGTAGCTAAAAAACTAATGGACCGAATTTCACAAAATTTGGTAGATGAGTCACGTATTTGTCCCCCTGGTGGTGATTAGATTTTGGTACGATTCAGAAAAAAATAACCTGCCTTTTTTTGCAAAATGGCCCGCAAAAATTGCCAATATCTAAAATAAAAAACTGGGTATACTCAAATATATCCATTAAATGCTGATTTAATACGTAATTTTTAACGACGAAAAGAATAAGACCAACCCCATTACACTAGGACTAGCCGTTTTCGAGATATTTTAGTTTTTCGTACTTTAACTACGCCACCTTTGAAAATAAGCCCGGTTACCGAATGAGAACGGAAATTGAATTAAAAGTGAAATAAATTTAATTAAAATATAGAGAACATTAATATAAGTTTGCAGGGAAAGTCATGTGTTGCCCACATCAGATTTTTATTATTCAAATCGGAAAAGATTTAATAAAAATCGTATGCCGCATAACATATTGGATCCGTTGCTAAGCGACATGATATCATTTGCTTTAAATAAATTGATGGAAATCATATCATCTGAATAATGCACTCTCCATGGAAGGTTTGGCGACATTTTCGTCGATTTAGCGATAACTTAAAAAATCGCCAAATTTATCGCCAAGTGGTACTGTAGAACTGATAGTCCCATTTTGCGACAAATTGACGAAACATCATCACAATACTATCCCCTAACAAAACATAATTAATTTCATTTATTAAGCGCGATTTTATCAATTTCATGATATGTTTATGGATTTACAAATATTTTTATAAATTTGGTGATATTAAAAAAATTCGTTAAATGTGTTACTAAGTAGGATGGATGGATTGACCGACAAATGCTACAGAAACATCATTTCAGTACTTTATTCTAAAAAACCATATTTAATTTCATTGATTGATTGGGTCATTTTTATCAATTTGGAGACATTTCCACTAATTTGGTAAAGTTTAAGAAATGTTACCAAGTTATTTAGAGATATTCCTCTAAATTCGTAGCTCTGAATTTGCAGATTTGAAGAATAAAATATCCTGATCCCGTTTGTATATACTAAATGAAAACACTAAAATTGTATTAGAAGATACATACACCCGTTCTACTCTTTTTCTGCTTCAACAATCGGCTAAATGCATTTATTGAGTAAACACAATATATGAGTTTATTAGCTAAACATAATATATGAGCTTGAAATCTCTTTGCTAAAATAAATGAAAGTGATGTACGCAGTCCGCAATATATATAATTAAAAGAACAATCAAACCGTTCATTTATAAAATATATTTTACATCCATTTATTTATTATACAAATAGAAAAAATAATAATAAATATTAACAACACATTTAATTTCATTCCTTTGCCGAGCAACAGGATATAAGATAGAATCTTCCTCCTAAAGTGCGAAATTATATAGCCATTTTGATCTCTTTATACTTTACATCGTTAAGCTTGTGAAAGATGAACCATGGAGGTAGATTTTCCATTTAAATTCATGTTTCAAACAATTCATGTTTTCCTATAGTGACTAATTAATGCAAAAATCCTGCACCAAACTCGGAAATAAAGTTTTATTTCATTTTGGCGTTTTAAACAAACGATTTTCATCCTTTCCGTTTGGATAAACCACGGAGTTAGAGAGTAGATCTCCTAAGAAAAAGTTCCGTTTTTCATTAATATCTCGACAACCCCTGGTCTTAGAAACTCGAAATTTAAACAAAATTTATGGGGGGCTATTTCAAGGCTATCCACAAAATTTCATTAAATTCGGTTCAGTCGTTTTCCCGTGATGATGAGACAAACGAAAATTTCGTTTTTTACTAATATCTCGAGAACCACTGGTCGTAGAAACTCAAAACATGGGCTAAATTTTAAGTGGGGCTATTTCTAGACTACCCACAAAATTTCATAAAATTCGGCTCAGCCGTTCTCCCGTGATGATGGGACAAACAGACAGACAGACAGACAGATTTTCAATTTTATTTATATAGATATCTGACGATATTTGTGATTCAAGTTAACTCATAAACTTGTCTTAAGGCACATGAATACGTTCTTAAATGCGTGCTTGAATGCTTGTATTTCCATCTATTCTGTTCAAACATCATCCATCATTAAACATATTTAGAATCTCCAAGTTCATTTAACCGCGTAATCTTTTTAAAACAAAACAAATTATCTCTTTGAAGTGACCAATATTTTACCAAGGTGTAAGTAAATAGACTGAGCTGCAACACTCCCAATATTTTAAATATTACAAATTTCCCACCCATTGGAAAACCCAGCTTAAAATACTAAAATATCGAAATTGTAACTCCTACCAAAAACAAAGAGCTCGATATATTGCACTTATAGGGCTTTCAAGGAGATATGAATTCTTGTTTGCATCTAACAATTTTAGTTTTTAGGATATAAGTTTTACAATCTAGGAAACCTGAAAATTTTTAATCTTCTTTAACTTGATAAGACTATTACTCGAGACATATATAATAAAAAAAGCTGATTTAGAAACTTCTTTTCCTAATATTCGAAGATATTTCGAGTAAAATTAAGCAAAATGACAAAAAAAAAATGCAGTCATTCGGACGGATATATTTTAGTGTTAAAAACAAAGATCGATCTAATATCCAATTATATGCACAGATCAAACATTCGATTACGTTCAGAATCTATAGGGTGATTGTAATAATAGAGTATCAAATTATATTCGGAAACGCCTCACACACATACACACACACACACACACACACACACACACACACACACATGCACCCATTCCCAATAAAATATATACACAGACATAACCTCTAATACATTCGATATGAGCTCAAAGATGCCTAAAACGTGCTCGTCCATCAAAAAGTTGAATGTGAATTTTCAACCCCGTCACAATGCATTTTACCCTATCCTGTCACAGTGCTTTTCCCCTATAGCCAGGTTTGTAAGGAAAGTAATAAACTCTTCTTGGGGTAACTTAATATTAGAATCAATTTGCGTCATTTACTTCTCAGCAAATCTTCATAATTAAGCTGTGAAAGGAAGTCCCAAATTAGCTCCTTTGTTATTATTCTTCTTATTGCAGTACACAGATCTTAATTCAGCATTCCAGTCCTGCAAATCCTTTGTTACTTGCTAAACACTCTTAAGAAAAGAAAGAGTTCAAAGAATCCTCAAAGCTATTCCCTTACGATATCGTTTATACGGAACACACCCCTCTTTTGAATAAACTTGAAATAAGAGTTATCGAGACCATGAAGTAATTGAGGAGGACCGAAATTGTAGTTTATCTACTCAATTTAATTATATTTCATTATCTGCGTCAAGAGAATGTGAAAGATTGTTAAGCAGGACCACTTTAGGAGACTTGTTTTGGGATATTCTTAGGCAGTGTTTCCCAAATCTTCAATATTCGCGTACTCTTTTAAAGATAATGACCTTATCCTCGTACCTCTTTTTGAAACATTAATTTTATTGGTTTGCCCCCTTTTAAAGCATTATGTTATTGGCGTACCACTTTTTAAAATATTAATTTTATGGATGTAGGTCATTTACGTCATTGTACTTATTTTAGAAATATTAATTTAATGGACGTACACCTTTTTAAAATATTATTTTTATTATTGTACCCCTTTTAAGACATTAATATTATTGGTACCCCTATTTGAAACATTAATTTTATTGGTTTGCTCCTTTTTAAAGCATATTTTATTAGCGTACCCCTTTTTAAAATATTAATTTTATGGATTTACCTATTTTAGAAACATTAATTTAATTGTCATACACCATTTTAAATTATTATTTTTATTATTGTATCCTTTTTAAAACATTTGTATTATTGGCGTTCCCCTTTTAAAACATTAATTTTTTCGCGTACCCCTTTTTAAAACATATATTCAATTAGCGTTCTCCTTTTAGAAATATACATTTTATTTACGAACCCCTTTTCTGAATATTAGTTTGTTTGACGTGTTCGTATTAGAAGCATTCATTTTATGTGCTTATTACTTTCTTACATTTTAATGTTATCAACGTACCCCTTTTAAAGATTTATTGTATTAATGTACTCCTCCACGTATACGTTATAAAATTAATCTTTAAAAGGTACATTGGGGATGACGGAGAGCGTTTAAAGCAGGCTGTACATTAGATCCGGTGTATGTAAGTGTCATTTATTTCAGCACTTCGTGGGGAGGGGGGGGGGGGGGACAATAGCAACAATTTGCCAGTATGTGTCAGATAAATGTGTTTGCAACAATTTCATCGTTCATTCTTGCTCATTAGTGTAGACGATGTTCCACAACTTGTAATGACTTCTTTTCTTTTACTTCGCTTTATTGCAGAGTTGATTATTCCAACTTACAAAATTCATTTTTATTCAGTCAGTCATGGGCCTTTTAGTATAGATAAGAGATAGCGTGTACACTTATTGATCTTTCCTTACAGTTATTGGGATGCTTTTGGAGTTTTCTGGGAGCATTGTATTACAGATAAAGGAAGAGTGAAAGTATTTTATCATATAAATTAAATAGGGAACACTTATCAAGCTTCTCTTAAGAAACTAAGTTTCATTCTAACAAAGTATGAATAGTAACTGAATCTTCTGCCGAGAGACCGACATAAAGGAGCAATTCTATCCTTTCTTTTCATTTGAAGACATCATTACGAATTCTTAGAGCCGAAATTTGCAATTTTATTGTCCAATTCACTCTGTTAATGGTCGTAATAAGCTAAGATTCAAGTCTCGCTCTTGGGTTGTTCTATAGATTTGAATGAAGTGTCATCTTACATAGTAAAAGAATATGTTTTCTGTGGGTTGTGGAGTCTAAACAGTCTTTCGATTATTATTTCCCTCTGATTTCATTATAATTTGTGTTTACTTTAAACTAACAATTCTGACTGGTTCGGTTAGATAGACCAATCACCGAGCTAAGTAATATTTCTGCAATCCTGAGGAAGAACAGGTTTCGGATCGAAGGTAAGATAGGGGATTCAAGGGGAATATTTGATTGGGTGATTGTAGGAATTGGCGAAAGTTGAGTGCGAAAGTTGGACGGCAACCTGGTGGAATGGAACCCAACTGGATACCACTATGAATAGAAGGGTCTAGTATCCTGGGGTATCCACAATACGGTGCGACACGGAGAAAAGCCTTTATGTAAGCATAAAAGTTTTGTAACTCGTCTACTGTTAGCTAAGTATCACCATTCCCGTAAAAGTGTATTATATTATATAGTTGTGTCTCATTATGGGCGTGTGAAATACTGGTTGGGGTCTATGTTTACAGTTTATTTAAACAGCTGCTATATTTAAAGTGAAGTGCATAATAAATGTAGTTTGATTACATCAGTGCAACAGTGTGTTTTTGACTTGGGCTGAAAGGTTAAGGATATCAAGTTAATTTCGATTTGAGTTAGATCACATTTGACAGATTTAAATTAAACTCTCTGCAATGGAATCCGAACAGAATTAAGAGTCAGAAGGGTTCTTTACAGTGGCACCCGAACAAATCAACTGCGTAGTTTAGCGCATAGATTTTGGAGGTCTAAAAGTAACCCTAGTATTACTAGCTAGGATTCAGTAGACTTTGCGATATTGAGAGTTGGATGATCATTTCAAAATTAGGACGACAAACACCGCGCAGAATACTAACCTGGGTAAAAATAGTAGTATCAGGAGGCTAACCTGGGTAAAAATAGTGGTATCAGGAGGCTAACCTGGGTAAAAATAGTAGTATCAGGAGGCTAACCTGGGTAAAAATAGTAGTATCAGGAGGCTAACCTGGGTAAAAATAGTAGTATCAGGAGGCTAACCTGGGTAAAAATAGTAGTATCAGGAGGCTAACCTGGGTAAAAATAGTAGTATCAGGAGGCTAACCTGGGTAAAAATAATAGTATCAGGAGGCTAACCTGAGGTAAAAATAGCAGGAGGTGGTCAGTCAAACTATCAGTTGCCCTCCAATTTGACATTAGAGAGTAGATAATAGACATAGTCCACTTCGACAATAAGAGCTTGCAAACTCGTCCCAGTAACTTAACGGTAGAGCGTCCGCTATCCAGTTCGAAGATCCAGGGTTCAATTCCCGGCTGGTACAGCAAGGTTCTTTACAGTGTGTGCAAAGAACAGTGTCTTTCGTAGCGAAGAATCGAAACATCAGACTGCAAGGAAATTTGCTACGGAGTTGATTCACGTCCCCGTAATCGAGATTTTTAAAAATCGAATTAGTTTAAAAGTAATTGAATTTTGAAGACGAAAATCCCATTTTAAGCCATTTTGCGTAATTAATTCAATGATTTCTTTCCAGTTGCACAGGATAATTCAAAATAAGGCGTTTTGATTAAATCACATTCGTGTAGTCTCTGCGAAAAAACAGCTTATCGCATACTAAGTGTCTTTTGCTTTTAGATGTTCTATCTTTGAGAAATTGAAAGTTTTCATCCTAATTTTTTAATTTGCATTATCAGTATTCTACTAAAATTTGGCTAAAATCGGATGAAAATTCGCTAAGATAATACATTTTTAATTTTACTTCGGGAGTAAATGAACTTTTTCTTTTTATGCGTATTTTCGTAAGTATTTTCGTCGTGTTCAACGATCCAAAAGACACTTGCATTACAAATACCAGTACCCATGGACCGGTTTCGAGCTTATTATGCGCTCGTCAGCATGGAATAACTAATATCTGCAACGGCAGGAAGAAGTTTGCTATAAGCCACAAATTTATCGAATTTCAGTGGGAACTTCTATGGGAATTTAGGGAATGTCCCTTATAGGCGGGTTTTGTGTTTAGGAAACATAAATACTTAATAAGTCGATGTTGAAATCCCCATTAAAATCACATTGTTATAATTGAGCTGTCTAACATTTTTTTTTTCAAATTCACAAATAAAATCATTGAGAGGAGAATATCTGTGAGATCTGTATACCAGTGTTTAAAAATCATTAGCATGGTCTTTAAAAACTAAATTTATCATTGTGAGTATAAATCACAATTTCCCTTAGATCTCCTGCTCCCTGCAACATATATAAATCTGATGTGGGCAGCACATGCCTTTCCTGACAGATTCAAATACATCTGCTCTTTATTTCTTTAATAATTCATTAAATTGTGTTTAATTACACAAAATAACATGGATAATTATTTAAAGTGACACTAAATTTGCCCTTTTACTTTTTCTTTTACTTATAAGACCAACCCCATTATAGTATGGCTAACCCGCAAGATTCTTTTAAAAGCGAACGAATCAATTAATTAAATTTTATATTGAGTTGCAGCGTCCTTAGTTTTGTATAATCATGTCGTAGTCAATTATGCATATTGTACAGCTCCGATTTAAGCAATTGTGGTGTCAATCCTTAGTCGTGATTACAAAGAATAGTTATCGCAATAAAAAGCGGTTCTTAGATGTGGGTGCGGCTGCTAGTTTATGATAAATATTGAAACATTTGCTCATGATTATGGACACTAATGGCCAAAACGTCATAAAACGGGGGAAAATATTTTGATTAAATGAAAGTTTACTACTAATATTGAAACAATTACTCATGTTTATGGACACTAATGGCCAAAGGGCCATAAAACGCGGGAAAATATTTTGATAAAAATAAATGAAAGTTTACTACTTATTTAACTGGATACAATTGCTCCCTAAATATTGTTTAAATCAGTCAGTTTGTTGTTAGCAGGAAAGTCATAAAAGATTCTCTTAACAGAGAAAGCGAACATTGAAACAACTACCTCATTACTCATTCTTACATTCGAATTCTAAAATGTCCTTTATCTCTGAAATCTTTTGATGATGGCCGTAAGGAAAATATAATAGAATATGTCTTAATATATTGCAAGTATCGTTTGCGGTCGATTGCTTTAAATTGGAACAAAGTGTCACCTTGGTAACAGAAAGCGTCCATTATTCTTCTTGACATGACTGTTTACTTATTTCTCTTCAGCGTGATCTTCGCTATTTCAAATGATAGCGAAGGATTTCCAGTTAAGATACATTTGGAGTTGAGTCAAGTTTCTTTGGAAATGTGAGGAATAAGTGACCGGTGTTACTTTCCCTCTAATACATGGTAATCTATAGAGAAAGTATTGGAATCATGTCGAAAATCGACGGATCTAGAAGTTTTGAGACCGCTAGATATACGGAAACACTATTTTTTGCATAACGTCTGTGTGTGAGTGTGTGTGTTTGTGTATATGTCTGTCTGTCTCTCTATCTCTCTCTCTGTGCGTGTGTGTGTTTGTCTGTGCAATGTATGTATCCACTGTAACTCAAAACCTAATGGACCGCGAATTTCATATAATTTTATAAGTAAGTCACTTATGAGTTACTCTGGTGCTGATTACATTTTGGTATGATTAGAGATAAAAGAACTAGCTAATTTTGCGAAATGGCACTCAAAATTCACATGTATCCACTCTAGCTAATTAACTAATTGACCCAATTTTACAAAATTTAGTAGATAAGTCACTCGTGGGTTAATCCTAGTGGTGAACTCAAAATTAAATTGACCCAATCTCATTAACATTTTATAGGTAAGTCACCGGTGGATTACCCTGGTGTGTTGGTTATATTCTAGTACGATTCGGAAGAAGAATCTGCCTTTTTTTGCGAAATGGTCCGCAAAAATCGTTAAATCTAAAGTAAAAGACTACTTATACTAAAATGGTTATTTTATATGTAATTTTTGACGATGAAAACAATAAGACCCATCTCATCACTCTAGGACCAACAATTCTCAAGATATTTTATATTTTCGCATTTTTGCTTCGCCACCTTTAAAAATACATCCAGTTACCCAATGAAAACGAAAATTAAGTTTAAAGTGCCAATTCAGTGTCATTTCAAATAATCATGAGTGTTGTGCCATTAAACTCTATTGGAATTTTAAAGAAATAAAGAGAAAATGAATTTAAGTGTGTAGGGAACGTCATGTGTTGCCCACATTCGATTTTTTGGTTCAAATCTATGCAGTATTATATGGATGTATTAGAATCAGGGAATACTTCATCTGAAGACCCTGAACCATCATTCGCAAAGAAAATGCATGAAACGGGCTGAAACATAGTCATGGCGTACGTAAATGTAACGACGTCATGTAATGGCGTTCAAATTTGATAGAGAAAAATGTTGCGCCAGAAAAACTTTGTGCCGAATTTCAGTGCTCAGCGGCTCTGGGAGCTGAGAACAAGCCCGTCAAAACCGTCGAAAGGAGGGAAAATTCCACGTGCAGTTGTGTATGAGGAGTTTAAAGAAGTATTTCTTAATCAAAAGGTTTCGTTCTTGCATTTTGTTGAAAAATGTTTGACAACAAAACAATACTACTTCTTTCGCTTGGGAATGAAAAAAAAAAAAAATCTGATGTAGGCAGCACATGACTTTCCCTATAGATTAAAATTCATTTTCACTTTATTTCTTTAATAATTCATTAAATTGAGTTTAATGGTACAAAATAACACTGAATTTGGACTTTTAATTAAATGTTTGTTTTGATTTGGTAACTAGACATTTTTTACAGAGGCGACGTAACGAAAATTCGAGAAAAATAAAATATCTCGAGGACGGTTAATTCTAGCGTAATGGGGTTGGTCTTAATCTTTACCTCGTAAAAAATTACGTGTAAAACAAGCATTTAATGGATACATTTGAGCGCATGTAGTCTTTTACTTTAAATTTGGACGCGTTTTGCGAGTCATTTCTTAAAAAAAAAAAGAAAAAAAAAAGGCAGGTTCTTCTTTTTCAAATCGTACTCAAATCTAATCAAGACCAGGGTATCCCACGAGTCGCTTATATACCAAATTTTGAGAAATTTGATCCATTAGTTTTTTAGCACGAGTGGATAAATGTGATTTTTGCTGGCCATTTCGCAAAAAAAGGCGGGTTCTTTTATCTCAAATCATACAAAAATCTAATCAGAACCAGTGTCACCTACAAGCGGCTTTCCTATAAAATTTTACGAAATTTGGTCTATTAGTTTTTGAGTTAGAATGGATACATACATTGTACAGACAGACAAACTCACAGACAGACACGCAGACTCAGACAGACAGACTCACAGACTCACAGATAGACACACATACAGACATCACGATAAAATTATTTTTTTCGTGTTCTAGAGGTCCCAAAACATATAGACCCGTCGAAACCTCGACTTGCGATTTTTGTCATGATTCCAATACTTTTCCTATACATTTCCATGTATTGCAGGGAAAATAAAAATCTGATATGGGCAGTACATGACTTTCCCTGCAAACTTATATTCACATTCTCTTTATTTCTTCAATAATTCATTATATTGAGTTTAATTGCACAAAATAACACCCATAATTTAAAAAAATTACACTGACTTTGCACTTTTAATTCCATTTGTGTTCTCTTTGGTAACTGGGCTTATTTTCAAAGGTGGCGTAGCGAAAAACTAGAATATCTCGAGAACGGCGAATCCTAGTGTAAGTGTAATGGGGTTGTTCTTGTTCTTTCTATCGTTAAAAATTACATATAAAACAAGCATTTAATTGATTATTTAAGCAAACGTAGTATTTTATTTTAGATTTTTGCGAACTATTTCGCAAAGAAAGGCAGGTTATTGGTTTCTGAATTGTACCACAGTCTAATCAGCACCAGGGTAACACGCAAGTTACTTATTTACCAAATTTTGTAAAATTTGATCTATTGGTTTTTCAGCTAGAGTGGATACAGCAATTTTTTCGAGCCATTTCGCAAAAAAAAGCGGGTTATTTTATCCCGAATCGTACCTAAAACTAATCAGCACCAGGGTCAACCACAAATGACTTACGTACCAAATTTCATGAAATTTGGTCCATTAGTTTTTGAGTTAGAGTGTATACATACATTGCACAGACAGACAGACAGACAGACACACAGACAGACCCACACACATACAGAGAGACACACAGACAGACAGACAGACACACACACAGACGTCACGCTAAAAATAGTGTTTTCGTGTTCTACATGTCCCAAAACGTGTAGATCCGTCGAAAACTCGAGTTGCGATTTTCAACATGATTCCAATACTTTCCCTATACATTTCCACGTATTGCAGGGAAAGTAATAAATGAATAGGAAAGGGAAGCACCCTATAACAAACGAACCGAAGTACAACATTTATGGCAGGAGAGTACGCAACGTACAATTAGTATGTGAAATCATAAATAATTCTCGTAATTCGGAGAAAGAGAAGAAGGTATGAACTTCTTGATTTCAATTCTGAAGTCGTATTACAAATATTTGCAGTCGTATTCTAAAGTTTTTTTTTGTTGTGGGTCGTATAAAGGAACAGTGATCGCAGAAAATGGTTCTCAACTAATTACTAGTAGCGTTTACTCGCGATTCTTTTAACTGTAAATGAAGCTTCATCTTGGTTACCGAATCGTTCATAATTCTGTTTTAACACTTTCCAACATAGTTTAAATAATGTTTATGATTTTGGTTATTCTGTCTGTCCGTCTGTCTGTCCGTTCGCACGATAACTACCGTAAAAATGATTTTATCTAAATGAAATTTTAATATGTTGTTCAGACGGTCTGTGGGATATATGGGAATTCAAATGCATAATATCATCCGATTAATTTTGGATTGAACCCGGGTTGAAAAAGTGAACTAATTTTTCAAACATTTTTTAAGCAAAATTAAAATTCGCAAATTGCTTTGAAAGTTTTAGGAAATATTCAAATTATCCCATAAAATATATAAAAAAAATTTGAGCAAAATATGTTCAGTAGTTTTTTTTAAATAAAAATAAAAATATTAATTAAACCCATATTATATGAAAAGATCACGTGATCCACTTTAAAATAAAATAAGGCATCCATCTTTTTTCCAATGTCAAAATCGTGATTTTTAAAGTCTTTTTAAATGTTTATTGAGTGTTGCATCCGTCCTAAAAACGTTTTATTTTTGCGTATTTTCTGTGTATCTATATTCTGCGACAAGGCAATTACAATATTTTTGAGTTTAAATGATCATCCAACTATGATTATTTCTATAACGAAGCCTAATTTTAACGTATGCAGAATGTAAACAAATTAAGCTGTATTTTGATTTGTATTAGGATTGCTGAATTTCTTTAACACAAAATTATTTAGTTCTGGAGTCTGGAATATATGTGAAATGAATAACATTTTCATTGATTCTCCACAGAGAAGTAGACGATATTATAGCATTGTTTTTTTCGATGAAGTTTTAAGCATGGAGTTAGAAAGTACTTTTACCTCCATGGTTTTAAGCATTTATGTAAAATAAATTATTGTAGTTCTGTGATAATTAAATAAATATTACCGTTAAATGTATCGCATTTTAGAGATGTTTAAATAAAATTGCACTGCAGTTGGAAAGTGTTTCATAATCAACGCTTTATGTATGATTGATCTTTCTTGTTTGGTATAATTTTGTACTTTCTCTACAATACAGGGTGACGCATAGGGAAAGTATTGGAATCGTGTCGAAAATCACAACTCCGGTTTTCGATGAATCTTCACGCTTCGAGCACTCTAGAATCCAAAAAACTCTGTTTGGAGTAACGTCTCTGTGTGTGTGTTGTCTGTTTTTGTGTCTGTCTGAGCAGCATGCTTCCACTCAAGCTAAAAACCGAATGGTTCTTATTTCACAAAATTTGGCAGATAAGCAAGTCACTTGTGGGTGATCCAAGTATTAGTTAGATTTTTGTACGATTCGGAAAAAAAGAACCTGCTTTTTTCTGCGAAATGGCCCCCTAAAATTGTATGTATCTACTCTACCTGAAAAACTATTGGACCCAATTTTACAAAATTCAGTAGATGAGTCACTCGTGAATGACTCTGATGCTGATTAGATTTCGGTATGATTCAGAAAAATATGGAATCTACCTTTTTTGCAAGATAGTCCGCAAAAATTGTCAAAATCTAAAACTAAAAGACTACGTATGCTCGAATGCATTTATCAAATGCCTGTTTTATGCGTAATTTTTGACGACGAAAATATAAAGACCAAGTCCGTGACTCTAGGTCTAACCGTTCTCGATATATTTCGAATGTTTAACCTGTCGCCTTTAAAAATGCATCCAGACATCAGATAAAAAGTAGATGAAATCAAAACTGTGAATTTTAGTGCCATTTAAAATAATTATTCGTGTTATTTTGTACCATTGGATTCAATTTAAGGAATTGTAAAAAAAAGAAAGCGAAAAGGAATTTGTGTCTGTACGGAAAGTCATGTGTTGCCCACATTAGATTTTCATAATCGCTCTTCTCATTTAACTCGATCTTTATCTTCCTAAGTGTTTTCGAAACAACTCCATTATGAAATATGTGGATTGAAAATCCAACCTTCTCATGCGTTAAAAGTTCATTCACACGATATTGAATATTTTGTTTAACAGAAGTTTTCGATATGTTCCTATATTTCCGTTGCATTGACATTTTGAACAGACACAATGTTATTATTTTCTGAAATTCAAAGACTCCCTTAGTAACAGAGTAAACAGTTGATTCAAAGTATCAATTACTATTTTCTTTATTTTATTCAAGCGAAGAAAGCTCCGAGCATAGCTTCCTGATACTTTCAATCAACTGTTTATGCTGTTACTAAGGGACTCTTTTAATGTCAGAATATAACAATGTGTCTGTTCAAAATGTCAATGCAACGGAAATATATGAACAATTCCAGAACTCTGTTAAACAAAACATTCAATATCATCTGAATGAACCCTTACATCGACTAAAATATGATTATGTGCGAAACTTTCGTTGGCATAGTAAAATGCAACCGATTCGAATGAAATGCTATGCACGTAGTTTCAATTAATCATGTTTTAGGTCACGAAGAAGACCGAAAATTAAATATTGTTATATGTAATGAGATATCTGAGATCAAAGGTCAGATAATGGAGGAAGTCTATGGAGAAAAATTAATTTCAAAATAGTCGCTCGCCAAACAAAATATTCTACTTGTTTTGTATAACTTAAATAATTACACAAGTTACCATACTGTCTTGTACATCCATTATGTAATATTTAATATATTGGAATGATTGGTTTGAAAGTTTTTTGTTACTTTCATGAAATAAACGTTTCAGTTATACCCATGCAGCTAAGTACTCTGCTTCGCTTCAGTTTTGTGTCGCGAAAGCGGCCAAGTAGCCTAGTTATTACTTTCCTTATATACATAGTATATATAAGGAAAGTATTGTGACGGGGTCGAAAATTCGAAATCGAGTTTTCGACGGGAGAGTACGCTTCAAGCATCCTTGATCAAGAATCGAACATTTTTAAGGTGATGTGTGTGTGTGTCAGTGAGTCTGTGGAAACGATATCTCACGAACGAATGGAGCAATTCTGATGACATTTGGTACAGAAATTACAATCCGTGAATACTGGAAGTTTATTGTTTTTAAACACAATCGAATGTTCAGAACCTCCTAAATTTTCGAATAAAATTTTGAAAAAATCGTCAAAAAATCAAAACCTTTAATAAAGTTACGCAAATAGACTTTTTTTATGTCATTTTTTCTTAGAGAAAGATTGTCATAAGCTTTAGAACGCTAGCATAAACCGTTCTCGAGATATTGTACATTTTCTAAATAAATTTATCAAAAAATCCCATAAATTAAAAAAAAAATCATCTGTTGAAAAACGTGTTCACTTTTCATATATAATATCGTGTGATAAATTGGGTGACATCATTCTTGTAGATCTAGCTCTTTCCATTCATGAGAAAAGATACTTTGTGTAATACTTCTGTATTTGAACACCAATAGTCATTTATCTGCTATAAGAATAAATTATTTCTCCATCTATAACGCTTGGCGAGATTTTGGCGACGAATTTGGCGGAATGTCACTAACTTGGCGACTTTTTAAATGTTGCCAAATTAACGAAAATCTCGCCAAATGGATAAAAACGACGCTAAATCAATGAAAATGACGACTCATTGACGAAAAGTCAATATTTTGGAAAGAATATAAGTATTTACTATAAGAATAACCAATTTTTGTTTTTACTGTAAAAGTAGTAAATGTATTGCATTATATAAGGAAAGTCATGTGCTGCCCACATTAGATTTTTACTTTCCTTATATCCATAATGTATAAGGAAAGTATTGTGACGGGGTCGAAAATTCGAATTCGAGTTTTCGACGGGAGAGCGCGTTTCAAGCATCCCTGATCAAGAATCAAACATTTTTGAAGTAATGTCTGTGTGTGTGCGTGTGTGTGAAAGTAAGTATGTGTGTGTGTGTGCGTGTGTGTGAAAGTAAGTATGTGTGTGTGTCAGTGAGTCTGTGGAGACGATAACTGAAGAACGAATGGACCGATTCAAACCAAATTTGGTACAAAAATCACAATCCGTAAACACTGGAAGTCTATTGTTTTTATCCGCAATCGAATGTTCAGAACCCCCCTAAATTTTCGAATGAAATTTTGAAAAAATCGTCAAAAAATCAAAACCACTAATAAAGTTACGCAAATAGACATTTCTTATGTAATTTTTCATTAGAAAACGATTGACATAAATTTTAGAACGCTAACATGAATCGTTCTCGAGATATTGCACATTTTTCAAAAAAATTATCAAAAAGTCATAAAAATAGAAAAAAAAATTTCCTATTGAAAAACATGTTCACTTTTCATATGTAATATCAGGCGATAAATTGGGTGACATCATTCTCGTGGACCTAGCTCGTTCCATTCATGAAAAAAGATACTTTGAGTAATACTTTTGTATTTGAACGCCAATACTCATTTATCTGCTATAAGAATAAATTATTTCTCCCTCTATAACGCTTGGCGAGATTTTGGCGACGGATTAGGTGGAATGTCACTAACTTGGCGACTTTTTAAATGTTGCCAAATTAACGAAAATCTCGCCAAATGGATAAAAATGACGCTAAATCAATGAAAATGACGACTCATTGACGAAAATTCAATATCTAATAAGTTTTATAATATTTAAATATATAATAATAGTTATATAATTTATGTCGAAAATTCAATATCTAATAAGTTATATATATATATATATATATATATATATATATATATATATATATATATATATATATATATATATATATATAACTTATTTCTTCGTCCATAACGCTTGGCGAGATTTTGGCGACGAAATTGGCGGAATGTCGCCAACTTGGCGACTTTTTGAAATGTTGCCAAATTAACGAAAAATCTCGCCAAATGGATGAAAATGACGATAAATCAATGAAAATGACGACTAATTGTCGAAAATTCAATATCTTGGAAAGGATATTAGTATCTACTAGAAGAAAAACCTATTTATTTTACTTTAAAGTAGTAAATTCATTTCATTATATAAGGAAAGTCATGTGTTGCCCACATCAGATTTTTTAGAAATGTTAACGGGTTACAAAACCGACGTTAATTGTGCGCCATATTTAGACGTTTATGTATAGATTGTATAGGAGCGTATATTTTGTTCGTTTACATAAAATAATGATAGCTGAAGTCGTGGCCGCTATAAAATAGTGATAGCTAGCTGAACACTTCGTTTAGTGATATGTAAAGGCATTTAATGTTATTGCGTTTATTATTAAAGTCCCGTAACATTTTATTATGGACGAGCTAAGCAAAGTCCATTCTCCATTCCCAGCGAAGCGAAATCAATATTTACCCAAATTTTGTGATCTCTTTTACTAGAAAACTACAACGGATAGAAACACTGAAAATATCGTGAAAATTTACGCACATAATGCAAAATTACACATAGAAGTGCAGAATCACAATTTGAATCAATAAAACACACTGTAACAAGATGAAACGCCCATTTTTTAACCGCGCATGCTTTCAACGCACTTCCTACAAACAAGTAAACAACTGTATAACAGTAAATCAATTCATGTGCACTTGCATGCATTGTGAGTTAAGTGTGCTCCTGTATATTAAATACGTTTTGCGATTTAAGTGGGTTACTTTGATTTTTTCTCTTCCAGTATTCTAATTCGTTTAATTTAATATTCAAATTCCAAAAATGTATATGCTTTTTACTTTCTTATATATATAGTATAACGTATAAGGAAAGTATTGTGACGGGGTTGAATTCGTGTTTCGACGGGAGAGCACATTTGAAGCATCCATGAACACGAATCAAACGTTTTTGAGATGATGTTTGTGTATGTGTGTCAGTGAGTCTGTGGAGACGATATCTTACGAAAAAATGAAGCGATTTGAACGAAATTTGGTTCAAAAATTACAATCCGTGAATACTGGAAGTCTATTGTTCTTAAACGCAATTCAATGTTCAGAACCCCCTAAATTTTCGAGTGAAATTTTGAAAAAATTATCAAAAAAGCAAAACTTTTAATAAAGTTACAGAAATAGTTATTTCTTATGTAATTTTTCATTAGAAAACGATTGACATAAACATTAGAACGCTAGCATGAACCGTTCTCAAGATATTGCACGTTTTCCAAATAAATTTATCGAAAAATCACACACACAAAAAATATTAATTATCGTGAAATATTTTCACTTTTCATGTGTAATATTATGCGATAAATTGGGTGATATCATTCTCGTGGATCTAGCTCATTCTATTCATGTGAAAAGAGATTTTGGGTAATACTTATGTATTTGGACGCCAATACTCATTTATCTGTTATGAGAAAAACTTATCCATAACGCTTGGCGAGATTTTGGCGACTAATTTAGCTAAATGTCGCTGATTTGGCGATTTTTTTAAATGCTGCCAAATTAATGAAAATGTTGTCAAATTGATAAAAATGACGCTAAATCAATGAAAATGACGACTAATTGATGAAAGTCCAATATCTTGGAAAGAAGATATGAGTAACCTATTTCTCCGTCCGTCCGTAACGCTTAGGGAGAAATTTAGTGGGACGTCACGAACTTGGCGATTATTTTAAATGTTGCCAAAGTGACAAAAATTTCACCAAATTGTTAAAAATGATACCGAATGGGAAGTAATATTTCGTAAATTCTGATTTCCGTCATATGACGGGCATACTTTCTAGTATATAAGAAATGCTCTTCTCTCCGTTTGTTTGTAACACTTGGTGATGCGTTGTTTGTAACACTTGGCGAATAATATAGCAAGGCATCGCCAACTTGGTGATATTTCCTCCAAGATTGACAAAAATATTGTCAAAATTGCAAAAATGACACTAAATTAATGAAAATGACGGAATATATGGACTATAATATATGGACGTTCAATATATGAATTATATCGTTTATTGAGGATGCTATCAATATTGATAATTGTTTATTTAGAGTTGGGAGAAATATAAGTTAATTGGGTATTTTGAAATAATTTTATACGTTGTCAACCGGAAAATCTCCAAATGTACAATTCAAGGATAAAAACACAGTACCGTCGATCTTATACATTATTTTTTGAACTGTAAGAGTAGTAAATTCATTGCATTATATGAGAAAAGTCATGTACTGCCCACATCATATTTTTTGTTTTAGAATTCTCAAATATTGAAATTAAATTCATTTTATATACTTCTAATTCCGCAATCATTTGTTAAATTAAGTATTAATTTGATATCTTTCACAGCTGGCATACTTCATATGCTCACTCTAAAGGCCGACTTTTTGCTAGTAAAATTTATTTGGAGGGGGGGGGGGGGCAGGGGAGTCACTTTAAGTTCATTCATAAGTATCAAATGGTATTGGGGATTCCTCACCAACCCGGTCTGCCCCAAATATAAATAAATGCTACCACCAACTACTCCTAAATCTTTTAAGTAACAGCCAAATCTTCTTTTAAGCTTCTTGCTTAATGAATGATCTAAACGCTAATTCCTTTAAAGAAACTGAAGAATATTTTATCTTAATAATACTTATGGGAAAATCCAGCTACAGGTGAAATTTCCACCCAAAGAGGAAACGAAGATAATGTACATATGTAACACATGTTCTTCCACGGACAAAATGAATGTATTTATTCTGAGGAGTAGACTTAAAAAGTAATCCTTTTCTCAGATTTTAGTCTGATAGTAAGTGCTGCGCAAATCTGACGCATTGGGTTTTCTGTTTTATCAGGTAAACTTACATGCCAGTAATGTTAATTGAAGCGAAGGAACGCAGAGAGTAAGCTTCTTACTTTCGACTAGTAAACGCGATTTGCTGTTGTCTGTCAGTCTGTCTGTCTGCCTGCTTTGTCCGACGATAACTTCTCTAAAATTAAACCGATTTTTTTTAAATTTAGGTATGTGGTATATATTAATATTTTACAGTTCAAGGTCATTGTTGAATATGCCTCTTTAACTGAAATATTATGTCGGATGATAACTCCTCTAAAACTTTATCGATTTCTTTACAATTTGGACATGTGGTTGAGAGAAATATTTTACAGGCCAAGTTCGTTGTTGAACGTGTTCGGACAAAATTGCTCGTGCTACACCTCGTAACTTTTACTCATATACATTATTCGACGATAACGCCTCTGAAACTTGACCAAATTGTTGCACGTGCTTCTCCCCCTTTTACAGAGGTGCATTTGTATGATTATAACTTCTCTAAAATTAACTAATTTCTTTACAATTTGGATAAGTGGTTCGGATAAAGATTTTACAAACCGAGTTCGCTTCTGAACGTGATTGGATAAGAATTGCAAGTCCCTCCCCCTTTACTGTATGCTGAACGATAACTCTTCTAAAACTTAACCGATATATTTATAATTTGGATATATGGTGAAGTGACGTATATGTTTTACAGGTCCAATTTGTTACTGTCCAAATCATTACGTCCACAGAAAAATTGCTCTTGCTGCGCTCCCCCCTTCCCCCTTTTTTAATATATATTGTTCCACAATAAATCCTATAAAACTTAATCTCTTTTGCAATTTAGATATGCGGTATATATAAATATTTTACAGTTCATGTTCGTTAATGAATGTGATTGAACGTGGTTGAATGACTGTGCGTGCTGCTCAAAATTTACTGATGTGGGTATTGTGCTGCTATAACTTCTGTAAATTATAATAACATAATTTTATAATGAAAATTATAGTGATATGGGTATTAATTAAAAGACATTGGTATATTTGTATTCTTCTCTATAATTTTTAAAAGTTTGAATATTAATTTGTGAATTCACTTATTGAATTCACAAATTAATATTCAAACGTTTCGCTTATATTAATTATAAGCATCCATTGTTATGTCAATGGATGTTAAAGTCACATTATATGTTGTTCATATTTTATTATATCCTTTTCAAACCGAACGCTTTAATCGAAATATATTCTATTGTTCATCGATATGTCGAGAGTTCATCTATTTTATGTCCAGTGTGCTGAATTTGATTCTTGCAGGCAATCGCCGAATGGCTGGCCAATAATTTATATTAATTTAAATTAATTAACGGCCCAAAGCAAATAGTTATTTTCCAGTAATTCTTTAATGATCTAATTGGTACATATTTTACCTTAAGCCTTTGTATCCGGTATGTCTGTATCTTTGATATTTTCCATTTTATTTATTGCTGTTTCGTGTACTGTATATTGGAATTGCAGTAAACAATGATCCTTCTTCTTAATAAATTTGCCACATATATACATATATATATACATATATATATATATATATATATATACGTATATATTTCATATATTATATATAGATATGTTGACGACTTAATTTATATTATCATTGATGATTCCTATCCAATTAATATTGATTTTTACCCATCTAACCTAGAATTAATTCCTAATGAGCCTAGTGTTAGTCAAACTGTAAATTTTTTAGACCTTAATTTAGATACCCTCAATAATCATGTAATCACCAATCTATATGACAAAAAAGAGTCTTACAACTTCACTATCATAAAACTGCTATCATATCAATCTTGTAATTCTATTCAATTGTTTAGAAACATCATTTTAAACCAGCTATTTCGAATACATCGACTTTCTGATCCTCGGTTTCACTTTCTCCACATCAATAATCTTAAACGCATTTGTCAAAATTACCAGTATCCGGAAGTATTTGTAAATAGTATTATTAATAATTTCAAATATACCACGTAATCATTTTACACATGCATTATTTATCTTTGATTGGATAACTCAATTTTGAGAATTCACCCATTCTTATCACCTAACTTACCACTTGGCCTGAGTCTAATACTGTTTACTATTTTCGAATGACTGTTTTCCACTTTTCCTGAGTCCTATACTGATTACTATTTTTGAAAGTCTCCATACATATTATGTATCGTTCAAATGTATTTATTCTGGTGCCCACTCGCATTGACGAAGTGAGGTGAAATGCTCAGTCGCTTGTTCAACTTACACGCGGTGGCAATGCTTGTGAGTTCATATTATTTTTCTGATTTGTAATTCAATTGATTTATTTTTCTCCTTCCACTAGCCAGTAGACAGTTCCAATGGTGTCTATAGTTAAATACTATCGCCATTGTCAGAAACTGGCTATTCTATCGGTTTTAATTCGAATTGTATGGCTGTGCTGATGAGAATGCAATTTCGAACTAACCGCCATTTTTGTGTAGTTTCAATTGATTGTTCTCTATGTCTTAATCTTTTATCTTGTGCTAATTATTATTGCCTTTTCTCATTTTTGCAGTGTTTTATTTTTATTTTTATTTATATTTATATTTATATACTTTTACTTGTGAATTTTGTATCCTAATATTCTTCTCGTCCCCCTTTACCATTGTAGTGATATGTTACCTTCTTTCTTTATCCTTAGTCTTGGTCTATAGTTACTCATTTGTAACAGATATGCTAGTGATGGTTTTTTTTGTACATATAGTAGTTTATGCGTAATTTTCGATTAAAATCTTTCAATTTTTAATAAGAATTAAGGATACTTTGCAAATATTAACAGTTAAAAATACTAAAGTTATTAAGTAATAAAGAATGACGATGCAAATTAAATTTTTTATTGCGCAAATGCAGCTTAAAAATAAAATGATTTCATTCATAATAACAGTTTGAAACTCTAATGAAAGAATAGAGAGAAGTTGTAACTAAAAAAACCCTAACATTAAAAAATGCCTAACTAATAGATTTTCATTTTATTTTCCACTTGATTGATGATTCTGCATTTAATACTTCTTTTTATTAGTTAGGCATTCTTAAATTTTAGGGGTTTTTGAGTTATAACTTCTCTCTATTCTTTCATTGGATTTTCAAACTATTATATATATATATATATATATATAACACACACACAATAAAATAAGTGTCTAAAACATGAAAATCAATATAACTAACTTAAAAACATATTGCATTTTATAATGCAATCTTCACATTGTCTACAATTTAAAACCTTATAACATGAAACCTTTTAAAATATCTGATTTATCATAAAAATGTTAAATTCTAAAAGCAAACTGTTGAGCGTCCTGAAACTGTGTGCTACTAGTTAATTCCTTAAGAAATTTCTACTATGAAAAGTTTCATTAAATACAAGCCTATTTCTAGTATTGTAAGAAGATGCATGGATGATAATCACCCGTAGTAAGCTGTTACAAGCGATATTATTATGCAGTAAGTTATGAAAAATTATAAAATATTATGAGAACGAAAAAATATCGTCTATATTCTAAAGAAGTAATATTACATTTTTATTGAAGCAAAAAGTTATAATTTGATTTCTAAAACATATATCTGAAATATATATGAATATATATGAAATTTATTTTGAACTTCTTCATTATTACTATTATAATTATTACTATTATAATATTTGTAATATGGATTTCAGAACACACATTCATGCTCACAAACATATCTCAGAAAGGAATAAAAAAAATAAATAATCGCATCTTTAGAATCTCAACACTTTTTAACACTTTACAACAAAGTTGAAAAGTGTTTATGACTTTGTTCATTCTGTCTGTCTGTCTGTCTGTCTGTCCGTCTGTCTGTCCGTTAGCACGATAACTGCCGTAAAAATGACTTAATCAAAATGAAATTTTAGTATGTTGTTCAGACGGTCTATAGGACCTATGGGAATATAAATGAATAATATCACCCAATTAGTTTTGGATTGAACCCGGGTTGAAAAAATGGAATACATTGAGCCCTATGGGACCTAATTTTTCAAGCATTTTTTAAGCGGATTTAAAATTCACAAATTGCTTCGAAAATTTTAGGCAACATTCAAATTGTTCCATAAAATATATAAAAAAAAAATTCAGCGAAATATATTCAGTAGTTTTTTAAATAAAAATTAAAATAATAATAACACCTCTTATATGAAGCGATCACGTGTCCATGATATGAAACGATCACATGACCCACTTCAAAATGATATATGGCATCCATCTTGTCTCAAAATCGTGATTTTTAAAGTTCTTTCTAATTCATATTGAGTGTTGTATCCATCCTAAAACTACTTTATTTTGGCCTAAATTCTGTGCATCTACATACTTTAACAACGCAATGACAATATATTTCAGTTTAAATGCTCATACAAATTTGATTATTTCTACTATTAAGCCTATTTTTCACCTATGTAAAATGTAAACAGCAAAATATGTAGAATGAGTTGTATTAGAATCGCTGTAATTCTTTAACACAAAATCATTTAGTCCATGGAGTCTGCATGGCTGATATGAATGAAATATTCATTGATTTTAGAAAGAGAAGGACGATAATTTTCGATGAAGTTTTACGCATAGAGTTTTACTTACTTGTAGTTCCATGGTCTTAATTTTTAAATAATATAAATTATTATAGTATTGTGATGAATGACATGAATGGGGGAATTATTTATGAATGAAATGTTGCTTTTATAGAGAGAGCCAGGCGTGTTATTTTTTCTATGACGTCATTTGAATGGATTTCAGTTGTTTTCGATGAAGTTTTCAAATATAATAAATTATCGTAGTATTATGATAATTCTAAAATTATTACCGAGGAATGTATCACATTTTAGAGATGTTTAAACCAGGCAATTTATATTTTAATGCCGTCATTTGAATGTAGTTAATTTTTTTCGATGAAGGTTTAAGGTTTCAAATATAATAAATTAATGTAGTATTGTGATAAGTTTTAAAATATTACCGAGGAATGTATTGCATTTTAGACATGTTTAAATAAAATTGCATTGAAGTTGGAAAGTGTTTCATAATCAATGCTTTAAGCATGATTGATCTTTCTTGTTTCTCTTTACGAATTCAAACTGTTTAAAATAACCTTTTAAACAATTCTGTGTATATGTATATCGTATTTTGAGATACATTTATAAAAATTTTAAGATAAAAAAAACAATCAAAGACAACAAACAGATCATTTTTAAATAAAAAAATCTGATGTGGGTAGCACATGACTTTCCTTATATAATGCAATGAATTTACTACTTTTACAGAAAAAAAATAGATTATTTTTATAGTAGTTATTTATATTCTTTCCAAGATATTGAATTTTCGTCAGTGAGTCGTCATTTTCCATGTCGTCATCATCAAGGAGTCGTCATTGATTTAGCGTCATTTTTATCCATTTGGCGAGTTTTTCGTTAATTTAGCAACATTTAAAAAGTCGCCAAGTTGACGACATTCCACCAAATTTGTCGCCAAAATCTCGCCAAGCATTATGGACGAAAAAATAAGTTATTCTTATCGCAGATAAATGACTATTGGCGTTCAAATACAAAAGTATTACTTAAAGTATCTTTTTTCATAAATGGAACGGGCTAGATTCACGAGAATGATGTCACCCAATTTATCGCATGGTATTACATATGAAAAGTGAACATGTTTCTCAATAGGAAATATTTTTTTTTATTTTATATGACATTTTGATAATTTTTTTTCAAAATGTGCAATATCTCGAGAACGGTTCATGTTAGCGTTCTAAAATTTATATCAATCGTTTTCTAATTGAAAAATTACATAAGAAATATCTATTTGCGTAACTTTATTAGCGGTTTTGATTTTTTGACGATGTTTTCAAAATTTCACTCAAAAACTTAGGAGGTTCTGAACATTCCATTGCGTATAAAAACAATAAGCTACCAGTAATTACGGATTGTGATTTTTGTACCAAATTTGGTTCGAATCGGTCCATTCGCTCGTCAGTATCGTCTCTACAGACTCACTGACACACACACACACACACACACACACACACACACACACACACACACACACACACACACACACACACACACACACACACACTTCCACACACACACGCAGACATCACTTCAAAAATGTTTAATTCGTGATCAGGGATGCTTGAAACGTGCTCTCCCGACGAAAACTCGAATTCGAATTTTCGGTACCTTCACAATACTTTCCTTATACATTATGTATATAAGGAAAGTAAAAATAATCAAAGACAACAAACAGGTCATTTTTAAATAAAATAAAAAGCAAAGATTCTAAAGCAGATCTATGTGGCATCCTAAAAGTTCTATATGCTGCTCTTTCGAATAAACAGATTTATAACTTACAAATATTAACCTTCCAGTTAAGCAAGCATATAACCAATTCATTAATTTTTGACTACAACAGATGTTAATTGTTTTTAAGATGAACAGCTCAAAGTAAACTCTGTCACAAGCTCTTAGAATATTTGCGACACATTCTGCATCTTCTGCAAATCCCTTTAAAACAGATAATGCTAGTGATAAACGAATGCAACACATATTCCCCCAGATCTCATCCCACGTCGCTCCTGTTTCACCGATGGCGAAAGATAAGCATAAGCCCCAGAAACAGCCTCTAAGGGTTAATATATTTTCTTTTAATGCCACATAAATATTCGGTAACAGAGTAAGCGTATTTCACGTGTTGCCGCCTTTCTAAAACACAGGAAGCTTTCTTTATTACCTCGGTGTTGGTTATGTACAAGATTTAATTTTAGATATATAATAATTATAGATAATATGTACAAGATTTAATATTAGATATATAATATATGAGTTCACTTTGATGATAAGAGCTGCAATTCTGTCCCAGTCGCTCAACGGTAGAGCGCTGGATGGCCAGTTCGAAGATCCAGGCTTCGATTCCCGGTTCAGCACGGTTCTTTACAATCAAAGTTCTTGACCCGAGTCTGCAAGGTTCTTTACAATGACGCCCAACTTAATCAACCCTGTAAGTTAGTGCAAATATGTCGGAGCTTTAAAAGTGACCCTAGTACGACTAGCACGGATTCAGTGGACTCTGGGATACGGAGTGCCGATTTTAAATCGAGAGGATAACGTCCACACAGGACCCTAGCTTAGGAGGATAAAAATAGTATCAGGAGGCTAATCTGAGTTAAAAATAGCAGGAGGTGGTCAGTCAGTTTGCCAGTTGCAAGCCAATCTGACATTAGAGGGTGGAAAATGCTGAATCCACTTCGACGACAAGAGCTTACAATTCTGTCCCAGTAGTTCACCGGTAGAGCGTTGGCTGGCCAGTTCGAAGATCTAGGGTCCGATTCCCGGCTGGGGATACAATGTTCTTTACATATATAATATAAAAATTCATAATTATGTGCAAATTTTCGTGATAATCTAAGTGACACTGTTATTTAAAATACTCTATTAAAATATTTAATTTAATTTTCCTAACACGAAGCATAAGAATGAATCTCTCTCTGTTCACGCTATACAAAATGATCTTAACGAGCAGAGGGTAGATCGAAAAAAATAAAACATCCTAATCCCGTTTGTAAACAATTTTATGGATTTTGAATGAATATATGCTAAATTAAAAGTGCTAAAATTGTATTAGAAGATATACCCGTATTATTTCTATTCTGTTCCATCAATTGTGACTAAACATAATATATAATTTTGAAAAATATTTGCCAAAATACAATGGGTGATGTATTAAAAGTATAATATTTTCCCGCAATTTCGATGCAATAATTTTTTATATACCTGCATTTCTTTATTATTTAAATCGGGAAAGATTTAATAAAAATCATCTGCTGTATAAATACACTAGATTTAATTTCGTTGTTAAGCAACATGTAATATGTTTCTTCAAATAATGCTGTATTAAACACACTGAATTTAATTTCGCTGCTAAGCAACATGTAATAATTTTCTTTAAATAAATTTGCGAAAAAAAAATCGTCTGCATAATGCTATTTCAATGGAAAGTTCATTTTGTTAACACTTTACAACAAAGTTGAAAAGTGTTTATGACTTTGTTAACACTTTACAACAAAGTTGAAAAGCATTTATGACTTTGTTCATTCTGTCTGTCTGTTTGTCCGTTAGCACGATAACTGCCGTAAAAATGACTGTATCAAAATGAAATTTTAGTATGTTGTTCAGACGGTCTGTAGGACCTATGGGAATATAAATGAATAATATCACCTAATTAGTTTTGGATTGAAACCGGGTTGGAAAAATGAAATACATTGAACCCTATGGGACCTAATTTTTCAAACATTTTTTAAGTGGATTTAAAATTCACAAATTGCTTCGAAAGTTTTAGGAAATATTCCAATTATCCCATAAAATATATAAAAAAAATTCAGCAAAATATATTCAGTAGTTTCTTAAATAAAAATTAAAATAATAATTACACCTTTTATATGAAGCTATCACGTGACCATTTATATGAAGAGATCATGTGACCCACTTCAAAATAAAATATGGCATCCATCTTGTCTCAAAATCGTGATTTTTAAAGTTCTTTCTAATTCATATTGAGTGTTGTATCCGTCCTAAAACCACTTTATTTTTGCTTAAATTCTGTGCATCTACATACTGAAACAATGCAATTACAATATATTTGAGTTTAAATGATCAGCCAACTTTGATTATTTCTAAAACGGAGCCTACTTTTCACTTATGAAAAATGTAAACAGCAAAATATGTAGAATGAGTTGTATAAGAATTGCTGCATTTCTTTAACGCAAAATTATTTAGCTCATGGAGTCTGCAATATAGCTGATATGAATGAAATATTCATTAATTTTACAGAGAGATGGACGATTTTTTCGATGAAGTTTTAAGCATAGAGTTTAATTACTTGTACCTCTATGGTCTTATGTTTTTAAATAAAATAAATTATAATGATGTATTGTGATGAATGAAATGAATGGAAAAATGTTTATGTATGAAATGCTTCTTTTATAGAGAGAGCCAGGTGTGTTATATTTCGATGACATCATTTGAATGAATTTCATTTGTTTTCGATGAAGTTTTCAAATATTATAAATTAATATATTATTATGATAATTTCAAAAACAATACCGAGGAATTTATCCTATTTTAGAGATGTTTAAACCAGGCAATTTATATTTCAATGCCGTCATTTGAATGAAGTTCATTTTTTTCGATGAAGTTAAGTTTTCAAATATGATAAATTAATGTAGTATTGTGATAATTTTTTATATATTACCGAGGAATGTATTGCATTTTAGAGATATTTAAATAAAATTGCATTGACGTTGGAAAGTGTTTTATAATCAATGATTTATGCATGATTGATCTTTCTTGTTTATTAATATATCGACAACTCCTGGTTCTAGACGTTCGAAACATGGACTAAATTTTAGGTGGGGCTATTCCAAGGCTACCCACAAAATTTCATGCAATTCGGTACAGCTGTTCTCCTGTGATGATGAGACAAACACCCCCCCCCACACACGTACGCACACACACACACACACACAAAAACCCATGTTGATTTCAATTTTATTTATATAGACATTTGATGGGTTCAACTCAACATACTTTCTCTACAAATCAACAAATTTCCATATTGAGAGGAAATAGCATACATATACAGCATTCATATATCCATGTCTTGCTCAAAATTAACAGGTTTATTGTTGTTACTCTTTAAAAAATTCTGACGTGGGTAACACCATGAATGTCACTACATACTGCAATGCCTTACAGATCCTCAGCACAAGATCTCAAGCCTACAAGATCCTCACGCCTACAAGATCCTCAGTACAATGCTTTTAGCATTGAATGAAACACTATGTAAATTGAAATGGGTTCTGACAACTTATGACTCTAAACAAAATACCTTATACTTAAGTGCAAAATCTTCATTAAAGTGCAATTGATATTTAATGAATGCAATTCACATGTGACTTATCTACCAAATTTTGTGAAACTTGGTCGATTAGTTTTGACTTATTTGCCAAATTTCGGGAAAGTTGATTAATTAGTTTTTCAGATAGAGTGGATACATGCATTGCGCAGACAAATAGACAGACAGACATATACGCAGACATTACGCAAAACTTGATTTTTCGACCTCTAGTGTGTTGGAAAACTGTAGATTCGTCGAAAACTCGAGTTGCGATTTTCTACAAGATTCCAATACTTTCTCTATACATTGCCATGTATTACAGGGAAAGTAAAAGAATATCTTTGGTCATGAGTGGAATGAACTAGATCTACGAGAATCATGTTAACAGATTTGTTGTATAATATTTCATCTGGGAAGTAAACATATTTGATAATACTTACTACTTTTTTAGTTTTATGTTTTTTTTTATAACTTCTTTGAAATCGTGCAATATCTCAAGAACAGTTCCTGCTAGCATTCTAAAAGGGATGTCATTCGTTTTCTAATAAAAACTTACTTCGGAAATGATTGATTATTTATATTTATTGAAGGTTCTTTTTTTTTTAAGAATTTTTCAAAAATTCATTCGAAACTTGGGCATCTTCCGAAACATTTGATCGCGGTTGAGGTCATTAAGGTTCCAGATTTGATCGATTGTGATAATTGTAATGAAATGACTTTTAAAATTCTTCATTTTTTGTGAGATATTACGTCCACAGACTTACACGCGTACTGACCCCCCCCCCCCCCCTCCCACATACCGATATCCCCGCAAAACTTTCAATTCGAGTTCAGGGATGCTCTAAACGGACTTATTTGTCCCAATATTGATCCTATAAATTATATTATGTATCTAGAGAAAATAATAAACATACCAAATTGCATATAATTCGATTCATTATTTCCGGAGGTATTGCAATCCTTAAGCGAAAGTAAAACTTCTGATGTCTTGAAAACGTTTTGTGTTAAACAATGGTGTTTATATATTTCTAGATAAAAATAAAAGCATTTACTCATTTCATCACAGGGTTTTAACATGCCTATTGTTTTGTAAATCATATCATTATCTAAGTATAAAAACTGTATATAATACGGCATTTTAATTAAAAAGTTTTAGTAAAGTTATTTTTAAAGTGTTTTTATGATTTAAAAACTAGTTTAAAAATTGAGACCTTCTCTAAGTGGAAATGCTTAAATCAATACGTCTATGGCATTTATTCATAGAAATAATATTAGCAAATTTTATTTAAATGGCTCAATTTGATCAAGGAATAAAACGATTTTTTCTTAAAAGTGAAACTTCTACTATATTGTTAAAAGTGAAAGGAGGGAGAGAAAGCTAGAGAAGAGAGGAAGTGAAGAGAAAAAGAGAAGGGAAAGAAAAGTTAAATAATATATTGAGAATAGAGAGGAAGAAAGGAAATAAAGAGAAAGGAGAGGAGACGGAGACGTGAGGGAAATGAGAAAAGAGGTAAACAAAGGAGAGAAGGTATAGCGGAAAGATAAGGGAGGTAGAAAAAAGGGGAGAGAAAGAGAAAAGATAGAAAAGGAGTAGAAGATAGACAGAGAACAATAGAGTTAAACAATATAGAGATGTCAGGAGGAGGAGGAGAATAGAGAAATAAATGAAAAGAGAGGAAAGAGAGAAGGGTGAAGAGAGAGAGGAGTAGAGAAACAAAGGATAGAAAAGAGAGGAAGTAGAAAAAAGACGGAGAAGAGGAAGAATAAACAGATAGAAGGCAGATAGAAAAGAAAGAGAAGTAATAAATATTAAAAGGAGAGAGAATATATGCCAAGGGTTATAAGAGTGATTAATAGAGTATTGATAGAGAAGAGAGGAAGTATAGAAAGAAAAGAAAACATATGTAGGAAGAGTAGGGAGTGAAGGAGAGAGAGACATGAGGAGAAGAGGAGAGAAAGGAGAAAAGACAGATACACACAGAGAGAGAGAGTGTAGAGAAGATAAATAATATAGGCGAGAGAAAGATGAGAAGAGAAGGGAGGGAAGAGAAAAGAAGAGAGAATGAAAGAGATATGAGAAGAAATGAGAAAAGAGGAGAAAGGAAAGATGAGAAATACAGGTATACACAGAGCATGAGAGTAGAACAGGAAGAGAGAGTAGAGAAGATAAATAATATAGAAGAGAGAGTAGAGAAGATAAATAATATAAAAGAGAGAGTGTAGAAAAGAGATAGCTATTAGAGTAGGTAAAAAAGAGATATATAATAGAGAAGTGATCCAACAGGGAAGAGAGAGTAAGAAGATGGAGTAAAAAAAAAGATAGTACAGAAGAGATACGAGTAGTAGAGAAGGGAGAGCGAGAAGAGAAGAACTAGATGTGGTAGTTTTCAAAATTTTGTGGCAATAGCCATTTACAAAATTGTGACACTTCGTTAAACAAAAATCTCCACACAATTATTAAGCATAAGTTTTAACTACACACCAAGTTAAACTGTCACAACTTAACGCAACATTCTCAATGATTATCAATTGCAGTAAAATAATATGCTGTCTGAAACCGAAGCAAAGTCTCGTACACTAAAGGGTAGTATCCACAATGCGTTTTCACATTGACATGAATTCGCTCAGGTCGTAAAAGAGGAATGTGTAACATTTGTATGTCGCTAACATTCCAAACTTTATTTTTCAGCATTTGAGGTTGTAAAATAAATCTCCCGAGGTAGAAGTCTCAGAAATTTTATATCGCTTGATTCCAAGTTGTAAAAATGGTAGAATGAACACGCAGGCATCTTTTAATAAAAACAAGTTCATTCTTAAAACTGTAGAAAATCATAAAATAAGCACCCATTAACGTAATTTACAAATAATAAATCAGAATGTACATGATTCACCCTTTCTACCATCGGCTGCAGTTACACACGCCACGTTCCAACTCACGTTGCATTTTAAGAACCTGTTTGCCAGCTCCCTCTGTCGTCCACAATCTGCGCAGCTGTTATTTAAATTTAGACTCTTCTTTCCCCGGGGAAGATACTGCTTGAAAAATAAGAAGTCCCTAATAGAAATTGTTAATCCTTACAAAGAGTTTAACAAAGAACTTTTGTGGTTTGGATTAAGTGATTGAGAGATTTTGACAATGGTATCTTCAATTGGGCTTTCCTCACTCCTTGGTACGAATATACTTCTTTTGACATTTTCATCAACTTAAGTGACTGATTATGGATGTTCCTTTGTCAGGGACAATCCACGTTGAATTGCACGGAATTGCCTTCTGGATACACTGTTTTAGACAGCTTAAGATCATACACCGCGAGAGAGTAGACCCGGATCTATATGCGAGCAAATCTACATCTTTTCAAGGAAGATTATTACACTCTTCCACACAGTTACCTTACATCTTTCCAAGGTCCGTAGAATATCTTATATATAATTAGTTAATTCTATTAACCTTGACATCTTTCTGGTTATTCGGACTGTCTGGGTCTCAACAACAACACTCTTTCACACAATGATGCAAGATTTTATTGCAAGGGAGAAAATATTATAATATATTTTACATAATAAAGCAAAATGACTACGTGTATGCCTGTGCAGCCTGAACCCGGAAATATAAGCATCGTATAGCCATGAAATTTGGTACACAGGTACTTCCGGACTCGAATAGGTGCACCTCAGCGTTATTTTTTTCCAAATTTTTAATTAGTTTTTTAGTAAATTTCCAAATTTCTAATTAGTTTTCTAATTAGTTTTTGTGTTTTAGCCCGATTTACAACGATCTTGGACAATATTTATACATATCAATTCCTTAGCAACTTAAATTATTATCATAGAGTTTCCATCTGGATACCATCGGAAGGATCGAAAAATTCTTTTTCAAACACAGTTTAATCGAAATCCATACGATTAATAAAATAATTTTCGTGAATTTATATACTTTTCGTGCGTTTTAAATCTCTTCGATTTTTATATTACGATATAAAAAATTTGACGTGACATCCAACGTTTATAATTTAATAACAGCTCCTGAATAAATCAAAAATTACTTCAGAAAAAATTTAATTTGATCAATGCATTCGTTGATTAATTATATATTTTTTAACCGAGCGATCTTTTAGATTATTTGAATCAACGTCTTTAAAGACCCGATATTTTTTTTTCTACCCGAGATGGGACTTGTACTGCCATTTATCGGCGTCGGGATTTACTTCTTTTTTGCGGTGAAGATTTGTAGTGTGAATGTATTATTTAAATAGCGAGCGCTTATTTAATTATTTTTAAGTAGTGGCTGCTTATGTAGGGTCTAGGCAACGTCGGGCAATTAGTTCTAGAACTAAAAAATAGATTTCAAGGTAGAGTCATAATTTTTATAACAAATGTCTCGAAAATACACCTTGTTCAATACATTCAGCTGCAAAAATAAATTATGACAGTGTTAGAATTATATCAAACATTTCTCGTGGAGGTTTTGCAAGGAACTGTCGAACCATGAAAACGTAGAGCCAGGGTCGTAGCCAGGTAGGGGCCAAAGGGGATTAAGCCTCCTAAAAGGTATACTCAGTTCCCCCCTGATAAAAATATTAAATTTTTAGTAGTGGTATGACATTTCATATAAAATTTCATTAAAATTTTGTTTAAAAATTTCGTTGAGTTTTTTTTTATAAATTTTTTTGTTTTATAAATTTTTTAATTTAGCTGAATTTCTGATTATAAAAGTTTTAAATTCTGATTTAAAAATATTTAAAAATTATGACAATAACATTTGGATAGTTTTGCATTATTGCTAGGTTCACTGTTATACATTTTAGATTCAAAATCAACTGATAAGTCGGTAAGAGTTAATATTAAGCATTAACTTTCAGAATGTTTCTACACATTATTAACAGCTTTATTCCTAGTTAATGCTTACATTAAAATCAGTTGTAATTATTATATATTAATAATTACAATGTATAGTAGCTATATGTATTTTCTTAATTAACTCTTAGTTTACAAATATAAACATGCAATTAGTTGTTAATAATTTATATGAATGGAAATATATAATAGCAACTATTATGGTTTATAAATGTTAATGATCAAGGTTTTGGTGAGCCCTCCTTTAAGACCGTTGAGCCCCCCTTGGATTTCTCTCCAGCCCTTCAATTTCGCGTTTCTACCTACGGCCCTGCTTAGAGTTGCAGCTAAATCCCACCAAAACATGGAATTCTAGTGACATACGAATGCTACTCCTTCCTATTTTACGACCTAAAATTAATACATTTCCGCTGCAGGGAGCAATTAAGCAGTAATTCAATTTCTCAGGAGTTTCATGGGACGTTAAGAACCAAGCCTTACCAGTTTGCCCTCCTAATTCACTAACATCGTTAGGTAACGTGCGCCCTAAAGCAAAACGCGTTGATAAATTACTTGCAAATAGTACTTTGGTATTGAAAAGTAGGGTAATAATTTCTTATTTTCGCCATCACCCATGCAGAAATTTATTATCGTACTTATGACTTTTGCATTACAAATTCATAAATATTACGTTTATTTTCTACATTTTAATTTCGGGAGATGTAACACTTTTGACAACAGTAATGTGATGGATGATATTTGGGAATTTAACGTTCATTTTGTATTTCGAGCTGCGATAGTAAAATAATTTCTTTTGAGGGTTAGTGGGATTGATTGATTACGGAATACAAATACATAGCAGTGAATTTTTGTTCTGTTGAAATGGGCGACTCTTGAGTGCTCACAAAACCTTTTGTGAGGATTCTATTATTTATTAACATTTTATTCTAATTCCACTTTTTCCTGATTTTAATTTATGTCCTAAACTTTTCAACTTTCCTTCCGAAGAATCACGTATTCACGATTGGCCATATCTATAAGGGCAGACTTATAGATATGGTCAAGGAGGAGTGTATAATTCTGTCGCAGTTTGATCATCATACGTTCAGATTGAAAGTCAGTTTAGTAATAAGGTAGGTTTGAACTTCATAGTAGATTAGTATATCTCAGTTAGAATTTGTAAATAATTTGTATATGGATTTGTAATATATATGTGTTTTGAGTTCACGGATAAGTTAGCTGTAAATAAAGTTGTTTATTACTTTCCTTATATACGTAGTATAATGTATAAGGAAAATATTGTGACGGGGTCGAAAATTAAAATTCGAGTTTTTGTCGAGAGAGCACGTTTCAAGTATTCCTGATCACGAATCGAACATTTTTGAGGTGATGTGTGTGTGTGTGTGTCAGTGAGGTTGTGGAGACGATATCTCACGAACAAATGGAGCGATTCGAATGTAATTTGGTACAAAAATTACAATCCATGAATACTAGAAGCCTATTCTTTTTAAACACAATCGAATGTTCAGACCCTCCCCTCCTAAATTTTCGAGTAAAATTTTTAAAAAATCATCCAAAAATCAAAAGCTTTAATAAAGTTACGCAAATAGATATTTTTTATGTCATTTTTTCTTAGAAAACGATTGACATATACTTTAAAACGTTAGCATAAACCATTCTTGAGATATTGCATACTTTTCAAATAAATGTATAAAAAAATCTTATAAATTAAAAAAAAATATGAACTGTTGAGAAACACGTTCACTTTCCATATCTAATATCATGCGATAAATTTGGTGATATCATTCTTGTGGATCTAGTTCGTTCCATTCATGAGAAAAGATACCTTTGTATTTGAACGCCAATAGTCATTTATCTGCCAAAAGAATAACTTATTTCTCCGTCCATAACGGTTGGCGAGATTTTGGAACCAAATTTGGCGATATGTCGCCAACTTGGCAAATTTTTTAAATGTTGCCAAATTAACGAAAATCTCGCCTAATGGATAAAAATGACGATTCATTGACGAAAATTCAATCTCTCGAAAAGAATATAAGTATTTACTATAAGAATAACCTATTTTTCTTTTATTAAAAGCTATTTTTTTTACTGTAAAAGTAGTAAATTCATTGCATTATATAAGGAAAATCATGTGCTGCGCACATCAGATTTTTCGTCAAATGTCGTGATTCCTTCGTTAAAGTCTAGTCATTAGGTTATTGGAATTTTAATTTAGAGTGAAGTAAATTGGAATGGTTCATACAAAAGTCGCGATCTTGGGTTGAAGTAAAATAGTAGTTTATACTTCATGTGGGAAATTCAGAAAGGTGGTATCTCGCTCACATTGCAGACAGCGGTATTTAATTTATGCTTATCGGCGTGGAATAGCCAATTCTCGCAGCAGCAAGACACTGTATCAAACCATAATTTCCATATTTACTTTTTTATGCGTAGTATAGAGAACGTACTGTTTTCACGAACTTTTTTTATTTCGAGATTTTAATATCAATATATGTTTTAAGATATCCTGAACACGTTTTGATTATTTTGGGAGTGATGTTTGTCTGATATATGTGGTCGATTTCTTGTGTACGCTATAGCAGCCACACATATTAATGGATTTTCACGAAATTTTATATTAGGCTATGCTATAAAAAATCTAGAGCTAGATTGAAAATTTTAAAATTCGAGCAAAAATTTTTAAATGTATTCAAATTTTATACTGTTTTAACATGGCAGCATAGGACAAAATTCGACACAATACATAAAAGAGTTTATTAGTAAGAGTTTATCATTAAAGAGTACACATTATTACATAAAAGAGTTTATTTATAGCTCACGTGACCCACTTCAAACATTTCAATGATCAAGAGACTTAATAGTTTCAATCATTGTTGTGCGAAATAGCCGCTATACAATTTTTAATACTTTACAACAAAGTTGAAAAGTGTTTATGACTTTGTTCATTCTGTCTGTCGGTCTGTCTGTCCGTTAGCACGATAACTGCCGTAAAAATGACTTTATCAAAATGAAATTTTAGTATGTTGTTCAGACGGTCTGTGGAACCTATGGGAATATAAATGAATAATATCACCCAATTAGTTTTGGATTGAATCCGGGTTGATAAAATGAAATACATTGAACCCTATGGGAACTGATTCTTCAAACATTTTTTAAACGGATTTAAAATTCACAAATTGCTTCGAAACTTTTAGAAAATATTTAAATTATCCTATAAAATATATAAAAAAAAATTCAGCAAAATATATTCAGTAGTATTTTAAATAAAAATTAAAATAATAATTACACTCTTTATATGGAGAGATCACGTGACCATTATATGAAGAGATCACGTGACCCACTTCAAAATGAAATATGGCATCCATCTTGTCTCAAAATCGTGATTTTTAAAAGTTCTTTTTAATTCATATTGAGTGTTGTATCCGTCCTAAAACCGTTTTATTTTTGCTTAAAGTCTGTGCATCTATATATTGAAACAACGCAATTACAATATAGTTGAGTTTAAATGATCATCCAACTTTGATTATTTCTACAACGAAGCCTACTTTTCACTTATGGAAAATGTAAACAGCAAAATATGTAGAATGAGTTGTATCAGAATTGCTGAATTTTTTTAACGCAAAATTAATTAGCTCATGGACTCTGCATAGTTGATATGGATGAGATATTCATTAATTTTACAGAGAGAAGGACGATTTTTTCGGTGAAGTTTTAAGCATAGGGTTTAATTACTTGTACCTCTATGGTCTTATGTTTTAAATAAAATAAATTATTATAGTATTGTGATGAATGAAATGAATGGAAAAATGTTTATGAATGAAATGCTTCTTTTATAGAGAGAGCCAGGTGTGTTATATTTCGATGACATCATTTGAATGAATTTCATTTGTTTTCGATGAAGTTTTCAAATATTATAAATTATTGTATTATTATGATAATTCTAAAACTATTACCGAGGAATGTATAACATTTTAGAGATGTTTAAACCATGCAATTTATATTTCAATGCCGTCATTTGAATGAAGTTCATTTTTTTCGATGAAGGTTTAAGTTTTCAAATATAATAAATTAATGCAGTATTGTGATAAATTTCAAAATATTACCGAGGAATGTATTGCATTTTAGACTTGTTTAAATAAAATTGCATTGAAGTTGGAAAGTGTTTCATAATCAATGCTTTAAGCATGATTGATCTTTCTTGTTCACCTGTGTAAAATGTAAACAGCAAAATATGTAGAATGAGTTGTATTAGAATCGCTGTAATTCTTTAACACAAAATCATTTAGTCCATGGAGTCTGTTTAGCTGATATGAATGAAATATTCATTGATTTTAGAAAGAAAAGGACGATATTTTTCGATGAAGTTTTACGCGTAGAGTTTACTTACTTGTAGCTTCATGGTCTTAATTTTTAAATAAAATAAATTATTATAGTATTGTGATGAATGAAATGAATGGAAAAATGTTTATGAATGAAATGCTGCTTTTATAGAGAGAGCCAGGCGTGTTATATTTCGATGACGTCATTTGAATAAATCTCATTTCTTTTCGATGAAGTTTTCTAATATATAAATTAATTTTAGTATTGTGATAATTTAAAAAATATTACCGAGGAACGTATCGCATTTTAGAGATGTTTAAACAAAATTGCATTGAGCTGGAAAGAGTTTCATATTCAATGCTTTATGCATGATTGATCTTTCTTGTTTTGCTCGCGACGTCATTAGCTCCCCCTTGGAGGGGGGGGGGGGGGTACATTGTCAAGTATGATATCAATTCCTTTCAATTTCTTTAAAGTGTAACAATTTGGACCCACGATACTGATTTTTCAAAATTTTTCTTGTAAAATTTAAAAAGAAAGTTCTGGTATCGAGAGAAATCGAGATCTGAAGTCGAGTTGAGCTGCATTCCAATTAATTCATTTTACAAACCGTAAATAATTTATTGAACCATAGCCCCCTCCTCTTAACAAAATGCACCTATCCCAGAAACAGTGAAAATCACTCTATTTCAAATGAAGAATATTAATTCCTCAAATCAGCAGGGATTATAAAAAAAAAAAATTAGCTTTATTTTCCGATATATTGAATTTTCAGCAACTTGGCGTCATTACGGTTAATTTAACGTCATTTTCATTAATTTTGCTGCATTTTCGAGAAATTTGCGTAGTTGGCGATATTTTATAAACATAGCCGCCAAAGTCACACAATTTTTATTTTAAATTTTAACATCTTTTGCGGGCCATTTTGCGAAAAAAGACATATTTCCTTATCGATTCGTATCGAATTCTACTCAGCATCAGGGGGTGTGGCAGCAAAGACATCTGATCAAAGATGCTTGGAAACCTGTAGCCGAATTATAAGAACAGAGGAGGAGCTAGCTTTTGCTCAGTGATTATAATGTCGGTCTTGTAACCAAAGGGTCCCTGGTTCGGGGCCCGGCGACGCACAATCGCCACAGTGGTTACCCTGGACGCTTGAAACACGCAACCTTCCTCTCCAACGATTTCGCCTCTCAACACGAGAGGGCAACACCACACGGAGTATGTGTGGCGGTTAACTATTGCCATTTATCCCACCTGCACCAAAACGAACTAGAAGCGGCTTTTCTCAGTGTATCTGATAACTGAGGAAACCGCATACCATTTCTTGTTTTGGGACGCCTGACTTCCAAAGGTTCCCGATGGGGATTTACACATAACTTTAACGCCTGTGACAGTATGTTGGCATGTGAAAGCCATAATTTCGTCACCGGCATGTGTGAAAAACAAGACGATGGTGCACACCGAAAACACGTGGCGTGCATGGAGGGCACCCCCTTTAATGAGCCCCAGACCAACGACGACCAATAAGATGGTCGGTCACTCCTTCTGGGGCGTTTACAAAAATTCAGTTTAGAAAAGAACTTTCATCTTTTCGGACAGAGACTCGCTCCTAAAATCTCGACTTGATCGGTCGACTTGCTTTCGAACTTTGGAACTACGCAGTCGAAACCTCCTTTCGACTGCTTCGAACTTAACGTTCCAACAATCAGGATTTATCCGCTTGCCGCAGAATCTCTCTGCAAAGTATTAGTATGCTGTATATATATTTGTAAAATTTAATGTAAATAAATGTTATTTTACGCAAGTTAACGTTCTGCCTAGAGAACATAACAACAACAACAAATGTCGGGGGATTATACTGGGCATTAATACCGCATGTCAGGTTCAGCCCACACAAACAAAGCAACAATAAACCCCGCAATGGTGACCCGGACGTGATTTGAACACGCAACCTTCTGATCTGGAGTCAGAAGCCTTGACACTCCCTTCCTGGTTGACCACGACTGTCCGTCACGCCGAGGCGACACGCCTCCCGATAATTCCTCATCAGCGGAGGGAGTGTGCGTCAGCAAAGACATCTGATCAAAGATGCTTGGAAACCTGTAGCCGAATTATAAGAACAGAGGAGGAGCTAGCTTTTGCTCAGTGATTATAATGTCGGTCTTGTAACCAAAGGGTCCCTGGTTCGGGGCCCGGCGACGCACAATCGCCACAAGGGTAACCCACAATTGCTTTACTCACTAAATTTTGGGATATTTCATCGAATATTTTCGAAGATAGTAAATACATACATTGCCCAGATACACACACACGCAGACGTCACGCTAAAAATAGTATTTCCGTGCTCTAAAGGTTTCGATATGTGTAGATCCGTTGAAAACTCGAGTTGCGATTTTCGACACGATTCCAATGCTTTTCCTTTACATTGGCCTGTATTACATGGAAGGCAAAAATAATTAATTCCTACCCATTTATGCTTTAAACGTGTAATGCATCCAAGTCATATTTATGACTCCATCATAAGAATTTGATTTTAAATATACAATAAACATAGAGAAATCTAAAATCCATTTACTTTATACAAACTTTCAAACTTCTTTCACAAAATATCTTACTTATTATCCAATAAAAATCGTATTAGTATTCTAATAAAATATGCAAATTTTTCTTAAAATTACAGAATATGAAATGATCTCTCTTAGGAGGGTGCGTAAAGTTGTATTGATAAGACATTCGATATCACCAAGGTAACGGACGACCACCCTCGGAGGGATTGAACGTTTTTCTTTTGGTAAATTATATCATTGATCGATAGCCGAAAAATGTCTGTTGTAAGGAATTTACAAAATGAAAGAAGTTAATCATAATACTTTTATAGAAATATTTTCTTTCATCACGTATATAGTGGGGGAACCCTATAGTCCTGTTTATACATTTTTGTCCTTTTATTACACTTGTCCTTTTTATGACCTTTTATTATTAACTAGAAGGAATTTCCCGGTATTATGCATGTCCTAAATAAGCACCCGCAACGTAAATAATAGAGAAACAGATGACTTCATTTTTAAAGCGCGTGTTTTAATGTCTGAAACCATTATTTACACTGTAAAACATTTTCAAGCTTGTTACTGAATGTTTCTGGGGAATCAGCTGTTTGTATTAGGGAGTAAGGTTCTTGATAGTTATGATAATACATATATATATAAATACAAAAATAATGCTTCGGCAGACGATAATTAACTGAATATTTCAGAAATGAAGCTGGAATTTTCATGAATGCCCGTCATTGTGGCTTTTCTTATTAGTTTACCAAAATGATCAACAAAGTAGCTGAAAAAATAAGCAACGGTTGCAAAATATTTTACAGTGTGGTAGTATTATCTAGTATTTTACATTATTTTACAGTGTGGTTGTCATAGCTTGCCCGCAGATATTGGGAACATATTAAAAAACTTATTCCGAAATTATAGTTTGCAGTTGTGAATACGGGCATGGCTTCAGTAGTATGAATTTAATACTGACTGTGAAAAAATCCTGTTTTCTTGTCGAACATGAAACAAGTTTGGTGTTTAAAATTATACCATTAAGTTATACCATCCACCATTAAAATTATAGAATACAAATTTTTATGTACAAACTTGGTTACGGCCTTATCGGTACTGATTTGACCAACAAACAAATAAGACTGTGACATAGAATACGTAATTGAATCTGTATGAGAATTCCTAAACAGTATTTTTTTATATTATTTTAGAGTTTTTGTTTTCGTGTTTTGCTTTTTTGATTTAAAAAACATTTTTTTTCGTCTCTATTTTTTCTTTTTTTTAAATTTTTACTTAATAGTTATAGGAAATATTGAACATATATTCTAATTTTTAATTTATTTATTTGTGAAAATGAAAAAAGTCGAAGGTAAATATTTGTAGTTCAATCAACAAGTGTTCTTGGGCAGCGTTAGAGGGAAGAGCACGAAAGCCTCTAGTGTTAAAAATACAAACCCCAAGTACAGTCGCCGCTGACAAAAGACTTTTATATTTCTCTGCCAAGGTCTTATCGCATTAAATATTTACAATTTTGCATGAGGATTTAGAATATTGTGCCATGTAACTCCTCTAATTTGGTTACAATCCTATTGAAAATTCAATTTTTTATGCACTATTAAAGTGAAACTTTTATTTTTTGTTATTATGATTCATTTAATTATCCTAATTACTTCAAATCATTGAAATATCCTTCAATCTTTATATCACCAGAAAGCCCACTCAATACTTTTTTAATACAGATAGTCTGGTATCCGTAAATTGATTTTCACGTATCTTTTAATTAATTTTAAATGAACGCGCGATTCATAAGAAAAAAAAATCTGATGTGGGCAACACATGACTTTCCTTATATAATGCAATGAATTTACTACTTTTACAGTTAAAAAAAATGTTATTCTTATAGTAGATACTTATATTCTTTCCAAGATATTGAATTTTCTTCAATGAGTCGTCATTTTCATTGATTTAGCGTCATTTTTATCAATTTGGCGAGATTTTTGTTAATTTGGCAACAATTAAAAATGTCGCCAAGTTGGCTACATTCCGCAAAATTCATTGCCAAAATCTTGCCAAGTGTTATGGACGGAAAAATAAGTTATTCTTACAGCAGATAAATGACTATTGGCGTTCAAATACAAAAGTATTACTCAAAGTATCTTTTTTCACGAATGGAACGAGCTAGATCCACGAGAATGATGTCACCCAATTTATCGCATGGTATTATATATGAAAAGTAAACATGTTTCTCAATAGGAAATATTTTTTTTTATTTTATATAACTTTTTGATAATTTTTGAAAAATGTGCAATATCTCGAGAACGGTTCATGTCAGCGTTCTAAAATTTATGTTGATCGTTTTCTAATGAAAAATTACATAAGAAATGTCTATTTGAGTAACTTTATTAGTGGTTTTGATTTTTTGACGATTTTTTCAAAATTTCACTCGAAAATTTAGGGGGTTCTGAACATTCGATTGCGTATAAAAACAATAGGTTTCCAGTGTTTACGTATTGTGATTTTTGTACCAAATTTCGTTCGAATCGGTCCATTCGTTCGTCAGTTATCGTCTCCACAGACTCACTGACACACACACACACATCACTTCAAAAATGTTTGATTCGTGATCAGGGATGCTTGAAACGTGCTCTCCCGTCGAAAACTCGAATTCGAATTTTCGACCCCGTCACAATACTTTCCTTATACATTATGCATATAAGGAAAGTAAAAATAATTAAATCCTATCTTAATATATGTATCGTTTAAGGTACAATTTTTAATTTTTATATGAATCATGCATTCATTTAATATTAGTCAAAAGATACGTAAAAATCAATTTACAGATACAGAACTACCTGCATTGGAAAGAAAATTAAATACGTTTTCTGACTCATGTCAAAGAATGGAGGTTGGTGAGATTCAGTGAACAAGGGGGATGGGGTCCCAATGGGCGTATTGTATCTGCGTAGCAATCCGCGAGCATCGGCGGTTAGTGAGCAGCAGCGAACAGGTTTAGGGGTTGACGAGTGTCATCCAGAAGGGGGCTCGATCCGTTTCGTGTGATAAATAAACTTAAAAGAAACAATCCATAAATAAGAAACATAAAATTTTATGCCCCAGAACCATTTAATATCTCCTTTAGTGAAATATTTCTTCTTCGAAAGAAAAATATGAGATATTCCATTAAGACTTTCCACTACATTTATTTTCTCATCGCAGAAAGAACAGTACGCAATGCGTTCATTTCAAATAATAAACCCCATCAAACTGCGCGCACTCAAAAAGTCCCGTATGTATCATCCTAGCTGTTTTCAAAAGATATGCTGTCCAATTTTCTTCTGTCACGAATCCTCTTATTTACGACCCCGGGTATTGTTGGAGTCCGCTTCTTTGTTTGTTCTTCGTAACTCGTAGAAGAAAATGATTTAAAGCACCTCCTTTATTCAAGATTTGTTACTACGGGATAGAAACCTGAACAGAGTAAAAAAAAAACAATTCTTGAGGTTATTTTATTGTAAATGTAAAGGTAGATATTTTCTGTCAGAAAATATATAAAGCTTTCCTATCCAAGAAACTTCCTTTTGAGACATAAAACACTAACATTCCCCATACAGGTAACTGCGAATTACAAGGTGCACCTGGCTCTAGCAAGCTTTCGTATAATTCCATAGGAGTAAAGTTTCAAAAACGGGAAAAAACCCGGTTTATTCCCGAGAATAAACCGAATCAATGAATGTTTCATTCATATACGATTTCAGACTCAAAGAGCTAAATAATTTGTGTTAAAGAAATTCAGCAATTCTTATACAACTCATCCTACATCTTTATGTGTTTACATTCTCCATAAGTGAAAATTAGGCTTCGTTGTAGAAATAATCAAAGTTTGAAGGTCATTTAAACCCAAATATACAGTTATTTCAGAATGTAGATGCACAGAAATTAGGCAAAAATAAAGCGGTTTATGGACTCATACAACACTAAATATAAATTAAAAGAACTTTAAAAATCATGATTTTGACAGAAGATGAATGACATTGATCATTTAAACTCAAATATATTGTAAATGCGTTGTTTCAGAATGTACAAAAATAAATTGGTTTTGGGACGGATACAACACTAAATAAAAATTAAAAAGAACTTTAAAAATCACAATATTTACACAAGATGGATGCCCTATTTTATTTTGAAGTGGGTCATGTGATCTCTTCATACAATATGGGTGTAATTATTATTTTAATTTTTATTTAAAAACTGCCAAATATATTTTGCAAAAAATTTTTTCACATTTTTTATGGGATAATTTGCATATTTCCTAAAACTTTCTAAGCAATTTGTGAATTTTAAATTCGTTTAAAAAATGTTTGAAAAATTAGGTCCCATACGGTTCAATGTATTTCATTTTTTCAACTCGGATTCAGTTCAAAACGATATTATTCATTTCCATATGTCCCACAGACCGTCTATACAACATAGTAAAATTTCATTTTGATAATATCATTTTTACGGCAGTTATCGTGCGAACGGACAGACAGAATGAACAAAGTCATAAACACTTTTCAACTATGTTGTAAAGTGTTAAAAAGTGGGAATTTTCAGTCATTACGTTTTGCATTGTAAAAGAAATGTGTATGACCCAAAATTATTTATTTATTTTTTCATTCCGAATTGTAAATAGTTGGAGCATGTAAAATTGAGAGAGATTTGTCATATCCAATATTTTAATAGATCCAATATTTGAATTTGAAAAAAAAAATTGAATGATGTGGCTTTCTTATTATATTGAAGTAAATATTAAAATGAATTCCGCAAATAAATTGTAATTTAATTTGCTAATATTTTTAAAGTAAAAACACCCCGAACGTTGAAATACTTATTACAAAAGGATTAATTCATTCATATTCAGCTGATGTAGAACGATAATAAGAAATATATATTAGTCCCAATAACATTTTAATAATTTTTTAACTAATAAAATGTGCACATTTTAAACAATTTTTTTGTAATTTCAAATTTCTAAAAATACTATATCAATAAACTATATCTTTACACTGATACCAGATTTAGTAAGTCTATCTAAATGGTTATCCATCATCAAGGTATAAACTGCGTAATGTGCCCGATTAGCCAGAGCATAAGAAACATGTAAATTATTTTTTTCTCTTTAAAATTGCCAATACTTCCAAAATTCCTAGATTATTCCTCAAAACTCCCGGGTTCATTCCCGCTTTTCAAAATTCTCGGGTTTTTTGCAACTCTACATAGAAGCCGGTTATCCCACCTGGTGAAGAGCTCTGTCAAAAACTCGAGTTTCTTTTTTTGACACGATTCCAAATACTTTCCCTATACATTATCACATATTGTAGGAAAATACAAAATCTTATGTGGGTAGCACATGACTTTCACCACAGACTCAAATTCATTTTATTCTTCTTCCTTCCATAATTCATCAAATTAAGTTTAATTGCTCAAAATAACCCGGATAATAATTTAAAATGACTCTGAATCAAATTATGTTTAATTGCTCAAAATAATCCGGATAATTATTTGAAATGACTCTGAATCAAATTAAGTTAAATTGCGCAAAATAACACGGATAATTATTTGGAATGACTATGAATCAAAATTAAGTTTAATTATCTTAATTAAGTTTAATTGCGCAAAATAACCAGCATAATAATTTGAAATGATTCTGAATCAAATTAAGTTTAATTGCGCAAAATAACCCGGATAATAATTTGAAATGATTCTAAATCAAATTAAGTTTAATTGCTCAAAATAATCCGGATAATTATTTGAAATGACTCCGAATCAAATTAAGTTTAATTGGGCAAAATAACCCGGATTATAATTTGAAATGATTCTGAATCAAATTAAGTTTAATTGCTCAAAATAATCTGGATAATTATTTGAAATGACTCTGAATCAAATTAAGTTAAATTGCGCAAAATAACACGGACAATTATTTGGAATGACTCTGAATCAAATTAAGTTTAATTGCTCAAAATAACCCGGATAATAAATTACACTCTACATTCTCCACCTTCTAATTTCAGCTTGTCGGGTAACTGGCAATCTGACCGAATACCTCTTGCTATTTTCAGCTCAGGTTAGCTTCCTACTACTATTATTCCTACCCAGGTTAGTATCCTGCGTGGTCGTTATTCTTTTAATTTGAAATCGGTGCTCCATCTTCCAGAGTCCATTGAATTCATACTAGTCGTAATAGGGTCGCTTTCAGACCTCCGACATCTTTGCACTAACTTACAGGGTAGATTTTTTCGGGCGCCATTGTAAAGAACTTTGCCGGCCCAACCGGGAGTCGAACCCTGGATCTTCGAACAGGTCAGCCGATTCTCTACCGTTGAGTTACTGGGACGAACTTGCAAATTCTTATCATCGAAGAGGTTATCATCTCTGCAAACGGTTAGGCTTGGTATTATGGAGTTGGTCTTATTCTTCTCGTTGTCAAATTTTGCGTTAAAAACAAGCAGTTAATGGATACATTTTAGAATATGTAGTCTTTAATTTTAGATTCCGACGATTTTTGTTGGGCATTTCGTAAAAAACAAAACAGAACAATGTGCATTATTCCCGGATTATACCAAAATTTAAACGGCACCACGGTAACCCACAAGTGACTTACCTACCAAATTTTGTGAAATTTGATCCATTAATTTTTTACTTAGAGTGAAAAGTGTTGCACAGACAGACAGACCGACACACACACACACACAGGTGTTAGGCTGAAAATAGTTCTCAATTTTCGGGTTCTCAAGTGCTCGTAACGTGTAGATTAATCGAATCGTCAAGTTACGATTTTCGACACGATTCCAATACTTCCAATGCGTTAAGAACTTGCTATAAACCCTGTGGATAAAAGCTGAAGTGAAATTCCATTGCATTAGTGGCATTATGTTCTCTCTTTGAACATGTTTTTATAGTTTACTTATTTAATTGTTTATTTTATTTTATACGGTATTTTGCAATTCCCATACACTCAAACAGTGATGAGGCTGCTTTTATTTCAGAGACGTAGTTTCAGAGAGATAGATAAGAACAAGTTTTCCATGCCTGAAGTCGATAAGTGTAATCTCCGAAGAGCAAATAAGAAACTTATTGTGGACGTGAAGAAGTCTATAACAATGATATCTTCAAGGGTAAACATGTAGTTTGATACGCAATGCACTGGTGTTAAACTCGATGTAAGAGAATGCATTCTTTCATTAATCTGATTCGAAGGAAATTAAAAAGTCTTCTGATAAAAGTGGCACGTGACTTTACCTACAGACACACATTCGTTTTCACTCTCTTTCACAATTCATTAAATTGCGTTTTTTATTTGCACAAAATAATATGAATAATTATTTAAAATGCCGCTGAATTCGCAGTTTTGCTTCAAGTTTCGTTTTCAGTGGGCAGCCGGACGCAGTTTCGAAGGCCGCCTTGCAAAAATGCAAAAAGAACATAAATTTCTCGACAATGGTTAGTGCTAGAATAATGGAGTTTATTTTATTCTTTCTGTTGTCAAATATTAAGTATAAAATAAACATTTAAATGATATATTTGAGCATATGTATTCCTTTATGTCGTATTTTGACAATTTTTAGGTCCCCCCCCCCACAGAGAAGGGGGAGAGGAGAGAGAGAGAGAGGGGGGGGGAAGGAGAGGAAAGGAAAGGAGAGAGGAGAGAGAGACAGGGAGAGAGATGAGAGAGATAGAAATAGAGAAAGGGGGAGAGGAGATAGAGATAGAGAGCGAGATATAGAGATAGAAAAAAAAATAATATATATATATATATATATATATATAGAGAGAGAGAGAGAAAGAGGTAGAAAGAGAGAGACAGAGATAGATAGATAGAGATAAATGGAGAGAGATATATGTAGATAGATAGATAGAGAGAGATAGAAAGAGGTAGAAAGAGAGACACGGATAGAGATAGAGAGAGATAGAAAGAGAGACACGGAGAGAGATAGAGAGAGATAAACAGATAGAGATATATGTAGATATATATATATATATATATATGTATATAGATAGATAGAGAGAGATAGAGTGAGATATATATATATAGAGAGAGAGATAGAATGAGATATATATATATAGAGAGAGATAGATAGATAAAGAAAGAGAGAGAGATAGAGAGCGAGATATAGAGATAAAGAGATAGATAGATATAGATAGAGAGAGATAGAAAGAGATGGAAAGAGAGAGACAGAGAGAGATAAATAGAGAGAAATAAATGTAGATAGGTAGAGAGATATAGAGTGAGATATATATAGATAGATAGATAAAGAGATAGAGAGAGAGAAATAAAACGAGAGAGGGAGAGGAGAGATAGAGAGAGGCGAGAGGGGAGAGGGGAGAGAGATAGAGAAAGGGGAGAGGAGAGAGAAAGAATAGAGAAAGGAGGTGATGAGAGAGAGATAGAAATAGAGAAAGCGTGAGAGGAGATAGATAGAGAGAGATAGAGAGATAGATAGATAGAGACATATAGCGAGAGATGGAAAGAGATAGAAAGAGAGAGACAGAGAGAGATAGAGAGAGAAAAATAGAGAGCGAGATATGTAGATAGATAGAGAGATATGTAGATAGATAGATAGAGAGAGATATGTAGATAGATGATAGAGAAAGAGTGAGATATATATATATAGAGAAAGAGAATAGAGATAGATAGAGAGAGATAGCCATTGATAGATAGAGAGAGATAGAGATAGATAGATATATAGAGAGATAGAGATAGAGATAGCTAGATAGATAGATAGAGAAAGAGTGATATATATATATATATATATATAGAAAGAGAATAGAGATAGATAGAGAGAGAGATAGCCATAGATAGATAGAGAGAGATAGAGATAGATATATATATAGAGAGATAGAGATAGCTAGATAGATAGCTAGATAGATAGATAGATAGACAGACAGAGCACTAAAATAGTGTTTTTGTGTTTTAGAGGTCTCGAGAAGAGATAAAAAAAAACCTGTTTCGAAAATCAAGTTCTTTGTAGATTGCCATGTTTTATAGGGAGAATAAAAATGGAACTGAGATAGATTAAATTTTTTTCGAATATCTAATTTCTCAGGAGCAATATTTAAAATGTAAGGGCCAAAGTGGCCATACTGCAGGGTGAAAGATGACTCAGGGCCCTGTCTCGATGAGGCAACCCATCCCAGCGCTAGATAAATGAAATACAATTAAATATATAGAAAATTTTTCATTCTTTTTTAATGACTCATAAGTAAAAGAAAACACATAAAAGTTTCCTTCAAAATAGTTATAAATATAAAATTTATGGAATGCTGCTTATTTATGGAATTCGTTCCTGAGTTTTCATGCCCACATATAGCTTTTTTCCTTTCTCCTACAAACACAGATGGGCACAGTTCCAAAAGTCTTCGAAATCTATTCAGGACTATTAAAACGTGTATTTCCATTAATATGTTGAATTCGAAAAAATTTCAAAGGGTGTGAAAAAGTAATTTGTATATAATCGTAAAAAATAAATGTTCTGTCGATTTAATGATAGCGATAAAAATAGTAGGGAAATGTTGAATAGTGGGGAAAAAATAATGTCAATATATTGTTTAGGATATAACTATTAGGGAAATGTTAAATAGTATATTACAGTAGGAGAATATAAAAAAATACAATCTTTGCAAATATATTGTTTAGGATAAAAATAGTAGGGAAATGTTGAATAGTGGGAAAAAATTATATCAATATATTGTTTAGGATATAATAAGGAAATGTTAAATAGTATATTATAGTATGAGAATATGAAAAAAAAATCATTCATTTATAATCCATTAAATTGAGCTTAATTGCTCAAATTGACACGGATAATTACTTGATATCGTATCCAGTTTGCAGTTTCAATGCGCCTTCTTTTTCATCAAGAACTTTAACACATTTTAGAACTTCATCTTCTACTCAAACTTTCAAAAAACTTAAATATCTTGAAACGGTTCGTTCTAGAGTAATGGTGTCGGTCTTATTGATTTCGTCGATAAAAATTACGTATAAAAAAGTATGTAAAAATATTTTAAGCATACTTAGCCTTTTATTTCAGATTTTAACGATTTTCCAGGCCATTTCGCAACAAATAGGACTAGTTATATTGTTTTTGACTGGTACTAAAATCTAATCAGCACCAGGGTAATTATTAAGAAACTTACCTATTTATTTTAAAGAAATTTCATCGAATCGATTTTTCAACTACAGGGGTAAATATCGTCAGCTCCCCAAAATTCCTAAAATCCTTAATATCTCAAGAGCGTTTCGTCTCAGAATAACGAAGTTTATCTTATTTGTTTTATCGTTAAAAATTGCGTATAAAACAAGCATTTAATTAATACATTTAAGTAAGTTATTAAATTGTATATTAGTCTTATATTTCGGATTATGACGATTTTTGCGGGCCATTTTGCAGAAAAAGGTAGGCTTTATTTTCACAAATCGTACCAAAATCGAATTAGCCCTACAAATTACTTACCTATCAAATTTTGTGAAATTGGGTCAGTTAGTTTTTGGGCTAGAGTGAATGCATACATTGCACAGATACACAGACAGAGACACTGATACATACACACACACAGACATGCCGTTAAAAGCTGTTTCTCATGTTCTAGGGTGCTCGAATAGTGTAGATACGTGGAAAACTCAAGTTGCGATTATTGACACGATTCCAATACTTTCCCTATACATTACCATGTATTGCAGGGAAAGTAAAAACCCATTCTTTGTAGATATATTGTTTAGGATCAAACTAATAGGAAAATGTTGAATAGTACATTATATTATGAGAGAGTAAAAAAAAAAATGTTTTATGCTGGTAATAGTGTTTACAACATAAATAGCGGGGAAATATTGAATAATATATTATAGTATGATAAGTAAAAAAATAATTTTATGTCAATCTAATTTTTACGATAAAAATAGTAGGAACATATTGAATAGTATATTATAGTATGAGAAATAGAAATTTAAGTTTTGTATCAATATATTGTTTACTGTGAAAAATACTAAAAATATTTAATAAATAATTGCATTTAATGTTTTCCTAATTAATAGGATGAGAAAATAACAAACTACTTTTATGTTGATATATTGCTTATCATAAAAATGACAAGGGAATTTGGGAAAGTATTAGAAAGATAAAAATTGTTAGATTAGTGGCAATCTTAAGATAAACAAGGAAAACTTTTAGGAAACAGCTAAAGATATCTTTACTGTCTAAGAAAGTTATCTTCTTGAAGGGATTTTAAGAGATATTGCACACGTTATTTCATACACGACGCAAACAGGACAAAACAGATATACGTAATTTCATATATGGCATTGTCCGAAAAATCCTATTTAAAAACGTTCGATTATAAAATAATTATTATTTTAATTTTCATTTAAAAAACTACCATACATATTTTGCTAAATTTTTTTATATATTTTATGAGATAATTTGAATATTTTCTAAAATTTTCGAAGCAATTTGTGAATTTTCGTTTAAAAAATGTTTGAAGAATAAGGTCCCATAGGGTTCAATGTATTTCATTTTTCAACTCGGATTAAATCCAAAACTAATTGGGACATATTATAAATTTCTATTACCATATATCCCACAGATCGTCTCAACAACATACTAAAATTTCATTTTGATAAAGTCATTTTTACGGCAATTATCGTGCGAACGGACAGACAGAATGAACAAAATCATAAACACTTTTCAGCTATGTTGTAAAGTGTTAATAACAAAAATGCTATTCAGTGAATCGTTTATTAATCAGCTGGCTTGATTGGTTGTTCAACTATTTAAATAATCTACACAGACAAAGCTATATTGGAACAGCAAATATCGAAAAGTGTGTGGTTTTTCAAAATGTATTCATTTTTCTAAAATATTGGCTTTCAATAAATCTACTAAACGAAGTGTAAAAAACCATTTTTATATATATTTAGAAAAGTAATTCCCCGGATGATGGACGCAGAACCATTAAATATAAATTAAAACTAACTATTAAAGATAATTTAAATTTCATAGTACTATTAAAATGTCTTAGTAGTTATAAATGGTATATTTAGTTTTTAAATCCGACTACTTGGATCTTTTATGATAATTTAATTATTTTCTTTAAATGTTTTGAATTATTTTCAATAATTTTTTAAATGAGAAAATAAATCATCAGAAAATGAGCATTCTGCACATTTTACACATAACATTAATGTTGATAAATGAGTTATCATGCATAAATAAAATGTGGACTTAGTCAAGCATAAATGAAAGTAGATCTTAAAAGCCTTATAAAGGGGCGTTTTAAGATGGACATGTTAGTTCCCAGATATGCATATAGCACACAACGTAAACACAGAAAAACATTTTCATAAGGTTAAAATTTTGTATACTAGTTTTCAACGAACTTATATGTTTTCAGCATACCTAAACTTGAATGAACTGTGTATGTAGATGTGCATACTTTCTTACGTGTGTGTATGTTTTCTGTTATGTGCGTATATGTTTTAGTTGTGAGTGTATGTTTGTCATATGTATGTAATTTTTTGTATGATTTGTAGATGTATATTTTTGCTGTATTTTTACGCACATGTTTTTGTGTGTATATGTTCTTGTTCCTTTATTTGTGTGTTTGTTGTCCTGTGTGTATATGTTTTTTTGTTGTGTTTTGTGTGTATGTTTATGTTTTATATTTTATATGTGTAAGTTTCTTTAAGTATGTGTATGTATGTATATATTTTTTGTATTTGTTTGTTATGTGTGTAAATAATTTTGTCATCCTTGTATGTATTTGTTTTTGAGTATATTTTATGTTGTGTGTATATATGGTGGTATAATTTCATTTTTCTTCAGTCTATGTCTACAGCAATAGAAATGGATGGGATAGCGAAGGAAAAAACCTGATAATTCCTTTACTTCACACTTAAGCAACTTTGAATTTTGTTTCCTTTTGAAATTTATTTTTCATTTAAATACATAAAAAAGGGAACTATCATTTATTTTTTCATTTATACAGTGAATTATTATTAATATTACCACATGTTCTCTTTTAAGAAACAGTTGAATTACTTCACACTTTCAAACACAAATTTTCCACAAATTCTTTCACACAAATTTTCCTACATCATTCCTTACAAACCACTTATCCGACAACAGAATTTTTAAACCCATAAATATCATTTCTGATGCACATTTTAAATTCAGTTGCAGAATAATAACGATTTTGAAGGAGAGGATGTTAATTTCGAGAGAAATTAAAGATCAAATAGAAATTAAATAATAAAATAGTGTTTTCTAAAGGTATATTATGAGAGGGATTTATGTCTTTAATTAATAAGATCACAATCTTATAATTCAGTATAGACATATAGTTAAAAATACACAAACATTTACGAGATGATAAGCTCCGACAGCAGTCAGAGAATGTCTCTAACCTTCCAATACAAGAGAGAACCGCCATATTTGCCAGTGGCCCGCTCTGAAGGGACATTTAAAGAAACAAAAACACATTTCATCCTGTACTTACGCCTGGATGGACTTGGAGAGGGGCCAACGTTCCATCTGGGCCTGGTACCGCATATTCTCGATCTGTTTTCGAAGTGTATCTTTGTCCATCGTCGCGGATAACCCGGAAGCAACCGAAGCTCGTAACACTCGTCAGCCGACGTACAGTGACTGAGGAGAGCAGGCCGGGGACTGTCAGCGTGCGCCTGGAATGACGTCACTTCGATCAGGAGCTGTAGGGAATTTTGATGGGGATTTTTTGTTCTTGTGGGGAATTTGGGATGCCGGGGAGCTGGCTGCATGGGGATGGATAGGTTTGTATACGGGTGGAAGTTGTGTTGACGTTTTTTTCACTGCATTGATTGGTAAGGATGGGGGAAGTGAGCATTAAATGTGGCGATTTAGGTTGAAATGAAGCATTTGTTTTTATAGGAGTGAAAATAATAAACTTTTTTCATTTTTCAAATCTTTGTAATAGAAAATTATATATTATAAATGATTATCAAATTAAACTGGTTTATAAGTAAAAGGGATATTATAAAAGAGTACATTTTAGTATTCTTTATTACCCTTTTCTGTATTTCAAAAGTATTTTATTCCAATTAAAAAAACCTCGAACTACACTAAAGAGTTAACGTTAGGCCGACTAAATGGCCACTGAAGCCCCCCTCCCCCCCCACACACACTAGGGGGGGGGGTTAGAATCCTCTAATATTTTTATTCGATTTGGAATTTTTACAAAGGTTTACTCAATAATGTAGATAATCATTATTTATATTTAAAGAAATAATATAATTAAAAAGTCCTGGAAGAACTTAAAAGCAATCTCGAATGAGGCCTGTAAGTGTGTTTAGGGTCTGTTTTCTAAAATTTAAAAAATAATTATTTGAAAAAAATTCTTGTCCAAAACAATTTGTATCTGTGTCAAAATGCTACTGTTAAAAGCAGCGTTCAATTAAGGTTTCAGGGTTTATGAAGGTTTAGGTTTCTTTGGTCATGAAGCACTGGGAGCACACATTGTGGACTATCTAGTAGGAAATGTAATTAATACTTATCTCGGACCTTGAGCTACAGAAGAATAGGGGCATGGGGGCACCACATGGGTACCACATAGGGGCCTTGAATAGGGGCACCACATAGGTACCTATCTCGTACTTTGAGCTATAGAAGAATAGGGGCACCACACAGGAGGCACCACATGGATACTACATAGGGGCACCACATGGGGAATAATATGACAGGTGTTTTCTCGATTCGGGTCAGTTTTTTTTTTCATTATGGGTTATAGGCTCCTTTTCTGTAATTTTATGTGTACTTTAAAAGAACATTGAATCTTTACTTATTAGTTTCAGTTAAATTAAAATAATTAAAATATGCCATAAATACTGAAATCATGTACAATTATGTGATATTGCCTGACACAAAATAAAAATGATATATGTGAGATCATAAAATATTGTAATGTCACAAGGGGCTCCGTGGAAGAGTACCGTACAGGGCTTCTAATAGTGTAAATCAGCCCCTAACTATATTCTTGAAATCGATATAAGCGATAAACTACTTTAAAAATATATTGTCAATATTTTAGTAATAAAAAGAACATATAGCATTAAATACTTTAATTAAGTTTTTGAAGGATTGTAGAGCTATGTCACCCGCTGCTGCTTTTATAAGCAAAACAGTCAATTTGTAAATTAATAATTAATTTTTTGCAAAACACATATTAAAAATTGTGAATTGACTAAGTTGAAGTATATTCGAAGAATGAAAATTTTAAAATTTTTAGTTTAAAATAAATTATTTAACTTACCCTGTGCATGTTAAATATATAAATTAAAACGAGCTAGATTTAATTTATATATTTAGCATGCACAGGGTGGATGAAAATTTTGACACAAAAACATTTTGATTTGCAGATTTTCCTATTAGAATTAAAAATGCTCATCCCATTGTGAGAAACCGATTTATGCTTCCTTTACAAATCCAAAACGGAAATGTACAGGAATAAGCGACAATAACCGGCTTTTTACTTTCCCTAAAGACATAGTATATTGTATAGGAAAAATATTTTAATGGGGTCGATAATTCGAAAATTAAAGTTTTCGACGGAAGAACACGTTTCAAGCATCCATGAACTCGAATCAATCGTTGTTGAGGTGGTTTCTCAGTGTACGTGTGAGTATAAGTTTGTGTGTGTGTTAGTATTAGTGCGCGTATGTGTGTTAGGGTGTGTGTGTGTGCGCGCGCGCGTTAGGCTGTGTGTTTGTGTTAGGGTGTGGATGTGTGTGTTAGTATTAGTGCGCGTATGTGTGTTAGGGTGTGTGTGTGTGTGTGTGTGCTCGCGCGTTAGGCTGTGTGTTTGTGTTAGGGTGTGGATGTGTGTGTTAGGGTGTGCATGTGTGTGTTAGGGTGTGTGCATGAAAGCGATATCTTCCGAACGAATAGAGCGTTTTGAACGAAACTGGGCACAAATATTACAATTGTTGAATACCGGAAGCCTGTTGATTTTAAGTGCAATCAAATGTTTGTAAGATCCCCAATTTTCGAATGAAATTTTGAAAAATATATTTAAAAATCAGAACCTTTAATAACGTCATGTAAATGATCATTTCTTAAGTAATGTTTCATTAGAAAACGAACGACACATGCTTTAGAAGTTTGTATGAATCATTCTCGAGATATTGCACGTTTTAGAATAAATTTATCAAAAATATTATAAAATTAAACGAAGTACTAACTATCGTGAAATTTGTTCACTTTTCAAGCAGTATTAAGCGACATATATGTTAACATCATTCCCGTGGAGATAGTTCCTTCCATTCATGTGAGAAAATACTTGTGTAATAGTTTTATACTTTTACTATCAATGATTTTCCAACAGTCATTTACATATAAGACCCCCATCTCATATATATATATAAATGACTGTTGGCAAATACTGTTGGCAAATATGACTGTTGGCTCCGTCATACCTTATCCCCGTCCGTGTGTAACGCTTGGTGACAAATTTGACAAATTTGGCGACTCATTTAGAGAAATACTGCTAATTTAGCGATATATCACTTCATATTGACCAAAATATAGTCAAAATTGCAAAAATGACTTTAATGTAACGGAAATGACGCCAATTTGATGAATTAATTTATTAAAATATTTTAATATATACACTCTATTGTTTATTGCGAATGCTATTAATATTGGCAAATGTCAATTTAAAGTTGGGCGAAATATAAGTGAATTGGGTGCTTCGAAATAATTTTACACGTTGTCATCTGAAAAAGAGCCAAATGTAATACAATTCAATGTTGAAAACATTCTGCAGTAGACCTTATACATAATTTTTCTCTGTGAAAGAAGCACATTCATTGAATTATATAAGGAAAGCCTACATCAGATTTTTTTTAAACATGGAATAAGCGACGCCTACAATGGCAGCTTAAAAATGCATAACAAATAAAATTTGCTTATAGTAGCATTTATTTTTACATAAAGATTAACTTTATTTTCACATAATTTTACTTTAAGTTTCACAAACTTTAAGCACATAAAAATTGAGTTTGAATGTATGTGTCGAATTCTTCTAACTGATATGTTAAAGAACATTTTACATGTTGACGTTGCCATGGAAACGGCGTTCATGCGGCGGTGGAAAATCGGGGAGCAAAAATAGCTCGAATTCAATTACTTTGTTCTCTTAAGTGCGGATTTGAACTACAGAAGGCTCGCTATATCATTTACATCGATGAGGCTTTTCTCTTTACATTTCGTAACGAGCAAATTACAAATGTGTCGCAAAAGAGTAGGAAATTGCTATTACACGAACGAGTATCCGCGCTGGAGAATTAAACGAACATTATGATACACTTTTGCGTTTCATATAATGTATAGTATAATAAAGATATAGTTAGAAAAGTGAAATTTGAGTTTTCGAGGGATTTAAACGTTTTGAGTAGTCTAGCAAACGAATCAATTATTTTTATCGCAATGTGTGTGTGAATATGTGTGGATGTGTGTGTGTGTGTTTGCGTGTGTGTTTGTGTGTGTGTGTGTGTGTGTGTGTGTGTGTGTGTTTGTGTGCGTGCGTGTGTGTTAACTGTAGTTCAAAATCTCGGCCCGATTTTCTTAAAATTAGGTAGTTTGTTAAGATTCGAAACATAGAATTGACCCTATTGTTCGAAATAGTTAATAAATTTCGAAAAAAAGGAAAAAATCGGGTCACCGGATTGTCCCAATGGTGCAGAAGAAGTAATTTTAATATTCTATACATCCGGCATTTTATAATTTTCTTTGGATTTTTGAATGCAAATCCTGAAATGGATATTTTAAATGTAAAAATTCGCCCAAGCTGCTCACTAAATTAATTTATATCATATTTGTCTAACGTTGTTCTATAAAACGTGATTATAAACTATAAAACGTGATTATAAACTATAAAACGTGATTATAAACTGTAAAACGTGATTATAAACTATAAAACGTGATTATAAACTATAAAACGTGATTATAAACTGTAAAACGTGATTATAAACTATAAAACGTGATTATAAACTATAAAACGTGATTATAAACTATAAAACGTGATTATAAACTATAAAACGTGATTATAAACTGTAAAACGTGTTCATAGAACTAGATGATGAACCCATTGAAGATGTAAATAGCTTTACTTATCTTAGAGTACTGAAGAACAAGGAGTGTGGAACACACGAAGAAATCAAAATAAGAATTTCAAAAGCTTAGAATTGTATTCGAAAACTAAATAGAGTATGGAGAGCTACTACTCTAATTTAAAAACCAAAATCAACTTTTTTAATTCTTTAGTGAAGAACGTTTTATTGTATGGAGCCGAAACATGGAAATTAACAAAGGGCCAATGCAACATGTTGAATATCTGGCAGACTAAATGTCTGAGGAAAATGTTGGGAGTATTTTGGCCTTATGTTACTACAAACACCGAACTCTACAAGAGTACTGGGAAGAAAGCAATAGAGATGGACATAAAAAACCGTAGATGGAAATGGACTGGACATGTCTTAAAAATGCCACAGCATCACATCCCTGTCGTGGCATTTACTTGGGCGCCCAAGGGAAAAATATCCTAGGGTTCATCTAAGCTAACTTTGAGGAGACTAATAGAACAACAGAGAAATCTGATGGGATGGGCGAGGTGGTCAAAAGTAAGGACTGCAGTTCAGGATCGACCAGGGTGGCGACGCAAGCTGAAGACCTTATGTGCCACTAGGCACGATGAGTCATGTTGATGATGGTATTTGTCTAACGTGGTTTTATCTTTTCGGACTTCCTAGACGTCCCCCCACCAGGGACCTGGAAAGCCAAATCTTTGCACATTTATAGTATCGACTACGAAAATAAAACCTAACAGAGACAGATTTTTGATTTATCCCCTAGGGGCAGAAAAATGGGAGAGGGGTCGAAAAGTCTTTCTGATCGTATTGAAGCCAGTCAGTGACCTAGAAGGCTGAAACTTTGAACGCTGATAGTTTCGGCCACTGGACAAAATTTAACAGAGCCAATTTGTGAATAACATGACTATTTTCAACGTTAAGGGCCATATATTGTTAAGCGAAATTAAACTTATTAAGAAAAATTGCAAGTTCATTTATTAAGGAACATTTAGCTACGCTTGGTGATAAATTTGGCGAATTTGATTACTCATTTAGATAAATATTGCTAATTTGGCGATATATCACCCCATATTGACCGAAATATAGTCAAAATTGCAAAATTGACTTTAATGTAACGGAAATGACGCCAATTTGATGAATTAACTATTAAATTATTTTAATATATGGACTATATTGTTTATTGCGGATGCTATCAATATTGACAAAAGTCAATTTAGAGTTGCGAGAAAATATAAATGAATTGGATATAATTTTATATGTTGTCATCTGGAAAAGAGCCAAATGTAATACAATTCAGTATTAAAAATATTCTGCCGTAGACTTTATACACAATTTTTCACTTTTTAAGAGTTGCGCGGAATGTAAATGAATTGAGTACTTCGAAATAATTTTACATGTTCTCTGGAAAAGCTCCAAATGCAATACTATTGAATCGTATTATGCCATGTCTTTAACGGGTTGAAATACTAGTTTGCAATAAATAAAAAAAAGAGCTCGTTAATAATAGCAGAAAACGTTTATTAAAATTATCAACGGGTTTTAGAGGCAAAAACAGCCTTCTTCTTCAGGAGTTATTTTTAGAGTTCTTTACAGTGACAGAGTAACCGCATCTTGAGAGGACAGACACGTATTCTTGCCTTTGTTGGAGCTGTTGCTCTGTTTCTCTATCTAAAAAAGGAAAACTGTTTTAAATTGCAGCGGGGCCGTGAGCAACTTTTATCTTTTATTTTGAAGGCAAAAACATCAAAATGTGCGGCATCTCGTCCAGAATTATACTGTTGCTCAGTCGACTAATTATAGGGAAAAATATTGTAAACAATATCACAAAATTAGATGATTTTAATTAAATATTGGTCAGATCAAAAATATAAGTACGATAACTGACCTTATATCCTATCGCAATATCTAAAAGCGTTTAACTGATTTTACTTATACTTATTTGGTGAAAGCAAACCAGCAAGTAAACAAGCAACAGTTACTAAGGTAGGGAAGTCACGATTTAGAAATAGAGAAATATTTGTCCCAAACTACATTATTTACCCTCAATTAAAAGAAAAAAATCCATTTAGTTTCTGTTTAAACAGCAAGACTTTGACTACATGATGTTTGCATTTGAGCATCTGCTGAAAGGAATGTAATCAATTGCAGCAGTAGACTATCCAAGTGTTGATTGTCTCGTTGCAGAAGATATGTTCTTCAGAATAATTTAGTTTTAAAAAAACTAATGAATGCGGATTGTTTTAGAAGTAATAAAGCAGGCTTACAGAAAATAGACAATATTTCATTAAGTAATTAGTGATTAGAGACATAAAATCTAAATGATTATGATATAGTTACTAACACACAACTTTTCATATCATGTTCATGTATATCCATAATATATCTAATACATCTATAATTTATATATATATATATATATATATAGTATATTAGCTAATTTATATCTTTATGAACTGTCTTTTACTTCAATAGATTATAAAATTTACAGATATATTGATGATCTGATTTGTTTAGTGTATACTGAAAATTATGTCATAGATATAGATTTCTATCCAGACAATTTGGAAATAATTCCTAATGAAACTACTATTAGTAATAATATTAATATTTTGGATTTAAATCTAATTGTTGAGCCTACTCATGGAATTGCTACTAATTTATATGATAAAAAAGATTATTTTAATTTCAACATTAATAAAATATTACCATTTAATTCCTGCAACTCGATTTAAATATTTAGAAATATTACCCTTAATCAACTTTTTAGAATTTATAGATTATCAGATAAAAAATTTCATGCTAAGCATATAAATAATCTAAAAATTACCAACAAATTATATAAATGTCCAGCATATTTAGTAAATGGTATTGTTAAAAAGTTTGGATTAACTGAATATTCATGAATTCTCTTTTCTGTATCTTATATTGGCCAGACATCAACATTCTCTTGATTTAACATTACATTGTATTTACATCCCCTTAAATATTAGTCTCACTGTTTTCGATTATACGCCCCATTACTTTGTAGCTCTTACTGTAGAATATCATCTTTTATTGCCTTTTCGCATTACTATTATATGTTTCACACGATTGGCAACAGTGGATCTCTACTTTTAAACTTTGGGATTGGCAACACTGCTCTCTCTATTTTAGTCTCCAATGGTTAGCACATTTGTAGATTTTTTATTTCAGGTATTCTAGTTTCCTTTATTATTTTTCTATCTTTATATGTGTTGTTCAAGTTATTTGTGTTTATAGATATCATCTATCTCTAATATCGGAAACACACATTTTGTGTTCATTTTGAATAAATACTTGGACCTGACGAAGAGTATTTCAAAATGAACAATTTATTTATTTAGGCCTTGCGCTTATCTACGTGTATAGCTTTAATGCTTGGATTTTATTCGTTTTTCAATTATCGAATCCAATCTATTGATATTTGTTGATTATCTTTAGCTTTATCACTATCAATTTGCATTTTTTCCATTTGATTGATGATTCTCTATTTAATACTTATTATTATTATGTAGGCATTTTTTTAAAGTTAGGATTTTTGAGTTACAACTTCTCTCTATTCTATCATTGGATTTTCAAATTATTATATATATATATATATATATATATATATATATATATATATATATATATATATATATATATATACATATATATATATATATATATATACATATATATATATATATATATATATATATACATATATATATATATATATATATATACATATATATATATATATATATATATATATATATATATATATATACATATATATATATATGTACATATATATATATATATACATATATATATACATATATATATATATATAAATTGAAAGATTTTAATCGAAAATTATGCATAAACTACTGTATGTACAAAAAACCCCATCTCGAGCATATCTGTTACAAATGAGTAACTATAGACCAAGACTAAGGATAAAGAAAGCAGGTAACATATCACTACAATGGAAAGGGGGATGAGAAGCATATTAGGATACAAAATTCACAATTAAAAGTATATAAATATAAATATAAATAAAAATAAAAATAAAACAAGGCAAAAATGAGAAAAGGCAATAATAATTAGCTCAAGATAAAAGATTAAGACATAGAGAGAACAATCAATTGAAACTACACAAAAAATGGCGGTTAGTTCGAAATTGCATTCTCATCAGGACAGCCATACAATTCGAATTAAAACCGATAGAATAGCCAGTTTCTGACAATGGCGATAGTATTTAACTATAGACACCATTGGAACTGTCTACTGGCTAGTGGAAGGAGAAAAATAAATCAATTGAATTACAAATCAGAAAGATAATACCTCTTCGAACAGAAATATGAACTCACAAGCATTGTTACCACGTGTAAGTTGAACAAGCGACTGAGCATTTCACCTCACTTCGTCAATGCGAGTGGGCACCGGAATGAATACATGTGAACGATGTACATAATATGTATGGAGACTTTCAAAAATAGTAATCAGTATAAGACTCAGGACAAGTGGAAAATATTCATTCGAAAATAGTAAACAATATTAGACTCAGGCCAAGTGGTAAGTTAGGTGATAAGAATGGGTGAATTCTCAAAAATGAGTTATCCAATCAAGGATAAATAATGCACGTGTAAAATTATTACGTGGTATATTTGAAATTATTAATAATATTATTTACAAATACTTCCGGATATTGGTAATTTTGATAAATGCGTTTAAGATTAT